>CM022181.2:7597645-7677549 GCA_011420285.2 Erysimum cheiranthoides | reverse complement strand
TGGGTATAAGCGTGTCTAAACACTCGTAATCCATCTCTATCCTTATAATTAGTCAAACGCATTGGATTTGAGACATTTTGACCATAGAAACACTAACAAAGCAGTTTACTTACTTCTAAGGCATTTTTTGTTATTTTTAGCCCTCGTTTGGGAGAAAATGGGTATAAGTGTTGTCTAAACACTCCGTAGCCATCTCTAACTCTTATAATTAGTCAAATGCATTGGATTGTGGTACATTTTGACAATAGAAACACTAACAAAGCGGTTTAACTACTTCTAAGCAATGTTTTTGTTGGTTTTTAGCCTCTTTTGGGAGAAAATGGGTATAAGTGTTGTCTAAACACTCCGTACCATCTCTAACTCTTATAATTAGTCAAATGCATTGGATTGTGATACATTTTGACCATAGAACACTAACAAAGCTGTTTACTACTTCTAACAATTTTTTTTTTTGTTTTTGCCTCTTTGGAGAAATGGGTATAAGTGGTTGTCTAACACTGCGTATCCTCTCTAACTCTTATAATTAGTCAATGCATTGATTGTGGTACATTTTGAAATTGAAAAACACTAAACAAAGGCGGTTTAAACTACTTCTAAGCATGTTTTTTGTTGTTTTAGCCCTCGTTTGGGAGAAAATGGTTATAAGTGTTTGCTAACACTCCGTATCCATCTCTACTCTTATAATTAGTCAATATGCATTGGATTGTGGATACATTTTGACAATAGAAGACACTAAGCAAAGCGGTTTACTACTTCTAAGCATGGTTTTTGTTGGTTTTAGCCTCTTTTGGGAGAAAATGGGTATAAGTGTTGTCTAAACACTCCTATCCATCTCTAACTCTTATCAATTAGTCAATGCATTGGATGTTGATACATTTTTGACATAGAAACACTAACAAGCGGTTTACTACTTCTAAGCAAGTGTTTTGTTGGTTTTAGCCTCTTTTGGGAGAAAATGGTATAAGTGTTGTCTAACACTCCGTATCCATCTCTAACTCTTATAATTAGTCAAATTCATTGGATTGTGATACATTTTGACAATAGAAACACTAACAAAGCGGTTTTACTACTTCTAATCAATGTTTTTGTTGGTTTTAGCCTCTTTGGGAGAAAATGGGTAATAAGTGTTGTCTAACACTCCGTATCCATCTCTAACTCTTATAATTAGTCAAATGCATTGGATTGTGATACATTTTGACAATAGAAACACTAACAAAGCGGTTTACTACTTCTAAGCAATGTTTTTGTTGGTTTTAGCCTCTTTTGGGAGAAAATGGGGTATAAATGTTGTCCTAAACACTCCGTATCCATCTCTAACTCTTATAATTAGTCAAATGCATTGGATTGTGATACATTTTGACAATAGAAACACTAACAAAGCGGTTTACTACTTCTAAGCAATGTTTTGTTGGTTTTAGCCTCTTTTGGGAGAAAATGGGTATAAGTGTTGTCTAAACACTCCGTATCCATCTCTAACTCTTATAATTAGTCAAATGCATTGGATTGTGATACATTTTGACAATAGAAACACTAACAAAGCGGTTTACTACTTCTAAGCAATGTTTTTGTTGGTTTTAGCCTCTTTTGGGAGAAAATGGTATAAGTTTTGTCTAACACTCCGTATCCATCTCTAACTCTTATAATTAGTCCAAATTCATTGGATTGTGATACATTTTGACATAGAAACACTAACAAAGCGGTTTACTACTTCTAAGCAATGTTTTTGTTGGTTTTAGCCTCTTTGGGAGAAAATGGGTATAAGTGTTGTCTAAACACTCCGTATCCATCTCTAACTCTTATAATTAGTCAAATGCATTGGATTGTGATACATTTTGACAATAGAAACACTAACAAAGCGGTTTACTACTTCTAAGCAATGTTTTTGTTGGTTTTAGCCTCTTTTGGGAGAAAATGGGTATAAGTGTTGTCTAACACTTCGTAATCCATCTCTAACTCTTATAATTAGTCAAATGCATTGGATTGTGATACATTTTGACAATAGAAACACTAACAAAGCGGTTTACTACTTCTAAGCAATGTTTTTGTTGGTTTTAGCCTCTTTTGGGAGAAAATGGGTATAAGTGTTGTCTAAACACTCCGTATCCATCTCTAACTCTTATAATTAGTCAAATGCATTGGATTGTGATACATTTGACATAGAAACACTAACAAAGCGGTTTACTACTTCTAAGCAATGTTTTTGTTGGTTTTAGCCTCTTTTGGGAGAAAATGGGTATAAGTGTTGTCTAACACTCCGTATCCATCTCTAACTCTTATAATTAGTCAAATGCATTGGATTGTGATACATTTTGACAATAGAAACACTAACAAAGCGGTTTACTACTTCTAAGCAATGTTTTTGTTGGTTTTAGCCTCTTTTGGGAGAAAATGGGTATAAGTGTTGTCTAAACACTCCGTATCCATCTCTAACTCTTATAATTAGTCAAATGCATTGGATTGTGACACATTTTGACAATAGAAACACTAACAAAGCGGTTTACTACTTCTAAGCAATGTTTTTGTTGGTTTTAGCCTCTTTTGGGAGAAAATGGGTATAAGTGTTGTCTAAACACTCCGTATCCATCTCTAACTCTTATAATTAGTCAAATGCATTGGATTGTGATACATTTTGACAATAGAAACACTAACAAAGCGGTTTACTACTTCTAAGCAATGTTTTTGTTGGTTTTAGCCTCTTTTGGGAGAAAATGGGTATAAGTGTTGTCTAACACTCCGTATCCATCTCTAACTCTTATAATTAGTCAAATGCATTGGATTGTGATACATTTTGACCATAGAAACACTAACAAAGCGGTTTACTACTTCTAAGCAATGTTTTTGTTGGTTTTAGCCTCTTTTGGGAGAAAATGGGTATAAGTGTTGTCTAACACTCCGTATCCATCTCTAACTCTTATAATTAGTCAAATGCATTGGATTGTGATACATTTTGACAATAGAAACACTAACAAAGCGGTTTACTACTTCTAAGCAATGTTTTTGTTGGTTTTAGCCTCTTTTGGGAGAAAATGGGTATAAGTGTTGTCTAAACACTCCGTATCCATCTCTAACTCTTATAATTAGTCAAATGCATTGGATTGTGATACATTTTGACAATAGAAACACTAACAAAGCGGTTTACTACTTCTAAGCAATGTTTTTGTTGGTTTTAGCCTCTTTTGGAGAAAATGGGTATAAGTGTTGTCTAAACACTCCGTATCCATCTCTAACTCTTATAATTAGTCAAATGCATTGGATTGTGATACATTTTGACAATAGAAACACTAACAAAGCGGTTTACTACTTCTAAGCAATGTTTTTGTTGGTTTTAGCCTCTTTTGGGAGAAAATGGGTATAAGTGTTGTCTAAACACTCCGTATCCATCTGTAACTCTTATAATTAGACAAATCCATTGGATTGTGATACATTTTGACAATAGAAACACTAACAAAGCGGTTTACTACTTCTAAGCAATGTTTTTGTTGGTTTTAGCCTCTTTTAGGAGAAAATGGGTATAAGTGTTGTCTAAACACTCCGTATCCATCTCTAACTCTTATAATTAGTCAAATGCATTGGATTGTGATACATTTTGACAATAGAAACACTAACAAAGCGGTTTACTACTTCTAAGCAATGTTTTTGTTGGTTTTAGCCTCTTTTGGGAGAAAATGGGTATAAGTGTTGTCTAAACACTCCGTATCCATCTCTAACTCTTATAATTAGTCAAATGCATTGGATTGTGATACATTTTGACAATAGAAACACTAACAAAGCGGTTTACTACTTCTAAGCAATGTTTTGTTGGTTTTAGCCTCTTTTGGGAGAAAATGGGTATAAGTGTTGTCTAAACACTCCGTATCCATCTCTAACTCTTATAATTAGTCAAATGCATTGGATTGTGATACATTTTGACAATAGAAACACTAACAAAGCGGTTTACTACTTCTAAGCAATGTTTTTGTTGGTTTTAGCCTCTTTTGGGAGAAAATGGGTATAAGTGTTGTCTAAACACTCCGTATCCATCTCTAACTCTTATAATTAGTCAAATGCATTGGATTGTGATACATTTTGACAATAGAAACACTAACAAAGCGGTTTACTACTTCTAAGCAATGTTTTTGTTGGTTTTAGCCTCTTTTGGGAGAAAATGGGTATAAGTGTTGTCTAACACTCCGTATCCATCTCTAACTCTTATAATTAGTCAAATGCATTGGATTGTGATACATTTTGACAATAGAAACACTAACAAAGCGGTTTACTACTTCTAAGCAATGTTTTTGTTGGTTTTAGCCTCTTTTGGGAGAAAATGGGTATAAGTGTTGTCTAAACACTCCGTATCCATCTCTAACTCTTATAATTAGTCAAATGCATTGGATTGTGATACATTTTGACAATAGAAACACTAACAAAGCGGTTTACTACTTCTAAGCAATGTTTTTGTTGGTTTTAGCCTCTTTTGGGAGAAAATGGGTATAAGTGTTGTCTAAACACTCCGTATCCATCTCTAACTCTTATAATTAGTCAAATGCATTGGATTGTGATACATTTTGACAATAGAAACACTAACAAAGCGGTTTACTACTTCTAAGCAATGTTTTTGTTGGTTTTAGCCTCTTTTGGGAGAAAATGGGTATAAGTGTTGTCTAAACACTCCGTATCCATCTCTAACTCTTATAATTAGTCAAATGCATTGGATTGTGATACATTTTGACAATAGAAACACTAACAAAGCGGTTTACTACTTCTAAGCAATGTTTTTGTTGGTTTTAGCCTCTTTTGGGAGAAAATGGGTATAAGTGTTGTCTAAACACTCCGTATCCATCTCTAACTCTTATAATTAGTCAAATGCATTGGATTGTGATACATTTTGACAATAGAAACACTAACAAAGCGGTTTACTACTTCTAAGCAATGTTTTTGTTGGTTTTAGCCTCTTTTGGGAGAAAATGGGTATAAGTGTTGTCTAAACACTCCGTATCCATCTCTAACTCTTATAATTAGTCAAATGCATTGGATTGTGATACATTTTGACAATAGAAACACTAACAAAGCGGTTTACTACTTCTAAGCAATGTTTTTGTTGGTTTTAGCCTCTTTTGGGAGAAAATGGGTATAAGTGTTGTCTAAACACTCCGTATCCATCTCTAACTCTTATAATTAGTCAAATGCATTGGATTGTGATACATTTTGACAATAGAAACACTAACAAAGCGGTTTACTACTTCTAAGCAATGTTTTTGTTGGTTTTAGCCTCTTTTGGGAGAAAATGGGTATAAGTGTTGTCTAAACACTCCGTATCCATCTCTAACTCTTATAATTAGTCAAATGCATTGGATTGTGATACATTTTGACAATAGAAACACTAACAAAGCGGTTTACTACTTCTAAGCAATGTTTTTGTTGGTTTTAGCCTCTTTTGGGAGAAAATGGGTATAAGTGTTGTCTAAACACTCCGTATCCATCTCTAACTCTTATAATTAGTCAAATGCATTGGATTGTGATACATTTTGACAATAGAAACACTAACAAAGCGGTTTACTACTTCTAAGCAATGTTTTTGTTGGTTTTAGCCTCTTTTGGGAGAAAATGGGTATAAGTGTTGTCTAAACACTCCGTATCCATCTCTAACTCTTATAATTAGTCAAATGCATTGGATTGTGATACATTTTGACAATAGAAACACTAACAAAGCGGTTTACTACTTCTAAGCAATGTTTTTGTTGGTTTTAGCCTCTTTTGGGAGAAAATGGGTATAAGTGTTGTCTAAACACTCCGTATCCATCTCTAACTCTTATAATTAGTCAAATGCATTGGATTGTGATACATTTTGACAATAGAAACACTAACAAAGCGGTTTACTACTTCTAAGCAATGTTTTTGTTGGTTTTAGCCTCTTTTGGGAGAAAATGGGTATAAGTGTTGTCTAAACACTCCGTATCCATCTCTAACTCTTATAATTAGTCAAATGCATTGGATTGTGATACATTTTGACAATAGAAACACTAACAAAGCGGTTTACTACTTCTAAGCAATGTTTTTGTTGGTTTTAGCCTCTTTTGGGAGAAAATGGGTATAAGTGTTGTCTAAACACTCCTATCCATCTCTAACTCTATAATTAGTCAAATGCATTGGATTGTGATACATTTTTACCATAGAAACACTAACAAAGCGGTTTACTACTTCTAAGCAATGTTTTTGTTGGTTTTCAGTTTCTTTTGGGAGAAAATGGGTATAAGTGTGTCTAAACACTCCTAATCCATCTCTAACTCTATAATTAGTCAAACGCATTGGATTGTGGCACATTTTGACCATACAAACACTAAAAACTTTTACTACTCTAAGCAATTTTTTTTTTTAGCCTCTTTTGGGGAAAAATGTGGTATAAATGTGTCTAAACACTCCGAATCCATCTCTAACTCCTATAATTAGTCAAATGCATTGGATTGTGACCATTTGACCATAGAAACACTAACAAAGCTATTTACTTTCTAAGGAATTTGTTGTTGGTTTTCACCTCTTTTGGGAGAAAATGGGTATAAGTGTTGTCTAAACACTCCGTATCCATCTCTAACTCTTATAATTAGTCAAATGCATTGGATTGTGATACATTTTGACAATATAAACACTAACAAAGCGGTTTACTACTTCTAAGCAATGTTTTTGTTGGTTTTAGCCTCTTTTGGGAGAAAATGGGTATAAGTGTTGTCTAAACACTCCGTATCCATCTCTAACTCTTATAATTAGTCAAATGCATTGGATTGTGATACATTTTGACAATAGAAACACTAACAAAGCGGTTTACTACTTCTAAGCAATGTTTTTGTTGGTTTTAGCCTCTTTTGGGAGAAAATGGGTATAAGTGTTGTCTAAACACTCCGTATCCATCTCTAACTCTTATAATTAGTCAAATGCATTGGATTGTGATACATTTTGACAATAGAAACACTAACAAAGCGGTTTACTACTTCTAAGCAATGTTTTTGTTGGTTTTAGCCTCTTTTGGGAGAAAATGGGTATAAGTGTTGTCTAACACTCCGTATCCATCTCTAACTCTTATAATTAGTCAAATGCATTGGATTGTGATACATTTTGACAATAGAAACACTAACAAAGCGGTTTACTACTTCTAAGCAATGTTTTTGTTGGTTTTAGCCTCTTTTGGGAGAAAATGGGTATAAGTGTTGTCTAAACACTCCGTATCCATCTCTAACTCTTATAATTAGTCAAATGCATTGGATTGTGATACATTTTGACAATAGAAACACTAACAAAGCGGTTTACTACTTCTAAGCAATGTTTTTGTTGGTTTTAGCCTCTTTTGGGAGAAAATGGGTATAAGTGTTGTCTAAACACTCCGTATCCATCTCTAACTCTTATAATTAGTCAAATGCATTGGATTGTGATACATTTTGACAATAGAAACACTAACAAAGCGGTTTACTACTTCTAAGCAATGTTTTTGTTGGTTTTAGCCTCTTTTGGGAGAAAATGGGTATAAGTGTTGTCTAAACACTCCGTATCCATCTCTAACTCTTATAATTAGTCAAATGCATTGGATTGTGATACATTTTGACAATAGAAACACTAACAAAGCGGTTTACTACTTCTAAGCAATGTTTTTGTTGGTTTTAGCCTCTTTTGGGAGAAAATGGGTATAAGTGTTGTCTAAACACTCCGTATCCATCTCTAACTCTTATAATTAGTCAAATGCATTGGATTGTGATACATTTTGACAATAGAAACACTAACAAAGCGGTTTACTACTTCTAAGCAATGTTTTTGTTGGTTTTAGCCTCTTTTGGGAGAAAATGGGTATAAGTGTTGTCTAAACACTCCGTAATCCATCTCTAACTCTTATAATTAGTCAAATGCATTGGATTGTGATACATTTTGACAATAGAAACACTAACAAAGCGGTTTACTACTTCTAAGCAATGTTTTTGTTGGTTTTAGCCTCTTTTGGGAGAAAATGGGTATAAGTGTTGTCTAAACACTCCGTATCCATCTCTAACTCTTATAATTAGTCAAATGCATTGGATTGTGATACATTTTGACAATAGAAACACTAACAAAGCGGTTTACTACTTCTAAGCAATGTTTTTGTTGGTTTTAGCCTCTTTTGGGAGAAAATGGGTATAAGTGTTGTCTAAACACTCCGTATCCATCTCTAACTCTTATAATTAGTCAAATGCATTGGATTGTGATACATTTTGACAATAGAAACACTAACAAAGCGGTTTACTACTTCTAAGCAATGTTTTTGTTGGTTTTAGCCTCTTTTGGGAGAAAATGGGTATAAGTGTTGTCTAAACACTCCGTATCCATCTCTAACTCTTATAATTAGTCAAATGCATTGGATTGTGATACATTTTGACAATAGAAACACTAACAAAGCGGTTTACTACTTCTAAGCAATGTTTTTGTTGGTTTTAGCCTCTTTTGGGAGAAAATGGGTATAAGTGTTGTCTAAACACTCCGTATCCATCTCTAACTCTTATAATTAGTCAAATGCATTGGATTGTGATACATTTTGACAATAGAAACACTAACAAAGCGGTTTACTACTTCTAAGCAATGTTTTTGTTGGTTTTAGCCTCTTTTGGGAGAAAATGGGTATAAGTGTTGTCTAAACACTCCGTATCCATCTCTAACTCTTATAATTAGTCAAATGCATTGGATTGTGATACATTTTGACAATAGAAACACTAACAAAGCGGTTTACTACTTCTAAGCAATGTTTTTGTTGGTTTTAGCCTCTTTTGGGAGAAAATGGGTATAAGTGTTGTCTAAACACTCCGTATCCATCTCTAACTCTTATAATTAGTCAAATGCATTGGATTGTGATACATTTTGACAATAGAAACACTAACAAAGCGGTTTACTACTTCTAAGCAATGTTTTTGTTGGTTTTAGCCTCTTTTGGGAGAAAATGGGTATAAGTGTTGTCTAAACACTCCGTATCCATCTCTAACTCTTATAATTAGTCAAATGCATTGGATTGTGATACATTTTGACAATAGAAACACTAACAAAGCGGTTTACTACTTCTAAGCAATGTTTTTGTTGGTTTTAGCCTCTTTTGGGAGAAAATGGGTATAAGTGTTGTCTAAACACTCCGTATCCATCTCTAACTCTTATAATTAGTCAAATGCATTGGATTGTGATACATTTTGACAATAGAAACACTAACAAAGCGGTTTACTACTTCTAAGCAATGTTTTGTTGGTTTTAGCCTCTTTTGGGAGAAAATGGGTATAAGTGTTGTCCAAACACTCCGTATCCATCTCTAACTCTTATAATTAGTCAAATGCATTGGATTGTGATACATTTTGACAATAGAAACACTAACAAAGCGGTTTACTACTTCTAAGCAATGTTTTTGTTGGTTTTAGCCTCTTTTGGGAGAAAATGGGTATAAGTGTTGTCTAAACACTCCGTATCCATCTCTAACTCTTATAATTAGTCAAATGCATTGGATTGTGATACATTTTGACAATAGAAACACTAACAAAGCGGTTTACTACTTCTAAGCAATGTTTTTGTTGGTTTTAGCCTCTTTTGGGAGAAAATGGGTATAAGTGTTGTCTAAACACTCCGTATCCATCTCTAACTCTTATAATTAGTCAAATGCATTGGATTGTGATACATTTTGACAATAGAAACACTAACAAGCGGTTTACTACTTCTAAGCAATGTTTTTGTTGGTTTTAGCCTCTTTTGGGAGAAAATGGGTATAAATTTTGTCCAAACACTCCGTAACCATCTCTAACTCTTATAATTAGTCAAATGCATTGGATTGTGATACATTTTGACATAGAAACACTAACAAGCGGTTTACTACTTCTAAGCAATGTTTTTGTTGTTTTAGCCTCTTTTGGGAGAAAATGGGGTATAATGTTTGTCCAACACTCCGTAACCATCTCTAACTCTTATAATTAGTCAAATGCATTGGATGTGATTACATTTTGACAATAGAAACACTAACAAAGCGGTTTACTACTTCTAAGCAATGTTTTTGTTGGTTTTAGCCTCTTTTGGGAGAAAATGGGTATAAAGTGTTGTCCAAACACTCCGTACCATCTCTAACTCTTATAATTAGTCAAATGCATTGGATTGTGATACATTTTGACAATAGAAACACTAACAAAGCGGTTTACTACTTCTAAGCAATGTTTTTGTTGGTTTTAGCCTCTTTTGGGAGAAAATGGGTATAAGTGTTGTCTAAACACTCCGTAATCCATCTCTAACTCTTATAATTAGTCAAATGCATTGGATTGTGATACATTTTGACAATAGAAACACTAACAAAGCGGTTTACTACTTCTAAGCAATGTTTTTGTTGGTTTTAGCCTCTTTTGGGAGAAAATGGGTATAAGTGTTGTCTAAACACTCCGTATCCATCTCTAACTCTTATAATTAGTCAAATGCATTGGATTGTGATACATTTTGACAATAGAAACACTAACAAAGCGGTTTACTACTTCTAAGCAATGTTTTTGTTGGTTTTAGCCTCTTTTGGGAGAAAATGGGTATAAGTGTTGTCTAAACACTCCGTATCCATCTCTAACTCTTATAATTAGTCAAATGCATTGGATTGTGATACATTTTGACAATAGAAACACTAACAAAGCGTTTACTACTTCTAAGCAATGTTTTTGTTGGTTTTAGCCTCTTTTGGGAGAAAATGGGTATAAGTGTTGTCTAAACACTCCGTATCCATCTCTAACTCTTATAATTAGTCAAATGCATTGGATTGTGATACATTTTGACAATAGAAACACTAACAAAGCGGTTTACTACTTCTAAGCAATGTTTTTGTTGGTTTTAGCCTCTTTTGGGAGAAAATGGGTATAAGTGTTGTCTAAACACTCCGTATCCATCTCTAACTCTTATAATTAGTCAAATGCATTGGATTGTGATACATTTTGACAATAGAAACACTAACAAAGCGGTTTACTACTTCTAAGCAATGTTTTTGTTGGTTTTAGCCTCTTTTGGGAGAAAATGGGTATAAGTGTTGTCTAAACACTCCGTATCCATCTCTAACTCTTATAATTAGTCAAATGCATTGGATTGTGATACATTTTGACAATAGAAACACTAACAAAGCGGTTTACTACTTCTAAGCAATGTTTTTGTTGGTTTTAGCCTCTTTTGGGAGAAAATGGGTATAAGTGTTGTCTAAACACTCCGTAATCCATCTCTAACTCTTATAATTAGTCAAATGCATTGGATTGTGATACATTTTGACAATAGAAACACTAACAAAGCGGTTTACTTCTTCTAAGCAATGTTTTTGTTGGTTTTAGCCTCTTTTGGGAGAAAATGGGTATAAGTGTTGTCTAAACACTCCGTATCCATCTCTAACTCTTATAATTAGTCAAATGCATTGGATTGTGATACATTTTGACAATAGAAACACTAACAAAGCGGTTTACTACTTCTAAGCAATGTTTTTGTTGGTTTTAGCCTCTTTTGGGAGAAAATGGGTATAAGTGTTGTCTAAACACTCCGTAATCCATCTCTAACTCTTATAATTAGTCAAATGCATTGGATTGTGATACATTTTGACATAGAAACACTAACAAAGCGGTTTACTACTTCTAAGCAATGTTTTGTTGGTTTTAGCCTCTTTTGGGAGAAAATGGGTATAAGTGTTGTCTAAACACTCCGTATCCATCTCTAACTCTTATAATTAGTCAAATGCATTGGATTGTGATACATTTTGACAATAGAAACACTAACAAAGCGGTTTACTACTTCTAAGCAATGTTTTTGTTGGTTTTAGCCTCTTTTGGGAGAAAATGGGTATAAGTGTTGTCTAAACACTCCGTATCCATCTCTAACTCTTATAATTAGTCAAATGCATTGGATTGTGATACATTTTGACAATAGAAACACTAACATAGCGGTTTACTACTTCTAAGCAATGTTTTTGTTGGTTTTAGCCTCTTTTGGGAGAAAATGGGTATAAGTGTTGTCTAAACACTCCGTAATCATCTCTAACTCTTATAATTAGTCAAATGCATTGGATTGTGATACATTTTGACAATAGAAACACTAACAAAGCGGTTTACTACTTCTAAGCAAAGTTTTTGTTGGTTTTAGCCTCTTTGGGAGAAAATGGGTATAAGTGTTGTCTAAACACTCCGTATCCATCTCTAACTCTTATAATTAGTCAAATGCATTGGATTGTGATACATTTTGACAATAGAAACACTAACAAAGCGGTTTACTACTTCTAAGCAATGTTTTTGTTGGTTTTAGCCTCTTTTGGGAGAAAATGGGTATAAGTGTTGTCTAAACACTCCGTATCCATCTCTAACTCTTATAATTAGTCAAATGCATTGGATTGTGATACATTTTGACAATAGAAACACTAACAAAGCGGTTTACTACTTCTAAGCAATGTTTTTGTTGGTTTTAGCCTCTTTTGGGAGAAAATGGGTATAAGTGTTGTCTAAACACTCCGTATCCATCTCTAACTCTTATAATTAGTCAAATGCATTGGATTGTGATACATTTTGACAATAGAAACACTAACAAAGCGGTTTACTACTTCTAAGCAATGTTTTTGTTGGTTTTAGCCTCTTTTGGGAGAAAATGGGTATAAGTGTTGTCTAAACACTCCGTATCCATCTCTAACTCTTATAATTAGTCAAATGCATTGGATTGTGATACATTTTGACCATAGAAACACTAACAAAGCTATTTACTTCTTCTAAGGAATTTGTTGTTGGTTTTCGCCTCTTTTGGGAGAAAATGGGTATAAGTGTTGTCTAAACACTCCGTATCCATCTCTAACTCTTATAATTAGTCAAATGCATTGGATTGTGATACATTTTGACAATAGAAACACTAACAAAGCGGTTTACTACTTCTAAGCAATGTTTTTGTTGGTTTTAGCCTCTTTTGGGAGAAAATGGGTATAAGTGTTGTCTAAACACTCCTAATCCATCTCTAACTCTTATAATTAGTTAAACGCATTGGATTGTGACACATTTTGACCATAGAAACACTAACAAAGCTATTTACTTCTTCTAAGGAATTTGTTGTTGGTTTTCGCCTCTTTTGGGAGAAAATGGGTATAAGTGTTGTCTAAACACTCCGTATCCATCTCTAACTCTTATAATTAGTCAAATGCATTGGATTGTGATACATTTTGACCATAGAAACACTAACAAAGCGGTTTACTACTTCTAAGCAATGTTTTTGTTGGTTTTAGTTTCTTTGGGAGAAAATGGGTATAAGTGTTGTCTAAACACTCCTAATCCATCTCTAACTCTTATAATTAGTCAAATGCATTGGATTGTGACACATTTTGACCATAGAAACACTAACAAAGCTATTTACTTCTTCTAAGGAATTTGTTGTTGGTTTTCGCCTCTTTTGGGAGAAAATGGGTATAAGTGTTGTCTAAACACTCCGTATCCATCTCTAACTCTTATAATTAGTCAAATGCATTGGATTGTGATACATTTTTACCATAGAAACACTAACAAAGCGGTTTACTACTTCTAAGCAATGTTTTTGTTGGTTTTAGTTTCTTTTGGGAGAAAATGGGTATAAGTGTTGTCTAAACACTCCGTATCCATCTCTAACTCTTATAATTAGTCAAATGCATTGGATTGTGACACATTTTGACCATAGAAACACTAACAAAGCTATTTACTTCTTCTAAGGAATTTGTTGTTGGTTTTTGCCTCTTTTGGGAGAAAATGGGTATAAGTGTTGTCCAAACACTCCGTATCCATCTCTAACTCTTATAATTAGTCAAATGCATTGGATTGTGATACATTTTTACCATAGAAACACTAACAAGCGGTTTACTACTTCTAAGCAATGTTTTTGTTGGTTTTAGTTTCTTTTGGGAGAAAATGGGTATAAGTGTAGTCTAAACACTCCTAATCCATCTCTAACTCTTATAATTAGTCAAATGCATTGGATTGTGACACATTTTGACCATAGAAACACTAACATAGCTATTTACTTCTTCTAAGGAATTTGTGTTGGTTTTCGCCTCTTTTGGGAGAAAATGGGTATAAGTGTTGTCTAAACACTCCGTATCCATCTCTAACTCTTATAATGTCAAATGCATTGGATTGTGATACATTTTTACCATAGAAACACTAACAAAGCGTTTACTACTTCTAAGCAATGTTTTTGTTGGTTTTAGTTTCTTTTGGGAGAAAGGATAAGTGTTGTCTAAACACTCCGTATCCATCTCTAACTCTTATAATTAGTCAAATGCATTGGATTGTGATACATTTTGACAATAGAAACACTAACAAAGCGGTTTACTACTTCTAAGCAATGTTTTTGTTGGTTTTAGCCTCTTTTGGGAGAAAATGGGTATAAGTGTTGTCTAAACACTCCGTAATCCATCTCTAACTCTTATAATTAGTCAAATGCATTGGATTGTGATACATTTTGACAATAGAAACACTAACAAAGCGGTTTACTACTTCTAAGCAATGTTTTTGTTGGTTTTAGCCTCTTTTGGGAGAAAATGGGTATAAGTGTTGTCTAAACACTCCGTATCCATCTCTAACTCTTATAATTAGTCAAATGCATTGGATTGTGATACATTTTGACAATAGAAACACTAACAAAGCGGTTTACTACTTCTAAGCAATGTTTTTGTTGGTTTTAGCCTCTTTTGGGAGAAAATGGGTATAAGTGTTGTCTAAACACTCCGTATCCATCTCTAACTCTTATAATTAGTCAAATGCATTGGATTGTGATACATTTTGACAATAGAAACACTAACAAAGCGGTTTACTACTTCTAAGCAATGTTTTTGTTGGTTTTAGCCTCTTTTGGGAGAAAATGGGTATAAGTGTTGTCTAAACACTCCGTATCCATCTCTAACTCTTATAATTAGTCAAATGCATTGGATTGTGATACATTTTGACAATAGAAACACTAACAAAGCGGTTTACTACTTCTAAGCAATGTTTTTGTTGGTTTTAGCCTCTTTTGGGAGAAAATGGGTATAAGTGTTGTCTAAACACTCCGTATCCATCTCTAACTCTTATAATTAGTCAAATGCATTGGATTGTGATACATTTTGACAATAGAAACACTAACAAAGCGGTTTACTACTTCTAAGCAATGTTTTTGTTGGTTTTAGCCTCTTTTGGGAGAAAATGGGTATAAGTGTTGTCTAAACACTCCGTATCCATCTCTAACTCTTATAATTAGTCAAATGCATTGGATTGTGATACATTTTGACAATAGAAACACTAACAAAGCGGTTTACTACTTCTAAGCAATGTTTTTGTTGGTTTTAGCCTCTTTTGGGAGAAAATGGGTATAAGTGTTGTCTAAACACTCCGTATCCATCTCTAACTCTTATAATTAGTCAAATGCATTGGATTGTGATACATTTTGACAATAGAAACACTAACAAAGCGGTTTACTACTTCTAAGCAATGTTTTTGTTGGTTTTAGCCTCTTTTGGGAGAAAATGGGTATAAGTGTTGTCTAAACACTCCGTATCCATCTCTAACTCTTATAATTAGTCAAATGCATTGGATTGTGATACATTTTGACAATAGAAACACTAACAAAGCGGTTTACTACTTCTAAGCAATGTTTTTGTTGGTTTTAGCCTCTTTTGGGAGAAAATGGGTATAAGTGTTGTCTAAACACTCCGTATCCATCTCTAACTCTTATAATTAGTCAAATGCATTGGATTGTGATACATTTTGACAATAGAAACACTAACAAAGCGGTTTACTACTTCTAAGCAATGTTTTTGTTGGTTTTAGCCTCTTTTGGGAGAAAATGGGTATAAGTGTTGTCTAAACACTCCGTATCCATCTCTAACTCTTATAATTAGTCAAATGCATTGGATTGTGATACATTTTGACAATAGAAACACTAACAAAGCGGTTTACTACTTCTAAGCAATGTTTTTGTTGGTTTTCGCCTCTTTTGGGAGAAAATGGGTATAAGTGTTGTCTAAACACTCCGTATCCATCTCTAACTCTTATAATTAGTCAAATACATTGGATTGTGATACATTTTGACAATAGAAACACTAACAAAGCTATTTACTACTTCTAAGCAATGTTTTTGTTGGTTTTAGCCTCTTTTGGGAGAAAATGGGTATAAGTGTTGTCTAAACACTCCGTATCCATCTCTAACTCTTATAATTAGTCAAATGCATTGGATTGTGATACATTTTGACAATAGAAACACTAACAAAGCGGTTTACTACTTCTAAGCAATGTTTTTGTTGGTTTTAGTTTCTTTTGGGAGAAAATGGGTATAAGTGTTGTCTAAACACTCCTAATCCATCTCTAACTCTTATAATTAGTCAAACACATTGGATTGTGACACATTTTGACCATAGAAACACTAACAAAGCTATTTACTTCTTCTAAGAAATTTGTTGTTGGTTTTCGCGTCTTTTGGGAGAAAATGGGTATAGGTGTTGGCTAAACACTCTGTATCCATCTCTAACTCTTATAATTAGTCAAACGCATTGGATTGTGGCACATTTTGACCATAGAAATACTAACAAAGCTGTTTACTACTTCTAAGCAATGTTTTTGTTGGTTTTAGCCTCTTTTGGGAGAAAATGGGTATAAGTGTTGTCTAAACACTCCTAATCCATCTCTAACTCTTATAATTAGTCAAACACATTGGATTGTGACACATTTTGACCATCGAAACACTAACAAAGCTATTTACTTCTTTTAAGGAATTTGTTGTTGGTTTTCGTCTCTTTTGGGAGAAAATAGATGTAAGTGTTGTCTAAACACTCCGTATCTATCTGTAACTCTTATAATTAGTCAAAGGCATTGGATTGTGAAACATTTTTACCATAGAAACACTATCAAAGCGGTTTACTACTTCTAAGCAATGTTTTAGTTGGTTTTAGTTTCTTTGGGAGAAAAATGGGTATAAGTGTTGTCTAAACACTCCTAATCAATCTCTAACTCTTATAATTAGTCAAACACATTGGATTGTGACACATTTTGACCATAGAAACACTAACAAACTATTTACTTCTTCTAAGGAATTTGTTGTTGGTTTTCGTCTCTTTTGGGAGAAAATGGGTATAAGTGTTGTCTAAAACTCGTAATCCATCTCTAACTCTTATAATTAGTCAAATGCATTGGATTGTGGCACATTTTGACCATACAAACACTAAAAAAGCTTTTTACTACTTCTAAGCAATGTTTTGTTGGTTTTAGCCTCTTTTGGGAGAAAATGGGTATAAGTGTTGTCTAAACACTCCGTATCCATCTCTAACTCTTATAATTAGTCAACTACATTGGATTGTGAACATTTTAACCATAGAAACACTAACAAAGCTATTTACTTCTTCTAAGGAATTTGTTGTTGGTTTTCGCCTCTTTTGGGAGAAAATGGGTATAAGTGTTGTCCAAACACTCCGTATCCATCTCTAACTCTTATAATTAGTCAAATGCATTGGATTGTGATACATTTTGACCATAGAAACACTAACAAAGCGGTTTACTACTTCTAAGCAATGTTTTTGTTGGTTTTAGCCTCTTTTGGGAGAAAATGGGTATAAGTGTTGTCTAAACACTCCTAATCCATCTCTAACTCTTATAATTAGTCAAACGCATTGGATTGTGACACATTTTGACCATAGAAACACTAACAAAGCGGTTTACTACTTCTAAGCAATGTTTTTGTTGGTTTTAGCCTCTTTTGGGAGAAAATGGGTATAAGTGTTGTCTAAACACTCCGTATCCATCTCTAACTCTTATAATTAGTCAAATGCATTGGATTGTGATACATTTTGACCATAGAAACACTAACAAAGCGGTTTACTACTTCTAAGCAATGTTTTTGTTGGTTTTCGCCTCTTTTGGGAGAAAATGGGTATAAGTGTTGTCTAAACACTACTAATCCATCTCTAACTTTTATAATTAGTCAAAAGCATTGGATTGTGACACATTTTGACCATAGAAACACTAACAAAGCTATTTACTTCTTCTAAGGAATTTGTTGTTGGTTTTCGCCTCTTTTGGGAGAAAATGGGTATAAGTGTTGTCTAAACACTCCGTATCCATCTCTAACTCTTATAATTAGTCAAATGCATTGGATTGTGATACATTTTGACCATAGAAACACTAACAAAGCGGTTTACTACTTCTAAGGAATGTTTTTGTTGGTTTTAGCCTCTTTTGGGAGAAAATGGGTATAAGTGTTGTCTAAACACTCCGTATCCATCTCTAACTCTTATAATTAGTCAAATGCATTGGATTGTGATACATTTTTACCATAGAAACACTAACAAAGCGGTTTACTACTTCTAAGTAATGTTTTTGTTGGTTTTAGTTTCTTTTGGGAGAAAATGGGTATAAGTGTTGTCTAAACACTCTTAATCCATCTCTAACTCTTATAATTAGTCAAAGCATTGGATTGTGACACATTTTGACCAATAGAAACACTAACAAAGCTATTACTACTTCTAAGCAATGTTTTTGTTGGTTTTAGCCTCTTTTGGGAGAAAATGGGTATAAGCGTTGTCTAAACACTCGTAATCCATCTCTAACTCTTATAATTAGTCAAACGCATTGGATTGTGATACATTTTGACCATAGAAACACTAACAAAGCGGTTTACTACTTCTAAGGAATGTTTTTGTTGGTTTTAGCCTCTTTTGGGAGAAAATGGGTATAAGTGTTGTCTAAACACTCTGTATCCATCTCTAACTCTTATAATTAGTCAAATGCATTGGATTGTGATACATTTTTACCATAGAAACACTAACAAAGCGGTTTACTACTTCTAAGCAATGTTTTTGTTGGTTTTAGCTTCTTTTGGGAGAAAATGGGTATAAGTGTTGTCTAAACACTCCTAATCCATCTCTAACTCTTATAATTAGTCAAACGCATTGGATTGTGACACATTTTGACCATAGAAACACTAACAAAGCTATTTACTTCTTCTAAGGAATTTGTTGTTGGTTTTCGCCTCTTTTGGGAGAAAATGGGTATAAGTGTTGTCTAAACACTCCGTATCCATCTCTAACTCTTATAATTAGTCAAATGCATTGGATTGTGATACATTTTGACCATAGAAACACTAACAAAGCGGTTTACTACTTCTAAGCAATGTTTTTGTTGGTTTTAGCCTCTTTTGGGAGAAAATGGGTATAAGTGTTGTCTAAACACTCCGTATCCATCTCTAACTCTTATAATTAGTCAAATGCATTGGATTGTGATACATTTTGACAATAGAAACACTAACAAAGCGGTTTACTACTTCTAAACAATGTTTTTGTTGGTTTTAGCCTCTTTTGGAAGAAAATGGGTATAATTGTTGTCTAAACATTCCTTATCCATCTCTAACTGTTATAATTAGGTAAACGCATTGGATTGTGACACATTTTGACCATAGAAACACTAACAAAGCTATTTACTTCTTCTAAGGAATTTGTTGTTGGTTTACGCCTCTTTTGGGAGAAAATGGGATAAAGTTTTGTCTAAACACTCCGTATCCATCTCTAACTCTTATAATTAGTCAAATGCATTGGATTGTGATACATTTTTACTATAGAAACACTAACAAAGCGGTTTACTACTTATAAACAATGTTTTTGTTGGTTTTAGCCTCTTTTGGAAGAAAATGGGTATAATTGTTGTCTAAACATTCCTAATCCATCTCTAACTCTTATAATTAGGTAAACGCATTGGATTGTGACACATTTTGACCATAGAAACACTAACAAAGCTATTTACTTCTTCTAAGGAATTTGTTATTGGTTTTCGCCTCTTTTGGGAGAAAATGGGTATAAGTGTTGTCTAAACACTCCGTATCCATCTCTAACTCTTATAATTAGTCAAATACATTGGATTGTGATACATTTTGACCATAGAAACACTAACAAAGCGTTTTACTACTTCTAAGCAATGTTTTTGTTGGTTTTAGCCTCTTTTGGGAGAAAATGGGTATAAGTGTTGTCTAAGCACTCCGTATCCATCTCTAACTCTTATAATTAGTCAAATGCATTGGATTGTGACCATTTTGACCATAGAAACACTAACAAAGCTATTTACTTCTTCTAAGGAATTTGTTGTTGGTTTTCGCCTCTTTTGGGAGAAAATGGGTATAAGTGTTGTCCAAACACTCCGTATCCATCTCTAACTCTTATAATTAGTCAAATGCATTGGATTGTGATACATTTTGACAATAGAAACACTAACAAAGCGGTTTACTACTTCTAAGCAATGTTTTTGTTGGTTTTAGCCTCTTTTGGGAGAAAATGGGTATAAGTGTTGTCTAAACACTCCTAATCCATCTCTAACTCTTATAATTAGTTAAACGCATTGGATTGTGACACATTTTGACCATAGAAACACTAACAAAGCTATTTACTTCTTCTAAGGAATTTGTTGTTGGTTTTCGCCTCTTTTGGGAGAAAATGGGTATAAGTGTTGTCTAAACACTCCGTATCCATCTCTAACTCTTATAATTAGTCAAATGCATTGGATTGTGATACATTTTTACCATAGAAACACTAACAAAGCGGTTTACTACTTCTAAGCAATGTTTTTGTTGGTTTTAGTTTCTTTTGGGAGAAAATGGGTATAAGTGTAGTCTAAACACTCCTAATCCATCTCTAACTCTTATAATTAGTCAAATGCATTGGATTGTGACACATTTTGACCATAGAAACACTAACAAAGCTATTTACTTCTTCTAAGGAATTTGTTGTTGGTTTTCGCCTCTTTTGGGAGAAAATGGGTATAAGTGTTGTCTAAACACTCCGTATCCATCTCTAACTCTTATAATTAGTCAAATGCATTGGATTGTGATACATTTTTACCATAGAAACACTAACAAAGCGGTTTACTACTTCTAAGCAATGTTTTTGTTGGTTTTAGTTTCTTTTGGGAGAAAATGGGTATAAGTGTAGTCTAAACACTCCTAATCCATCTCTAACTCTTATAATTAGTCAAATGCATTGGATTGTGACACATTTTGACCATAGAAACACTAACATAGCTATTTACTTCTTCTAAGGAATTTGTTGTTGGTTTTCGCCTCTTTTGGGAGAAAATGGGTATAAGTGTTGTCTAAACACTCCGTATCCATCTCTAACTCTTATAATTAGTCAAATGCATTGGATTGTGATACATTTTTACCATAGAAACACTAACAAAGCGGTTTACTACTTCTAAGCAATGTTTTTGTTGGTTTTAGTTTCTTTTGGGAGAAAATGAGTATAAGTGTTGTCTAAACACTCCTAATCCATCTCTAACTCTTATAATTAGTCAAACGCATTGGATTGTGGCACATTTTGACCATAGAAACACTAAAAAAGCTTTTTACTACATCTATGCAATTTTTATTTTTTTAGCCTCTTTGGGGGAAAAATGTGTATAATGCTGTCTAAACACTGTGAATCCATCTCTAACTCTATAATTAGTCCAATGCATTGGATTGTGACACATTTTGACCATAGAAACACTAACAAAGCTATTTACTTCTTCTAAGAAATTTGTTGTTGGTTTTCGCCTCTTTTGGGAGAAAATGGGTATAAGTGTTGTCTAAACACTCCTTATCCATCTCTAACTCTTATAATTAGTCAAACGCATTGGATTGTGGCACATTTTGACCATAGAAATACTAAAAAAGCTGTTTACTACTTCTAAGCAATGTTTTTGTTGGTTTTAGCCTCTTTTGGGAGAAAATGGGTATAAGTGTTGTCTAAACACTCCTAATCCATCTCTAACTCTTATAATTAGTCAAACACATTGGATTGTGACACATTTTGACCATCGAAACACTAACAAAGCTATTTACTTCTTCTAAGGAATTTGTTGTTGGTTTTCGCCTCTTTTGGGAGAAAATGGGTAAAGTGTTGTCTAAACACTCCGTATCCATCTCTAACTCTTATAATTAGTCAAATGCATTGGATTGTGATACATTTTTACCATAGAAACACTAACAAAGCGGTTTACTACTTCTAAGCAATGTTTTTGTTGGTTTTAGTTTCTTTTGGGAGAAAATGGGTATAAGTGTTGTCTAAACACTCCTAATCCATCTCTAACTCTTATAATTAGTCAAACGAATTGGATTGTGACACATTTGACCATAGAAACACTAACAAAGCTATTTACTTCTTCTAAGGAATTTGTTGTTGGTTTTCGCCTCTTTTGGGAGAAAATGGGTATAAGTGTTGTCCTAAACACTCGTATCCATCTCTAACTCTTATAATTAGTCAAATGCATTGGATTGTGATACATTTTGACCATAAAAACACTAACAAAGCGGTTTACTACTTCTAAGCAATGTTTTTGTTGGTTTTAGCGTCTTTTGGGAGAAAATGGGTATAAGTGTTGTCTAAACACTCCGTATCCATCTCTAACTCTTATAATTAGTCAACTACATTGGATTGTGACCATTTTGACCATAGAAACACTAACAAAGCTATTTACTTCTTCTAAGGAATTTGTTGCTGGTTTTCGCTCTATTTGGGAGAAATTGGTATAAGTGTTGTCCAAACACTCCGTATCCATCTCTAACTCTTATAATTAGTCAAATGCATTGGATTGTGATACATTTTTACCATAGAAACACTACCAAAGCGGTTTACTACTTCTAAGCAATGTTTTTGTTGGTTTTAGCCTCTTTTGGGAGAAAATGGGTATAAGTGTTGTCTAAACACTCCTAATCCATCTCTAACTCTTATAATTAGTCAAACGCATTGGATTGTGACACATTTTACCATAGAAACACTAACAAAGCGGTTTACTACTTCTAAGCAATGTTTTGTTGGTTTTAGTTTCTTTTGGGAGAAAATGTGTATAAATGTTGTCTAAACACTCCGAATCCATCTCTAACTCTTATAATTAGTCAAATGCATTGGATTGTGATACATTTTTACCATAGAAACACTAACAAAGCGGTTTACTACTTCTAAGCAATGTTTTTGTTGGTTTTAGTTTCTTTTGGGAGAAAATGGGTATAAGTGTTGTCTAAACACTCTTAATCCATCTCTAACTCTTATAATTAGTCAAACACATTGGATTGTGACACATTTTGACCATAGAAACACTAACAAAGCTATTTACTTCTTCTAAGAAATTTGTTGTTGGTTTTCGCCTCTTTTGGGAGAAAATGGGTATAGGTGTTGGCTAAACACTCTGTATCCATCTCTAACTCTTATAATTAGTCAAATGCATTGGATTGTGATACATTTTTACCATAGAAACACTAACAAAGCGGTTTACTACTTCTAAGCAATGTTTTTGTTGGTTTTAGCCTCTTTTGGGAGAAAATGGGTATAAGTGTTGTCTAAACACTCTGTATCCATCTCTAACTCTTATAATTAGTCAAATGCATTGGATTGTGATACATTTTTACCATAGAAACACTAACAAAGCGGTTTACTACTTCTAAGCAATGTTTTTGTTGGTTTTAGCCTCTTTTGGGAGAAAATGGGTATAAGTGTTGTCTAAACACTCCGTATCCATCTCTAACTCTTATAATTAGTCAAATGCATTGGATTGTGATACATTTTGACAATAGAAACACTAACAAAGCTTTTTACTACTTCTAAGCAATGTTTTTGTTGGTTTTAGCCTCTTTTGGGAGAAAATGGGTATAAGTGTTGTCTAAACACTCCGTATCCATCTCTAACTCTTATAATTAGTCAAATGCATTGGATTGTGATACATTTTGACCATAGAAACACTAACAAAGCGGTTTACTACTTCTAAGCAATGTTTTTGTTGGTTTTAGCCTCTTTTGGGAGAAAATGGGTATAAGTGTTGTCTAAACACTCCTAATCCATCTCTAACTCTTATAATTAGTCAAATGCATTGGATTGTGATACATTTTGACAATAGAAACACTAACAAAGCGGTTTACTACTTCTAAGCAATGTTTTTGTTGGTTTTAGCCTCTTTTGGGAGAAAATGGGTATAAGTGTTGTCTAAACACTCCGTATCCATCTCTAACTCTTATAATTAGTCAAATGCATTGGATTGTGATACATTTTGACAATAGAAACACTAACAAAGCGGTTTACTACTTCTAAGCAATGTTTTTGTTGGTTTTAGCCTCTTTTGGGAGAAAATGGGTATAAGTGTTGTCTAAACACTCCGTATCCATCTCTAACTCTTATAATTAGTCAAATGCATTGGATTGTGATACATTTTGACAATAGAAACACTAACAAAGCGGTTTACTACTTCTAAGCAATGTTTTTGTTGGTTTTAGCCTCTTTTGGGAGAAAATGGGTATAAGTGTTGTCTAAACACTCCGTATCCATCTCTAACTCTTATAATTAGTCAAATGCATTGGATTGTGATACATTTTGACAATAGAAACACTAACAAAGCGGTTTACTACTTCTAAGCAATTTTTTTGTTGGTTTTAGCCTCTTTTGGGAGAAAATGGGTATAAGTGTTGTCTAAACACTCCGTATCCATCTCTAACTCTTATAATTAGTCAAATGCATTGGATTGTGATACAATTTGGCCATTGAAACACTAACAAAGCGTTTACTTCTTCTAAGCAATTTGTTGTTGGTTTTAGCCTCTTTTGGGAGAAAATGGGTATAAGTGTTGTCTAAACACTCCGTATCCATCTCTAACTCTTATAATTAGTCAAATGCATTGGATTGTGATACATTTTGACAATAGAAACACTAACAAAGCGGTTTACTACTTCTAAGCAATGTTTTTGTTGGTTTTAGCCTCTTTTGGGAGAAAATGGGTATAAGTGTTGTCTAAACACTCCGTATCCATCTCTAACTCTTATAATTAGTCAAATGCATTGGATTGTGATACATTTTGACAATAGAAACACTAACAAAGCGGTTTACTACTTCTAAGCAATGTTTTTGTTGGTTTTAGCCTCTTTTGGGAGAAAATGGGTATAAGTGTTGTCTAAACACTCCGTATCCATCTCTAACTCTTATAATTAGTCAAATGCATTGGATTGTGATACATTTTGACCATAGAAACACTAACAAAGCGGTTTACTACTTCTAAGCAATGTTTTTGTTGGTTTTAGTTTCTTTTGGGAGAAAATGGGTATAAGTGTTGTCTAAACACTACTAATCCATCTCTAACTCTTATAATTAGTCAAACACATTGGATTGTGACACATTTTGACCATAGAAACACTAACAAAGCTATTTACTTCTTGTAAGAAATTTGTTGTTGGTTTTCGCCTCTTTTGGGAGAAAATGGGTATAAGTGTTGTCTAAACACTCCGTATCCATCTCTAACTCTTATAATTAGTCAAATGCATTGGATTGTGATACATTTTGACCATATAAACACTAACAAAGCGGTTTACTACTTCTAAGCAATGTTTTTGTTGGTTTTAGTTTCTTTTGGGAGAAAATGGGTATAAGTGTTGTCTAAACACTACGTATCCATCTCTAACTCTTATAATTAGTCAAATGCATTGGATTGTGAGACATTTTGACCATAGAAACACTAACAAAGCGGTTTACTACTTCTAAGTAATGTTTTTGTTGGTTTTAGCTTCTTTTGGGAGAAAATGGGTATAAGTGTTGTCTAAACACTCGTAATCCATCTCTAACTCTTATAATTAGTCAAAGCATTGGATTGTGACACATTTTGACCATAGAAACACTAACAAAGCTATTTACTACTTCTAAGCAATGTTTTTGTTGGTTTTAGCCTCTTTTGGGAGAAAATGGGTATAAGTGTTGTCTAAACACTCGTAATCCATCTCTAACTCTTATAATTAGTCAAACTGCATTGGATTGTGATACATTTTGACCATAGAAACACTAACAAAGCGGTTTACTACTTCTAAGGAATGTTTTTGTTGGTTTTTGCCTCTTTTGGGAGAAAATGGGTATAAGTGTTGTCTAAACACTCTGTATCCATCTCTAACTCTTATAATTAGTCAAATGCATTGGATTGTGATACATTTTGACCATAGAAACACTAACAAAGCGGTTTACTACTTCTAAGCAATGTTTTTGTTGGTTTTAGCCTCTTTTGGGAGAAAATGGGTATAAGTGTTGTCTAAACACTCCGTATCCATCTCTAACTCTTATAATTAGTCAAATGCATTGGATTGTGATACATTTTGACCAATAGAAACACTAACAAAGCTTATTACTACTTCTAAGCAATGTTTTTGTTGGTTTTAGCCTCTTTTGGGAGAAAATGGGTATAAGTGTTGTCTAAACACTCTGTATCCATCTCTAACTCTTATAATTAGTCAAATGCATTGGATTGTGATACATTTTGACAATAGAAACACTAACAAAGCGGTTTACTACTTCTAAGCAATGTTTTTGTTGGTTTTAGCCTCTTTTGGGAGAAAATGGGTATAAGTGTTGTCTAAACACTCCGTATCCATCTCTAACTCTTATAATTAGTCAAATGCATTGGATTGTGATACATTTTGACCATAGAAACACTAACAAAGCGGTTTACTACTTCTAAGCAATGTTTTTGTTGGTTTTAGTTTCTTTTGGGAGAAAATGGGTATAAGTGTTGTCTAAACACTCCTAATCCATCTCTAACTCTTATAATTAGTTAAACGCATTGGATTGTGACACATTTTGACCACAGAAACACTAACAAAGCTATTTACTTCTTCTAAGGAATTTGTTGTTGGTTTTCGTCTCTTTTGGGAGAAAATGAGTATCAGTGTTGTCTAAACACTCGGTATCCATCTCTAACTCTTATAATTAGTCAAATGCATTGGATTGTGATACATTTTGACCATAGAAACACTAACAAAGCGTTTTACTACTTCTAAGCAATGTTTTTGTTGGTTTTAGCCTCTTTTGGGAGAAAATGGGTATGAGTGTTGTCTAAACACTCCTAATCCATCTCTAACTCTTATAATTAGTTAAACGCATTGGATTGTGACACATTTTGACCATAGAAACACTAACAAAGCTATTTACTTCTTCTAAGAATTGTTGTTGGTTTTCGCCTCTTTTGGGAGAAAATGGGTATAAGTGTTGTCTAAACACTCCGTATCCATCTCTAACTCTTATAATTAGTCAAATGCATTGGATTGTGATACATTTTGACCATAGAAACACTAACAAAGCTAATTTACTACTTCTAAGCAATGTTTTTGTTGGTTTTAGCCTCTTTTGGGAGAAAATGGGTATAAGTGTTGTCTAAACACTTCGTATCCATCTCTAACTCTTATAATTAGTCAAATGCATTGGATTGTGAGACATTTTTACCATAGAAACACTAACAAAGCGGTTTACTACTTCTAAGTAATGTTTTTGTTGGTTTTAGCTTCTTTTGGGAGAAAATGGGTATAAGTGTTGTCTAAACACTCCGTATCCATCTCTAACTCTTATAATTAGTCAAATGCATTGGATTGTGATACATTTTGACCATAAAAACACTAAAAAGCTGTTTACTACTTCTAAGCAATGTTTTTGTTGGTTTTAGCCTCTTTTGGGAGAAAATGGGTATAAGTGTTGTCTAAACACTCCGTATCCATCTCTAACTCTTATAATTAGTCAACTACATTGGATTGTGACATTTTGACCATAGAAAAAGTAACAAAGCTATTTACTTCTTCTAAGGCATTTTGTTGCTGGTTTTCGTCTATTTGGGAGAAAATTGGTATAACTATTGTCCAACACTCCGTATCCATCTCTAACTCTTATAATTAGTCAAATGCATTGGATTGTGATACATTTTTACCATAGAAACACTACCAAGCGGTTTACTACTTCTAAGCAATGTTTTTGTTGGTTTTCGCCTCTTTTGGGAGAAAATGGGTATAAGTGTTGTCTAAACACTCCTAATCCACCTCTAACTCTTATAATTAGTCAACGCATTGGATTGTGACCATTTTAACCATAGAAACACTAACAAAGCGGTTTACTACTTCTAAGCAATGTTTTTGTTGGTTTTAGCCTCTTTTGGGAGAAAATGGGTATAAGTGCTGTCTAAACACTCCGTATCCATCTCTAACTCTTATAATTAGTCAAATGCATTGGATTGTGATACATTTTGACAATAGAAACACTAACAAAGCGGTTTACTACTTCTAAGCAATGTTTTTGTTGGTTTTAGTCTCTTTTGGGAGAAAATGGGTATAAGTGTTGTCTAAACACTCCGTATCCATCTCTAACTCTTATAATTAGTCAAATGCATTGGATTGTGATACATTTTGACAATAGAAACACTAACAAAGCGGTTTACTACTTCTAAGCAATGTTTTTGTTGGTTTTAGCCTCTTTTGGGAGAAAATGGGTATAAGTGTTGTCTAAACACTCCGTATCCATCTCTAACTCTTATAATTAGTCAAATGCATTGGATTGTGATACATTTTGACAATAGAAACACTAACAAAGCGGTTTACTACTTCTAAGCAATGTTTTTGTTGGTTTTAGCCTCTTTTGGGAGAAAATGGGTATAAGTGTTGTCTAAACACTCCGTATCCATCTCTAACTCTTATAATTAGTCAAATGCATTGGATTGTGATACATTTTGACAATAGAAACACTAACAAAGCGGTTTACTACTTCTAAGCAATGTTTTTGTTGGTTTTAGCCTCTTTTGGGAGAAAATGGGTATAAGTGTTGTCTAAACACTCCGTAATCCATCTCTAACTCTTATAATTAGTCAACTGCATTGGATTGTGACACATTTTGACCATAGAAACACTAACAAAGCGGTTTACTACTTCTAAGCAATGTTTTGTTGGTTTTAGCCTCTTTTGGGAGAAAATGGGTATAAGTGTTGTCTAAACACTCCGTATCCATCTCTAACTCTTATAATTAGTCAAATGCATTGGATTGTGATACATTTTGACCATAGAAACACTAACAAAGCTTTTTACTACTTCTAAGCAATGTTTTTGTTGGTTTTAGCCTCTTTTGGGAGAAAATGGGTATAAGTGTTGTCTAAACACTCCGTATCCATCTCTAACTCTTATAATTAGTCAAATGCATTGGATTGTGATACATTTTGACAATAGAAACACTAACAAAGCGGTTTACTACTTCTAAGCAATGTTTTTGTTGGTTTTAGCCTCTTTTGGGAGAAAATGGGTATAAGTGTTGTCTAAACACTCCGTATCCATCTCTAACTCTTATAATTAGTCAAATGCATTGGATTGTGATACATTTTGACCATAGAAACACTAACAAAGCGTTTACTACTTCTAAGCAATGTTTTTGTTGGTTTTAGCCTCTTTTGGGAGAAAATGGGTATAAGTGTTGTCTAAACACTCCGTAATCCATCTCTAACTCTTATAATTAGTCAAACGCATTGGATTGTGATACATTTTGACCATAGAAACACTAACAAAGCGGTATTACTACTTCTAAGGAATGTTTTTGTTGGTTTTAGCCTCTTTTGGGAGAAAATGGGTATAAGTGTTGTCTAAACACTTGTATCCATCTCTAACTCTTATAATTAGTCAAATGCATTGGATTGTGAGACATTTTTACCATAGAAACACTAACAAAGCGGTTTACTACTTCTAAGTAATGTTTTTGTTGGTTTTAGTTTCTTTTGGGAGAAAATGGGTATAAGTGTTGTCTAAACACTCTTAATCCATCTCTAACTCTTATAATTAGTCAAACACATTGGATTGTGACACATTTTGACCAAAGAAACACTAACAAAGCTAATTACTACTTCCAAGCAATGTTTTTGTTGGTTTTAGCCTCTTTTGGGAGAAAATGGGTATAAGCGTTGTCTAAACACTCGTAATCCATCTCTAACTCTTATAATTAGTCAAACGCATTGGATTGTGATACATTTTGACCATAGAAACACTAACAAAGCGGTATACTACTTCTAAGGAATGTTTTTGTTGGTTTTAGCCTCTTTTGGGAGAAAATGGGTATAAGTGTTGTCTAAACACTCTGTATCCATCTCTAACTCTTATAATTAGTCAAATGCATTGGATTGTGATACATTTTTACCATAGAAACACTAACAAAGCGGTTTACTACTTCTAAGTAATGTTTTTGTTGGTTTTAGTTTCTTTTGGGAGAAAATGGGTATAAGTGTTGTCTAAACACTCTTAATCCATCTCTAACTCTTATAATTAGTCAAACACATTGGATTGTGACACATTTTGACCATAGAAACACTAACAAAGCTATTTACTTCTTCTAAGGAATTTGTTGTTGGTTTTCGTCTCTTTTGGGAGATAATGGGTATCAGTGTTGTCTAAACACTCGTAATCCATCTCTAACTCTTATAATTAGACAAATGCAATGGATTGTGGCACATTTTGACCATACAAACACTAAAAAAGCTTTTTACTACTTCTAAGCAATGTTTTTGTTGGTTTTAGCCTCTTTTGGGAGGAAATGGGTATATAAGTGTTGTTTAAACACTCCGTATCCATCTCTAACTCTCATAATTAGTCAAATGCATTGGATTGTGACCATTTTGACCATAGAAATAGTAACAAGCTATTTACTTCTTCTAAAGAATTGGTTGTTGGTTTTCGCCTCTTTTGGGAGAAAATGGGTATAAGTTGTTGTCTAAACACTCCGTATCCATCTCTAACTCTTATAATTAGTCAAATGCATTGGATTGTGATATATTTTTACCATAGAAACACTAACAAATCTAATTACTACTTCTAAGCAATGTTTTTTGTTGGTTTTTAGCCTCTTTGGGAGAAAATGGGTATAAGTGTTGTCTAAACACTTTGTATCCATCTCTAACTCTTATAATTAGTCAAATGCATTGGATTGTGAGACATTTTTACCATAGAAACACTAACAAAGCGGTTTACTACTTCTAAGTAATGTTTTTGTTGGTTTAGTTCTTTTGGGAGAAAATGGGTATAAGTGTTGTCTAAAAACTCGTAATCCATCTCTAACTCTTATAATTAGTCAAATGCATTGGATTGTGGCACATTTTGACCATACAAACACTAAAAAGCTTTTTACTACTTCTAAGCAATGTTTTTGTTGGTTTTAGCCTCTTTTGGGAGAAAATGGGTATAAGTGTTGTCTAAACACTCCGTATCCATCTCTAACTCTTATAATTAGTCAACTACATTGGATTGTGACCATTTTGACCATAGAAAAAGTAACAAAGCTATTTACTTCTTCTAAGGAATTTGTTGCTGGTTTTCGTCTATTTTGGGAGAAAATTGGTATAACTATTGTCCAAACACTCCGTATCCATCTCTAACTCTTATAATTAGTCAAATGCATTGGATTGTGATACATTTTTACCATAGAAACACTACCAAAGCGGTTTACTACTTCTAAGCAATGTTTTTGTTGGTTTTCGCCTCTTTTGGGAGAAAATGGGTATAAGTGTTGTCTAAACACTCCTAATCCACCTCTAACTCTTATAATTAGTCAAACGCATTGGATTGTGACACATTTTAACCATAGAAACACTAACAAAGCGGTTTACTACTTCTAAGCAATGTTTTTGTTGGTTTTAGTTTCTTTTGGGAGAAAATGTGTATAAATGTTGTCTAAACACTCCGAATCCATCTCTAACTCTTATAATTAGTCAAATGCATTGGATTGTGATACATTTTTACCATAGAAACACTAACAAAGCGGTTTACTACTTCTAAGCAATGTTTTTGTTGGTTTTAGTTTCTTTTGGGAGAAAATGGGTATAAGTGTTGTCTAAACACTCTTAATCCATCTCTAACTCTATAATTAGTCAAACACATTGGATTGTGACACATTTTGACCATAGAAACACTAACAAAGCTATTTACTTCTTCTAAGAAATTTGTTGTTGGTTTTCGCCTCTTTTGGGAGAAAATGGGTATAGGTGTTGGCTAAACACTCTGTATCCATCTCTAACTCTTATAATTAGTCAAATGCATTGGATTGTGATTCATTTTTACCATAGAAACACTAACAAAGCGGTTTACTACTTCTAAGCAAAAGTTTTTTGTTGGTTTTAGCCTCTTTTGGGAGAAAATGGGTATAAGTGTTGTCTAAACACTCTGTATCCATCTCTAACTCTTATAATTAGTCAAATGCATTGGATTGTGAGACATTTTTACCATAGAAACACTAACAAAGCGGTTTACTACTTATAAACAATGTTTTTGTTGGTTTTAGCCTCTTTTGGAAGAAAATGGGTATAATTGTTGTCTAAACATTCCTAATCCATCTCTAACTCTTATAATTAGGTAAACGCATTGGATTGTGACACATTTTGACCATAGAAACACTAACAAAGCTATTTACTTCTTCTAAGGAATTTGTTATTGGTTTTCGCCTCTTTTGGGAGAAAATGGGTATAAGTGTTGTCTAAACACTCCGTATCCATCTCTAACTCTTATAATTAGTCAAACACATTGGATTGTGGCACATTTTGACCATACAAACACTAAAAAAGCTTTTTACTACTTCTAAGCAATGTTTTTGTTGGTTTTAGCCTCTTTTGGGAGAAAATGGGTATAAGTGTTGTCTAAGCACTCCGTATCCATCTCTAACTCTTATAATTAGTCAAATGCATTGGATTCTGACCATTTTGACCATAGAAACACTAACAAAGCTATTTACTTCTTCTAAGGAATTTGTTGTTGGTTTTCGCCTCTTTTGGGAGAAAATGGGTATAAGTGTTGTCCAAACACTCCGTATCCATCTCTAACTCTTATAATTAGTCAAATGCATTGGATTGTGATACATTTTCACAATAGACACACTAACAAAGCGGTTTACTACTTCTAAGCAATGGTTTTGTTTGTTTTAGCTTCTTTTGGGAGAAAATGGGTATAAGTGTTGTCTAAACACTCCTAATTCATCTCTAACTCTTATAATTAGTTAAACGCATTGGATTGTGACACATTTTGACCATAGAAACACTAACAAAGCTATTTACTTCTTCTAAGGAATTTGTTGTTGGTTTTCGCCTCTTTTGGGAGAAAATGGGTATAAGTGTTGTCTAAACACTCCGTATCCATCTCTAACTCTTATAATTAGTCAAATGCATTGGATTGTGATACATTTTTACCATAGAAACACTAACAAAGCGGTTTACTACTTCTAAGCAATGTTTTTGTTGGTTTTAGTTTCTTTTGGGAGAAAATGGGTATAAGTGTAGTCTAAACACTCCTAATCCATCTCTAACTCTCATAATTAGTCAAATGCATTGGATTGTGACACATTTTGACCATAGAAACACTAACAAAGCTATTTACTTCTTCTAAGGAATTTGTTGTTGGTTTTCGCCTCTTTTGGGAGAAAATGGGTATAAGTGTTGTCTAAACACTCCGTATCCATCTCTAACTCTTATAATTAGTCAAATGCATTGGATTGTGATACATTTTTACCATAGAAACACTAACAAAGCGGTTTACTACTTCTAAGCAATGTTTTTGTTGGTTTTAGTTTCTTTTGGGAGAAAATGGGTATAAGTGTAGTCTAAACACTCCTAATCCATCTCTAACTCTTATAATTAGTCAAATGCATTGGATTGTGACACATTTTGACCATAGAAACACTAACATAGCTATTTACTTCTTCTAAGGAATTTGTTGTTGGTTTTCGCCTCTTTGGGAGAAAATGGGTATAAGTGTTGTCTAAACACTCCGTATCCATCTCTAACTCTTATAATTAGTCAAATGCATTGGATTGTGATACATTTTACCATAGAAACACTAACAAAGCGGTTCACTACTTCTAAGCAATGTTTTTGTTGGTTTTAGTTTCTTTTGGGAGAAAATGAGTATAAGTGTTGTCTAAACACTCCTAATCCATCTCTAACTCTTATAATTAGTCAAACGCATTGGATTGTGGCACATTTTGACCATACAAACACTAAAAAAGCGTTTTACTACATCTATGCAATTTATTTTTTTAGCCTCTTTGGGGGAAAATGTGTATAAATGCTGTCTAAACACTGTGAATCCATCTCTAACTCCTATAATTAGTCAATGCATTGGATTGTGACACATTTTGACCATAGAAACACTAACAAAGCTATTTACTTCTTCTAAGAAATTTGTTGTTGGTTTTCGCCTCTTTTGGGAAAAAATGGGTATAAGTGTTGTCTAAACACTCCTTATCCATCTCTAACTCTTATAATTAGTCAAACGCATTGGATTGTGGCACATTTTGACCATAGAAATACTAACAAAGCTGTTTACTACTTCTAAGCAATGTTTTTGTTGGTTTTAGCCTCTTTTGGGAGAAAATGGGTATAAGTGTTGTCTAAACACTCCTAATCCATCTCTAACTCTTATAATTAGTCAAACACATTGGATTGTGACACATTTTGACCATCGAAACACTAACAAAGCTATTTACTTCTTCTAAGGAATTTGTTGTTGGTTTTCGTCTCTTTTGGGAGAAAATAGATGTAAGTGTTGTCTAAACACTCCGTATCTATCTCTAACTCTTATAATTAGTCAAAGGCATTGGATTGTGAAACATTTTTACCATAGAAACACTAACAAAGCGGTTTACTACTTCTAAGCAATGTTTTAGTTGGTTTTAGTTTCTTTTGGGAGAAAATGGGTATAAGTGTTGTCTAAACACTCCTAATCAATCTCTAACTCTTATAATTAGTCAAACACATTGGATTGTGACACATTTTTACCATAGAAACACTAACAAAACTATTTACTTCTTCTAAGGAATTTGTTGTTGGTTTTCGTCTCTTTTGGGAGAAAATGGGTATAAGTGTTGTCTAAAAACTCGTAATCCATCTCTAACTCTTATAATTAGTCAAATGCATTGGATTGTGGCACATTTTGACCATACAAACACTAAAAAAGCTTTTTACTACTTCTAAGCAATGTTTTTGTTGGTTTTAGTCTCTTTTGGGAGAAAATGGGTATAAGTGTTGTCTAAACACTCCGTATCCATCTCTAACTCTTATAATTAGTCAACTACATTGGATTGTGACCATTTTGACCATAGAAAAAGTAACAAAGCTATTTACTTCTTCTAAGGAATTTGTTGCTGGTTTTCGTCTATTTTGGGAGAAAATTGGTATAACTGTTGTCCAAACACTCCGTATCCATCTCTAACTCTTATAATTAGTCAAATGCATTGGATTGTGATACATTTTTACCATAGAAACACTACCAAAGCGGTTTACTACTTCTAAGCAATGTTTTTGTTGGTTTTCGCCTCTTTTGGGAGAAAATGGGTATAAGTGTTGTCTAAACACTCCTAATCCACCTCTAACTCTTATAATTAGTCAAACGCATTGGATTGTGACACATTTTAACCATAGAAACACTAACAAAGCGGTTTACTACTTCTAAGCAATGTTTTTGTTGGTTTTAGTTTCTTTTGGGAGAAAATGTGTATAAATGTTGTCTAAACACTCCGAATCCATCTCTAACTCTTATAATTAGTCAAATTCATTGGATTGTGATACATTTTTACCATAGAAACACTAACAAAGCGGTTTACTACTTCTAAGCAATGTTTTTGTTGGTTTTAGTTTCTTTTGGGAGAAAATGGGTATAAGTGTTGTCTAAACACTCTTAATCCATCTCTAACTCTTATAATTAGTCAAACACATTGGATTGTGACACATTTTGACCATAGATACACTAACAAAGCTATTTACTTCTTCTAAGAAATTTGTTGTTGGTTTTCGCCTCTTTTGGGAGAAAATGGGTATAGGTGTTGGCTAAACACTCTGTATCCATCTCTAACTCTTATAATTAGTCAAATGCATTGGATTGTGATTCATTTTTACCATAGAAACACTAACAAAGCGGTTTACTACTTCTAAGTAATGTTTTTGTTGGTTTTAGTTTCTTTTGGGAGAAAATGGGTATAAGTGTTGTCTAAACACTCTTAATCCATCTCTAACTCTTATAATTAGTCAAACACATTGGATTGTGATACATTTTGACCATAGAAACACTAACAAAGCGGTATACTACTTCTAAGGAATGTTTTTGTTGGTTTTAGCCTCTTTTGGGAGAAAATGAGTATAAGTGTTGTCTAAGCACTCCGTATCCATCTCTAACTCTTATAATTAGTCAAATGCATTGGATTCTGACCATTTTGACCATAGAAACACTAACAAAGCTATTTACTTCTTCTAAGGAATTTGTTGTTGGTTTTCGCCTCTTTTGGGAGAAAATGGGTATAAGTGTTGTCTAAACACTCCGTATCCATCTCTAACTCTTATAATTAGTCAAATGCATTGGATTGTGATACATTTTTACCATAGAAACACTAACAAAGCGGTTTACTACTTCTAAGCAATGTTTTTGTTGGTTTTAGTTTCTTTTGGGAGAAAATGGGTATAAGTGTAGTCTAAACACTCCTAATCCATCTCTAACTCTTATAATTAGTCAAATGCATTGGATTGTGACACATTTTGACCATAGAAACACTAACATAGCTATTTACTTCTTCTAAGGAATTTGTTGTTGGTTTTCGCCTCTTTTGGGAGAAAATGGGTATAAGTTTTGTCTAAACACTCCGTATCCATCTCTAACTCTTATAATTAGTCAAATGCATTGGATTGTGATACATTTTTACCATAGAAACACTAACAAAGCGGTTTACTACTTCTAAGCAATGTTTTTGTTGGTTTTAGTTTCTTTTGGGAGAAAATGAGTATAAGTGTTGTCTAAACACTCCTAATCCATCTCTAACTCTTATAATTAGTCAAACGCATTGGATTGTGGCACATTTTGACCATACAAACACTAAAAAAGCTTTTTACTACATCTATGCAATTTTATTTTTTTAGCCTCTTTGGGGGAAAAATGTGTATAAATGCTGTCTAAACACTGTGAATCCATCTCTAACTCCTATAATTAGTCCAATGCATTGGATTGTGACACATTTTGACCATAGAAACACTAACAAAGCTATTTACTTCTTCTAAGAAATTTGTTGTTGGTTTTCGCCTCTTTTGGGAGAAAATGGGTATAAGTGTTGTCTAAACACTCCTTATCCATCTCTAACTCTTATAATTAGTCAATCGCATTGGATTGTGGCACATTTTGACCATAGAAATACTAACAAAGCTGTTTACTACTTCTAAGCAATGTTTTTGTTGGTTTTAGCCTCTTTTGGGAGAAAATGGGTATAAGTGTTGTCTAAACACTCCTAATCCATCTCTAACTCTTATAATTAGTCAAACACATTGGATTGTGACACATTTTGACCATCGAAACACTAACAAAGCTATTTACTTCTTCTAAGGAATTTGTTGTTGGTTTTCGTCTCTTTTGGGAGAAAATAGATGTAAGTGTTGTCTAAACACTCCGTATCTATCTCTAACTCTTATAATTAGTCAAAGGCATTGGATTGTGAAACATTTTTACCATAGAAACACTAACAAAGCGGTTTACTACTTCTAAGCAATGTTTTAGTTGGTTTTAGTTTCTTTTGGGAGAAAATGGGTATAAGTGTTGTCTAAACACTCCTAATCAATCTCTAACTCTTATAATTAGTCAAACACATTGGATTGTGACACATTTTGACCATAGAAACACTAACAAAACTATTTACTTCTTCTAAGGAATTTGTTGTTGGTTTTCGTCTCTTTTGGGAGAAAATGGGTATAAGTGTTGTCTAAAAACTCGTAATCCATCTCTAACTCTTATAATTAGTCAAATGCATTGGATTGTGGCACATTTTGACCATACAAACACTAAAAAAGCTTTTTACTACTTCTAAGCAATGTTTTTGTTGGTTTTAGTCTCTTTTGGGAGAAAATGGGTATAAGTGTTGTCTAAACACTCCGTATCCATCTCTAACTCTTATAATTAGTCAACTACATTGGATTGTGACCATTTTGACCATAGAAAAAGTAACAAAGCTATTTACTTCTTCTAAGGAATTTGTTGCTGGTTTTCGTCTATTTTGGGAGAAAATTGGTATAACTGTTGTCCAAACACTCCGTATCCATCTCTAACTCTTATAATTAGTCAAATGCATTGGATTGTGATACATTTTTACCATAGAAACACTACCAAAGCGGTTTACTACTTCTAAGCAATGTTTTTGTTGGTTTTCGCCTCTTTTGGGAGAAAATGGGTATAAGTGTTGTCTAAACACTCCTAATCCACCTCTAACTCTTATAATTAGTCAAACGCATTGGATTGTGACACATTTTAACCATAGAAACACTAACAAAGCGGTTTACTACTTCTAAGCAATGTTTTTGTTGGTTTTAGTTTCTTTTGGGAGAAAATGTGTATAAATGTTGTCTAAACACTCCGAATCCATCTCTAACTCTTATAATTAGTCAAATGCATTGGATTGTGATACATTTTTACCATAGAAACACTAACAAAGCGGTTTACTACTTCTAAGCAATGTTTTTGTTGGTTTTAGTTTCTTTTGGGAGAAAATGGGTATAAGTGTTGTCTAAACACTCTTAATCCATCTCTAACTCTTATAATTAGTCAAACACATTGGATTGTGACACATTTTGACCATAGAAACACTAAGAAAGCTATTTACTTCTTCTAAGAAATTTGTTGTTGGTTTTCGCCTCTTTTGGGAGAAAATGGGTATAGGTGTTGGCTAAACACTCTGTATCCATCTCTAACTCTTATAATTAGTCAAATGCATTGGATTGTGATTCATTTTTACCATAGAAACACTAACAAAGCGGTTTACTACTTCTAAGCAAAAGTTTTTTGTTGGTTTTAGCCTCTTTTGGGAGAAAATGGGTATAAGTGTTGTCTAAACACTCTGTATCCATCTCTAACTCTTATAATTAGTCAAATGCATTGGATTGTGAGACATTTTTACCATAGAAACACTAACAAAGCGGTTTACTACTTCTAAGTAATGTTTTTGTTGGTTTTAGTTTCTTTTGGGAGAAAATGGGTATAAGTGTTGTCTAAACACTCTTAATCCATCTCTAACTCTTATAATTAGTCAAACACATTGGATTGTGACACATTTTGACCAAAGAAACACTAACAAAGCTAATTACTACTTCTAAGCAATGTTTTTGTTGGTTTTAGCCTCTTTTGGGAGAAAATGGGTATAAGCGTTGTCTAAACACTCGTAATCCATCTCTAACTCTTATAATTAGTCAAACGCATTGGATTGTGATACATTTTGACCATAGAAACACTAACAAAGCGGTATACTACTTCTAAGGAATGTTTTTGTTGGTTTTAGCCTCTTTTGGGAGAAAATGGGTATAAGTGTTGTCTAAACACTTTGTATCCATCTCTAACTCTTATAATTAGTCAAATGCATTGGATTGTGAGACATTTTTACCATAGAAACACTAACAAAGCGGTTTACTACTTCTAAGTAATGTTTTTGTTGGTTTTAGTTTCTTTTGGGAGAAAATGGGTATAAGTGTTGTCTAAACACTCTTAATCCATCTCTAACTCTTATAATTAGTCAAACACATTGGATTGTGACACATTTTGACCAAAGAAACACTAACAAAGCTAATTACTACTTCTAAGCAATGTTTTTGTTGGTTTTAGCCTCTTTTGGGAGAAAATGGGTATAAGCGTTGTCTAAACACTCGTAATCCATCTCTAACTCTTATAATTAGTCAAACGCATTGGATTGTGATACATTTTGACCATAGAAACACTAACAAAGCGGTATACTACTTCTAAGGAATGTTTTTGTTGGTTTTAGCCTCTTTTGGGAGAAAATGGGTATAAGTGTTGTCTAAACACTCTGTATCCATCTCTAACTCTTATAATTAGTCAAATGCATTGGATTGTGATACATTTTTACCATAGAAACACTAACAAAGCGGTTTACTACTTCTAAGTAATGTTTTTGTTGGTTTAAGTTTCTTTTGGGAGAAAATGGGTATAAGTGTTGTCTAAACACTCTTAATCCATCTCTAACTCTTATAATTAGTCAAACACATTGGATTGTGACACATTTTGACCAAAGAAACACTAACAAAGCTAATTACTACTTCTAAGCAATGGTTTTGTTGGTTTTAGCCTCTTTTGGGAGAAAATTGGTATAAGTGTTGGCTAAACACTCCTAACCCATCTCTAACTCTTATAATTAGTTAAACGCATTGGATTGTGACACATTTTGACCATAGAAACACTAACAAAACTATTTACTTCTTCTAAGGAATTTGTTGTTGGTTTTCGCCTCTTTTGGGAGAAAATGGGTATAAGTGTTGTCTAAACACTCCGTATCCATCTCTAACTCTTATAATTAGTCAAATGCATTGGATTGTGATACATTTTGACCATAGAAACACTAACAAAGTGGTTTACTACTTCTAAGGAATGTTTTTGTTGGTTTTAGCCTCTTTTGGGAGAAAATGGGTATAAGTGTTGTCTAAACACTCTGTATCCATCTCTAACTCTTATAATTAGTCAAATGCATTGGATTGTGATACATTTTTACCATAGAAACACTAACAAAGCGGTTTACTACTTCTAAGTAATGTTTTTGTTGGTTTTAGTTTCTTTTGGGAGAAAATGGGTATAAGTGTTGTCTAAACACTCTTAATCCATCTCTAACTCTTATAATTAGTCAAACACATTGGATTGTGACACATTTTGACCATAGAAACACTAACAAAGCTATTTACTTCTTCTAAGGAATTTGTTGTTGGTTTTCGTCTCTTTTGGGAGATAATGGATATAAGTGTTATCTAAACACTCGTAATCCATCTCTAACTCTTATAATTAGACAAATGCAATGGATTGTGGCACATTTTGACCATACAAACACTAAAAAAGCTTTTTACTACTTCTAAGCAATGTTTTTGTTGGTTTTAGCCTCTTTTGGGAGGAAATGGGTATATAAGTGTTGTTTAAACACTCCGTATCCATCTCTAACTCTCATAATTAGTCAAATGCATTGGATTGTGACCATTTTGACCATAGAAATAGTAACAAAGCTATTTACTTCTTCTAAAGAATTGTTGTTGGTTTTCGCCTCTTTTGGGAGAAAATGGGTATAAGTGTTGTCTAAACACTCTGTATCCATCTCTAACTCTTATAATTAGTCAAATGCATTGGATTGTGATATATTTTTACCATAGAAACACTAACAAATCTAATTACTACTTCTAAGCAATGTTTTTGTTGGTTTTAGCCTCTTTTGGGAGAAAATGGGTATAAGTGTTGTCTAAACACTTTGTATCCATCTCTAACTCTTATAATTAGTCAAATGCATTGGATTGTGAGACATTTTTACCATAGAAACACTAACAAAGCGGTTTACTACTTCTAAGTAATGTTATTGTTGGTTTTAGTTTCTTTTGGGAGAAAATGGGTATAAGTGTTGTCTAAAAACTCGTAATCCATCTCTAACTCTTATAATTAGTCAAATGCATTGGATTGTGGCACATTTTGACCATACAAACACTAAAAAAGCTTTTTACTACTTCTAAGCAATGTTTTTGTTGGTTTTAGCCTCTTTTGGGAGAAAATGGGTATAAGTGTTGTCTAAACACTCCGTATCCATCTCTAACTCTTATAATTAGTCAACTACATTGGATTGTGACCATTTTGACCATAGAAAAAGTAACAAAGCTATTTACTTCTTCTAAGGAATTTGTTGCTGGTTTTCGTCTATTTTGGGAGAAAATTGGTATAACTGTTGTCCAAACACTCCGTATCCATCTCTAACTCTTATAATTAGTCAAATGCATTGGATTGTGATACATTTTTACCATAGAAACACTACCAAAGCGGTTTACTACTTCTAAGCAATGTTTTTGTTGGTTTTCGCCTCTTTTGGGAGAAAATGGGTATAAGTGTTGTCTAAACACTCCTAATCCACCTCTAACTCTTATAATTAGTCAAACGCATTGGATTGTGACACATTTTAACCATAGAAACACTAACAAAGCGGTTTACTACTTCTAAGCAATGTTTTTGTTGGTTTTAGTTTCTTTTGGGAGAAAATGTGTATAAATGTTGTCTAAACACTCCGAATCCATCTCTAACTCTTATAATTAGTCAAATGCATTGGATTGTGATACATTTTTACCATAGAAACACTAACAAAGCGGTTTACTACTTCTAAGCAATGTTTTTGTTGGTTTTAGTTTCTTTTGGGAGAAAATGGGTATAAGTGTTGTCTAAACACTCTTAATCCATCTCTAACTCTTATAATTAGTCAAACACATTGGATTGTGACACATTTTGACCATAGAAACACTAACAAAGCTATTTACTTCTTCTAAGAAATTTGTTGTTGGTTTTCGCCTCTTTTGGGAGAAAATGGGTATAGGTGTTGGCTAAACACTCTGTATCCATCTCTAACTCTTATAATTAGTCAAATGCATTGGATTGTGATTCATTTTTACCATAGAAACACTAACAAAGCGGTTTACTACTTCTAAGCAAAAGTTTTTTGTTGGTTTTAGCCTCTTTTGGGAGAAAATGGGTATAAGTGTTGTCTAAACACTCTGTATCCATCTGTAACTCTTATACTTAGTCAAATGCATTGGATTGTGAGACATTTTTACCATAGAAACACTAACAAAGCGGTTTACTACTTCTAAATAATGTTTTTGTTGGTTTTAGTTTCTTTTGGGAGAAAATGGGTATAAGTGTTGTCTAAACACTCTTAATCCATCTCTAACTCTTATAATTAGTCAAACACATTGGATTGTGACACATTTTGACCAAAGAAACACTAACAAAGCTAATTACTACTTCTAAGCAATGTTTTTGTTGGTTTTAGCCTCTTTTGGGAGAAAATGGGTATAAGCGTTGTCTAAACACTCGTAATCCATCTCTAACTCTTATAATTAGTCAAACGCATTGGATTGTGATACATTTTGACCATAGAAACACTAACAAAGCGGTATACTACTTCTAAGGAATGTTTTTGTTGGTTTTAGCCTCTTTTGGGAGAAAATGGGTATAAGTGTTGTCTAAACACTTTGTATCCATCTCTAACTCTTATAATTAGTCAAATGCATTGGATTGTGAGACATTTTTACCATAGAAACACTAACAAAGCGGTTTACTACTTCTAAGTAATGTTTTTGTTGGTTTTAGTTTCTTTTGGGAGAAAATGGGTATAAGTGTTGTCTAAACACTCTTAATCCATCTCTAACTCTTATAATTAGTCAAACACATTGGATTGTGACACATTTTGACCAAAGAAACACTAACAAAGCTAATTACTACTTCTAAGCAATGTTTTTGTTGGTTTTAGCCTCTTTTGGGAGAAAATGGGTATAAGCGTTGTCTAAACACTCGTAATCCATCTCTAACTCTTATAATTAGTCAAACGCATTGGATTGTGATACATTTTGACCATAGAAACACTAACAAAGCGGTATACTACTTCTAAGGAATGTTTTTGTTGGTTTTAGCCTCTTTTGGGAGAAAATGGGTATAAGTGTTGTCTAAACACTCTGTATCCATCTCTAACTCTTATAATTAGTCAAATGCATTGGATTGTGATACAATTTTACCATAGAAACACTAACAAAGCGGTTTACTACTTCTAAGTAATGTTTTTGTTGGTTTTAGTTTCTTTTGGGAGAAAATGGGTATAAGTGTTGTCTAAACACTCTTAATCCATCTCTAACTCTTATAATTAGTCAAACACATTGGATTGTGACACATTTTGACCATAGAAACCCTAACAAAGCTATTTACTTCTTCTAAGGAATTTGTTGTTGGTTTTCGTCTCTTTTGGGAGATAATGGGTATCAGTGTTGTCTAAACACTCGTAATCCATCTCTAACTCTTATAATTAGACAAATGCAATGGATTGTGGCACATTTTGACCATACAAACACTAAAAAAGCTTTTTACTACTTCTAAGCAATGTTTTTGTTGGTTTTAGCCTCTTTTGGGAGGAAATGGGTATATAAGTGTTGTTTAAACACTCCGTATCCATCTCTAACTCTCATAATTAGTCAAATGCATTGGATTGTGACCATTTTGACCATAGAAATAGTAACAAAGCTATTTACTTCTTCTAAAGAATTGTTGTTGGTTTTCGCCTCTTTTGGGAGAAAATGGGTATAAGTGTTGTCTAAACACTCCGTATCCATCTCTAACTCTTATAATTAGTCAAATGCATTGGATTGTGATATATTTTTACCATAGAAACACTAACAAATCTAATTACTACTTCTAAGCAATGTTTTTGTTGGTTTTAGCCTCTTTTGGGAGAAAATGGGTATAAGTGTTGTCTAAACACTTTGTATCCATCTCTAACTCTTATAATTAGTCAAATGCATTGGATTGTGAGACATTTTTACCATAGAAACACTAACAAAGCGGTTTACTACTTCTAAGTAATGTTATTGTTGGTTTTAGTTTCTTTTGGGAGAAAATGGGTATAAGTGTTGTCTAAAAACTCGTAATCCATCTCTAACTCTTATAATTAGTCAAATGCATTGGATTGTGGCACATTTTGACCATACAAACACTAAAAAAGCTTTTTACTACTTCTAAGCAATGTTTTTGTTGGTTTTAGCCTCTTTTGGGAGAAAATGGGTATAAGTGTTGTCTAAACACTCCGTATCCATCTCTAACTCTTATAATTAGTCAACTACATTGGATTGTGACCATTTTGACCATAGAAAAAGTAACAAAGCTATTTACTTATTCTAAGGAATTTGTTGCTGGTTTTCGTCTATTTTGGGAGAAAATTGGTATAACTGTTGTCCAAACACTCCGTATCCATCTCTAACTCTTATAATTAGTCAAATGCATTGGATTGTGATACATTTTTACCATAGAAACACTACCAAAGCGGTTTACTACTTCTAAGCAATGTTTTTGTTGGTTTTCGCCTCTTTTGGGAGAAAATGGGTATAAGTGTTGTCTAAACACTCCTAATCCACCTCTAACTCTTATAATTAGTCAAACGCATTGGATTGTGACACATTTTAACCATAGAAACACTAACAAAGCGGTTTACTACTTCTAAGCAATGTTTTTGTTGGTTTTAGTTTCTTTTGGGAGAAAATGTGTATAAATGTTGTCTAAACACTCCGAATCCATCTCTAACTCTTATAATTAGTCAAATGCATTGGATTGTGATACATTTTTACCATAGAAACACTAACAAAGCGGTTTACTACTTCTAAGCAATGTTTTTGTTGGTTTTAGTTTCTTTTGGGAGAAAATGGGTATAAGTGTTGTCTAAACACTCTTAATCCATCTCTAACTCTTATAATTAGTCAAACACATTGGATTGTGACACATTTTGACCATAGAAACACTAACAAAGCTATTTACTTCTTCTAAGAAATTTGTTGTTGGTTTTCGCCTCTTTTGGGAGAAAATGGGTATAGGTGTTGGCTAAACACTCTGTATCCATCTCTAACTCTTATAATTAGTCAAATGCATTGGATTGTGATTCATTTTTACCATAGAAACACTAACAAAGCGGTTTACTACTTCTAAGCAAAAGTTTTTTGTTGGTTTTAGCCTCTTTTGGGAGAAAATGGGTATAAGTGTTGTCTAAACACTCTGTATCCATCTCTAACTCTTATAATTAGTCAAATGCATTGGATTGTGAGACATTTTTACCATAGAAACACTAACAAAGCGGTTTACTACTTCTAAGTAATGTTTTTGTTGGTTTTAGTTTCTTTTGGGAGAAAATGGGTATAAGTGTTGTCTAAACACTCTTAATCCATCTCTAACTCTTATAATTAGTCAAACACATTGGATTGTGACACATTTTGACCAAAGAAACACTAACAAAGCTAATTACTACTTCTAAGCAATGTTTTTGTTGGTTTTAGCCTCTTTTGGGAGAAAATGGGTATAAGCGTTGTCTAAACACTCGTAATCCATCTCTAACTCTTATAATTAGTCAAACGCATTGGATTGTGATACATTTTGACCATAGAAACACTAACAAAGCGGTATACTACTTCTAAGGAATGTTTTTGTTGGTTTTAGCCTCTTTTGGGAGAAAATGGGTACAAGTGTTGTCTAAACACTCCTAATCCATCTCTAACTCTTATAATTAGTCAAATGCATTGGATTGTGATACATTTTTACCATAGAAACACTAACAAAGCGGTTTACTACTTCTAAGTAATGTTTTTGTTGGTTTTAGTTTCTTTTGGGAGAAAATGGGTATAAGTGTTGTCTAAACACTCTTAATCCATCTCTAACTCTTATAATTAGTCAAACACATTGGATTGTGACACATTTTGACCATAGAAACACTAACAAAGCTATTTACTTCTTCTAAGGAATTTTTTTTGGTTTTCGTCTCTTTTGGGAGATAATGGGTATCAGTGTTGTCTAAACACTCGTAATCCATCTCTAACTCTTATAATTAGACAAATGCAATGGATTGTGGCACATTTTGACCATACAAACACTAAAAAAGCTTTTTACTACTTCTAAGCAATGTTTTTGTTGGTTTTAGCCTCTTTTGGGAGGAAATGGGTATATAAGTGTTGTTTAAACACTCCGTATCCATCTCTAACTCTCATAATTAGTCAAATGCATTTGATTGTGACCATTTTGACCATAGAAATAGTAACAAAGCTATTTACTTCTTCTAAAGAATTGTTGTTGGTTTTCGCCTCTTTTGGGAGAAAATGGGTATAAGTGTTGTCTAAACACTCCGTATCCATCTCTAACTCTTATAATTAGTCAAATGCATTGGATTGTGATATATTTTTACCATAGAAACACTAACAAATCTAATTACTACTTCTAAGCAATGTTTTTGTTGGTTTTAGCCTCTTTTGGGAGAAAATGGGTATAAGCGTTGTCTAAACACTCGTAATCCATCTCTATCTCTTATAATTAGTCAAACGCATTGGATTGTGATACATTTTGACCATAGAAACACTAACAAAGCGGTTTACTACTTCTAAGGAATGTTTTTGTTGGTTTTAGCCTCTTTTGGGAGAAAATGGGTATAAGTGTTGTCTAAACACTCTGTATCCATCTCTAACTCTTATAATTAGTCAAATGCATTGGATTGTGATACATTTTTACCATAGAAACACTAACAAAGCGGTTTACTACTTCTAAGTAATGTTTTTGTTGGTTTTAGTTTCTTTTGGGAGAAAATGGGTATAAGTGTTGTCTAAACACTCTTAATCCATCTCTAACTCTTATAATTAGTCAAACACATTGGATTGTGACACATTTTGACCATAGAAACACTAACAAAGCTATTTACTTCTTCTAAAGAATTTGTTGTTGGTTTTCGTCTCTTTTGGAAGATAATGGGTATCAGTGTTGTCTAAACACTCGTAATCCATCTCTAACTCTTATAATTAGACAAATGCAATGGATTGTGGCACATTTTGACCATACAAACACTAAAAAAGCTTTTTACTACTTCTAAGCAATGTTTTTGTTGGTTTTAGCCTCTTTTGGGAGAAAATGGGTATATAAGTGTTGTCTAAACACTCCGTATCCATCTCTAACTCTCATAATTAGTCAAATGCATTGGATTATGACCATTTTGACCATAGAAATAGTAACAAAGCTATTTACTTCTTCTAAAGAATTGTTGTTGGTTTTCGCCTCTTTTGGGAGAAAATGGGTATAAGTGTTGTCTAAACACTCCGTATCCATCTCTAACTCTTATAATTAGTCAAATGCATTGGATTGTGATATATTTTTACCATAGAAACACTAACAAATCTAATTACTACTTCTAAGCAATGTTTTTGTTGGTTTTAGCCTCTTTTGGGAGAAAATGGGTATAAGCGTTGTCTAAACACTCGTAATCCATCTCTGTCTCTTATAATTAGTCAAACGCATTGGATTGTGATACATTTTGACCATAGAAACACTAACAAAGCGGTTTACTACTTCTAAGGAATGTTTTTGTTGGTTTTAGCCTCTTTTGGGAGAAAATGGGTATAAGTGTTGTCTAAACACTCTGTATCCATCTCTTACTCTTATAATTAGTCAAATGCATTGGATTGTGATACATTTTTACCATAGAAACACTAACAAAGCGGTTTACTACTTCTAAGTAATGTTTTTGTTGGTTTTAGTTTCTTTTGGGAGAAAATGGGTATAAGTGTTGTCTAAACACTCTTAATCCATCTCTAACTCTTATAATTAGTCAAACACATTGGATTGTGACACATTTTGACCATAGAAAGACTAACAAAGCTTATTTACTTCTTCTAAGGAATTTGTTGTTGGTTTTCGTCTCTTTTGGGAGATAATGGGTATCAGTGTTGTCTAAACACTCGTAATCCATCTCTAACTCTTATAATTAGACAAATGCAATGGATTGTGGCACATTTTGACCATACAAACACTAAAAAAGCTTTTTACTACTTCTAAGCAATGTTTTTGTTGGTTTTAGCCTCTTTTGGGAGAAAATGGGTATATAAGTGTTGTCTAAACACTCCGTATCCATCTCTAACTCTTATAATTAGTCAAATGCATTGGATTGTGACCATTTTGACCATAGAAACAGTAACAAAGCTATTTACTTCTTCTAAAGAATTGTTGTTAGTTTTCGCCTCTTTTTGGAGAAAATGGGTATAAGTGTTGTCCAAACACTCCGTATCCATCTCTAACTCTTATAATTAGTCAAATGCATTGGATTGTGATACATTTTGACAATAGAAACACTAACAAAGCGGTTTACTACTTCTAAGCAATGTTTTTGTTGGTTTTAGCCTCTTTTGGGAGAAAATGGGTATAAGTGTTGTCTAAACTCTCCTAATCCATCTCTAACTCTTATAATTAGTTAAACGCATTGGATTGTGAGACATTTTGACCATAGAAACACTAACAAAGCTATCTACTTCGTCTAAGGAATTTGTTGTTGGTTTTTGCCTCTTTTGGGAGAAAATGGGTATAAGTGTTGTCTAAACACTCCGTATCCATCTCTAACTCTTATAATTAGTCAAATGCATTGGATTGTGATACATTTTTACCATAGAAACACTAACAAAGCGGTTTACTATTCTAAGCAATGTTTTTGTTGGTTTTAGTTTCTTTTGGGAGAAAATGGGTATAACTGTTGTCTAAACACTCTTAATCCATCTCTAACTCTTATAATTAGTTAAACGCATTGGATTGTGACACATTTTGACCATTGAAACACTAACAAAGCTATTTACTTCTTCTAAGAAATTTGTTGTTGGTTTTCGCCTCTTTTGGGAGAAAATGGGTATAAGTGTTGTCTAAACACTCCGTATCCATCTCTAACTCTTAAAATTAGTCAAATGCATTGGATTGTAATACATTTTTACCATAGAAACACTAGCAAAGCGGTTTACTACTTCTAAGCAATGTTTTTGTTGGTTTTAGTTTCTTTTGGGAGAAAATGGGTATAAGTGTTGTCTAAACACCCCTAATCCATCTCTAACTCTTATAATTAGTCAAATGCATTGGATTGTGATACATTTTGACAATAGAAACACTAACAAAGCGGTTTACTACTTCTAAACAATGTTTTTGTTGGTTTTAGCCTCTTTTGGAAGAAAATGGGTATAAGTGTTGTCTAAACATTCCTAATCCATCTGTAACTCTTATAATTAGGTAAACGCATTGGATTGTGACACATTTTGACCATAGAAACACTAACAAAGCTATTTACTTCTTCTAAGGAATTTGTTATTGGTTTTCGCCTCTTTTGGGAGAAAATGGGTATAAGTGTTGTCCAAACACTCCGTATTCATCTCTAACTCTTATAATTAGTCAAATGCATTAGATTGTGATACATTTTCACAATAGAAACACTAACAAAGCGGTTTACTACTTCTAAGCAATGGTTTTGTTGGTTTTAGCCTCTTTTGGGAGAAAATTGGTATAAGTGTTGGCTAAACACTCCTAACCCATCTCTAACTCTTATAATTAGTTAAACGCATTGGATTGTGACACATTTTGACCATAGAAACACTAACAAAACTATTTACTTCTTCTAAGGAATTTGTTGTTGGTTTTCGCCTCTTTTGGGAGAAAATGGGTATAAGTGTTGTCTAAACACTCCGTATCCATCTCTAACTCTTATAATTAGTCAAATGCATTGGATTGTGATACATTTTGACCATAGAAACACTAACAAAGTGGTTTACTACTTCTAAGGAATGTTTTTGTTGGTTTTAGCCTCTTTTGGGAGAAAATGGGTATAAGTGTTGTCTAAACACTCTGTATCCATCTCTAACTCTTATAATTAGTCAAATGCATTGGATTGTGATACATTTTTACCATAGAAACACTAACAAAGCGGTTTACTACTTCTAAGTAATGTTTTTGTTGGTTTTAGTTTCTTTTGGGAGAAAATGGGTATAAGTGTTGTCTAAACACTCTTAATCCATCTCTAACTCTTATAATTAGTCAAACACATTGGATTGTGACACATTTTGACCATAGAAACACTAACAAAGCTATTTACTTCTTCTAAGGAATTTGTTGTTGGTTTTCGTCTCTTTTGGGAGATAATGGATATAAGTGTTATCTAAACACTCGTAATCCATCTCTAACTCTTATAATTAGACAAATGCAATGGATTGTGGCACATTTTGACCATACAAACACTAAAAAAGCTTTTTACTACTTCTTTCTTTTTTTTTGAACACCCAAATTATATTTCATCTTAACTGTTTGCACCATACAACAATAGAGCTTGCTTAGCTAAATTATCAGCCTCTACATTCTCAGATCGAGGAATGTAACGACACAAAAAGCTAGAAAAGGAACCCATACAGATGTAGATATCCGATAAGATGACATAAATTTCTAGCTGGAACGAGTGAGAATTGGCTGCCCTTACAAGAGTCTGGCAGTCCGACTCAAAGATGAGATGCGAGATCCCTTTACGGATAGCATCAGATAGAGCTGCTCGGCACGCCAAGCTTTCGGCCATTAGAGGGGAGGTTACCTCATCACAGACTGCTGATTGAGGCGAGGAGGTCTCGGAGTGGGGATCATGAAAAGACCATCCCAATCCTGCTCTTTTAGACTCTTTGCTCCACGCAGCATCTGACTGGCAAATGATAGCTGTCCTAAGCAGAGGAGGATAAGGAGGTCGATGCCAGGGAGAGGGAACCTGAACAGGTTTGCCCCTAGCGCTCTGGGCCTCCTGCCATTCTTTAGCATCTTTGATGGTCTTTGTAACAGTCTCCTCGACACTGAAATTCTTCTCATTGAAGATTTTTTGGTTTCTCGCTTTCCACAGATTCCAACAGATCCACGGGCCAAGAGGAGCAACCAATCCCGTTGGTGGGAGGCACACTTGATATGTCTATATTTTACATGTTTTAAGCATTCATTTCTCATTATTTCAGCACTGTTTCATCCTCTGTTCATACCATTTTTAGTCATTTATAGTCACTTTATATGTTTAGTAGGTCTTTGCATGAGTATTGCATACATACTTGCATTTGGAGTTGTTTAGGTACCAAAAGGAGCTGTTTATGGGAAGAAAGGAGCTGGATCGACCAAGCCACTCGAGCAACTGATCGATCTACTGTTCGTGAGCTTCGTACGTACTTTTCCGTTGGGATTCAGCTTCCAACGTCTTCATCAAAGTTGTAGGAAATTGAGTCAGCTTTCCAATGCCGGTGGTTTCAGGTCAATCGGAGTTGTGGTTCGAAAGTTACGCCTGTTTTAACACAGCATCGACCTGCTGCATCGATGTGTGGTCGATCCCGAGGCAAAAAGGTCCCAGCTTTGAAGAATGGCACACCATCGACCAGTTTGGTCGATCTCCTTGCTCGATCTCGTGCCAACCGCCTTTGACTTTTGTCTTTTAGTGAATTAGGGTTTTGACTTTACCTAAAGTACTATAAATACAGCTGTTTAGTGCTGAGACAAATAATGCTACCTAAGCTTTAGTTTTGCTTTATCTTTTCTCTCTTTTCTCTCTTTCTCTCTAAACTCTTTTAAGCTTTTGTAATCCAGATCTCTTCCAATCTATTAATCTTTTGCACTTTTTACATTCACAGTCTTTCTAATCTCATCTTTATCTTCATGATTATGCTGTTTATTTTATTTTCTGGGTTTTTGCATTTTTTTATGATTGCTGAGTAGTCTTGCTAGGGTTCTTGAGGATGGGTTAGGTTAGTGATGAATCCTTGATCTTCTAGGGTGTTTAAGCTTAGATCTGTTTAGATCCCTTCTGGGTGAGTGTTCTTAATGCTAGTTTCTCTCTGATCAATTGAAATTAGACCCTAGGTATTTCCTGCCCGAAAGGTGTTTGATGAAATGCCTGAACCAACTTTTTCCAGAGATTTACATGTCTAACCCAAGAGATTGGTTGCTTAGAGTGTTTATTGGCTTTAATAGGTTGAATCATAATGCCTGTTTTGCTATGCTTCTCTAGAGAGATCTAGGTTTGGAGGTAGTTCTGCTTGAGGATCTCTACCACGAGAGTGGATTGATCTGTTGTTGAACCTATTGTCTAGGGATTAGCTCTGTGTGAGTTTTGTTAGACACCCATGTTTGATTAAGGAGGAATCGCTGATCCATGATGCCCATTCTCAGGAACTCTATTTTGTCATCTGATCACTTGCTGCTTGCTTCATCTGTTTTAGCTCTTGCTAGTTCTTACTTGTTCTTGCATCTGTTCCTTTTTCTCTTTTGCTCATTTAGGTTGTTAGTTACCAACTTCATATCATTGGCTTAGATTAGATAGTTTCACATAATCCTGGTGCGTTAATCTCTACCCTCCCTTGGATTGACACCTCAAGTACTATGATGGTATTGGGGAATTGATGACCCTTTGGATCCGCGAAAATCCCACTCACCAACACTTGCTTGTTAGCCTTAGCTACACCCAGTCTTGCAGTTTCCAAATCTTCAGTCGCAAAGTGAGAGGCAAAAGGCGCCGAATTCCAGACATTCTGTGCAAACCTGCAGTTAAATAAAAAGTGGGGAATGGTTTCTGGCTCTCCACATCTGCAACACTCACTACTAACATTCAAGTGTCAAGTCTGAAGTTGGTGTCCCGTGGGTAGAGCACCTTGAATGGCCTTCCAGAGAAACACTTTGACTTTTGGGGCCGTGTGGATATCCCACACTTCAGCTTTCCAGTTTATAGGGGCCTGAGTAGGTTGATGCAGTACCAAGTCACTTACTTTAATTGCTGAATGGTATCCAGACTTGGTAGAGTAAGCTCCGGAAGGGTGTCCTAGCCAGACCCGCTTATCCATAGCACCTAATCTGCTTGGTTTTAAGGCCAAGATTTCTGTTTTATAAGCAGGCAGCAGGAGTGCAATCTTCTCAGTGTCCCAGTCCACCGAACCCTGCACAAATAAATCCTTTACCAGCAAATCTTTCCCATCCCTCGGGGCTGGTCCCATTGGTTGCATCTGGGTGGAGTGGGAGATCCAAGCCTCATCCCAGATCTTAATTGATTTTCCATCTCCCACCACCCAACCTAGGTTGGTTTTCAGTAGATCTCTTCCCTCTAACACGCTTCTCCACCCATGGGAGGCAGAGTTTACACATTGTACATTGAGGAAATTTGCTGAGTGGCAGTACTTGCCTGTTAGAACTTTTGACAAGAGGCAATCAGGTTGCTGGATGATTCTCCAAGCTAACTTTCCTAAGAGAGCTGTATTGAAACTTCTTAGATCTCTGAAACCCAAGCCACCATCAAACTTGGGCTTGGTAAGCTTCTCCCATGATACCCAGGCCATTTTCTTCTTCTGTGGATTTGAATCCCACCAGAATCTTGTTAGGGCTGATTGAATCCTTTTGCATAGTGATATTGGAAGTTGGAAACAGGACATTGCAAAAGAGGGCATTGCCGTGAGCACACTCTTTAGTAGTGTCATTTTTCCAGCTCCAGATAAAAACTTTGAGGACCAGCTTAGGGCTCTTTGTCTGATTTTATCCACTATAGAGGTGAATAGATCTTTTTTCTTTCTCCCAAAGTGCTCAGGGAGGCCCAAATACTTTCCTACTCCTCCCTCTTTCTCAATTCTTAAAGCTTATTTCACCCGCTGCTTCTGATCCTGTGCAGTGTGCTTGGAGAAGGAAATAGAGGATTTTTGCCGATTTATGCACTGTCCTGACGCTTCCTCATATTTCTTCAAGATCTTTTTAAGGGCTGAGCTTGCTTTGAGGGTGGATTTGCAGAAGAACATTGTATCATCTGCAAACAAGAGATGATTAATCCTTGGGCTTCTTCTAGCCACTCTAATACCCTGTAGCTCGCCTGATTCTTCTGCTCTTTTGCACAACCCCGAGAGTACTTCACTACAAAGAATGAATAGGTATGGGGAGAGGGGGTCTCCCTGCATGATGCCTCTATGGGGAGTAACTCTTCCTTTTGGGGATCCATTAACTAGGTAAGAGTAAGAGACTGTGGTCACACATTGCATAATCCACTGGATCCACTGAGAGTGGAAGCCCATTCTAACCAACACCAATCTCAAAAAATTCCATTCAACCCTATCATAAGCTTTACTCATGTCAGTTTTTACTGCAATGAAACAATGTTTTTTGGCTCCTGAGTTCTTGAGGTAATGGAGGACCTCATGAGTTATCAAGACATTATCTGATATGGCTCTGTTCGGGATGAAGGCTGACTGGTTTTCCGAAATCAGACAAGGCAGGATAGGTTGCAGTCTTCGAGTGAGCATCTTAGCTATAGTCTTATAATAGACGTTGCACAAAGCAATAGGCCTATAATCTGCAGCTTTCTTGGGGCCCTGGATCTTCGGGATAAGCCTGACAAAAGTTTCATTGAGGCTTACGGGCATATAGCCAGTTCTGAAGAAGTCTTGAATTTCCTGAACCAAAGCTGGCCCTACAGCATCCCAATTAGATTGGAAAAAGCAGGAGGAGAAACCATCTGGTCCTGGGGCCTTCCCCGGGTGAATATCGAACACAGCTGCTTTGATCTCCTGAGGCGTGGGGGGTTTGATTAGGCTTTGGTTCTGCTCTTCTGAGATGCAGGGGGTCAGAGCTTTCTGCACTATGCTTTCCACTGAAAGACTGCTCTAGGCTTGGGAGGTGAACAAATTCTGATAATATGAAGCAATAACATCAGCAATTTGATCTTCTTCAAAGAAAGTTGTGCCATGATCATCTTCAATTACAGAGAATTTATTTACTGCATTCCTCCCTCTAGTTACCGCGTGGAAGTAGCCTGTGTTCTTATCTCCTAGGCTGAGCCATAATTGACGGCTTCTTTGCTTCCAAAAGGCTTCTTCCGCTTCATATGCTGACTTTAAATCCTTATTAATTCTTTCTAGCAGCTCACCATTGTGCACAGGGCTTACCATTGCCTGTTCCAGTTCCTGTTTTAGCTTCTCAATATGTTGCTGGCTGTTTCTTTGGTTCTCCTTGTTCCATAAAACCAAGGCGTGTCTAACTCTTGCAATCCTGGTCTGAACCGAGGCTCTTTCATCCTGTAGCCAAGTTTCCTTGACCAGCTCTTTCACCTCTTGGTTCTCTTTAAGCCTTCTATCATATCTGAACAGGGCTTTCTTCTTTTTTTCTTCAAGCCCAAAGTAGGAGACTATTGGCCTGTGATCTGAGCCCTCAAATCTCAAATACTGACACCTCCCATTTGGGAATTGTTCAGCCCATATACTATTAGCCATTGCTCTGTCAAGTCGACATGAAACAACATGAGAGTGCCTTACTCCTCTCCAAGAGAGAGGGTTTCCTGAGTGTCTCAGATCATAAAGGTCACATTCTGACATAAAGGATCGGAAATCCACAAATGTTCCTTCAGCTCTAGGTGGCCCTCCTCTCTTCTCTGAGTTATCCACTATGTCATTGAAGTCACCTGAGAGGAACCATGGGCCTGATCTAGTAAGAGCAAGATCTTTGAACTGGGCCCAAATTGGCCATCTTTTATTAAAATCAGGGTCACCATACACAAAGGTAGTAAAAAATTCAACATCTTGAACTTTCACTTTAGCATCAATAAAATTATCACAGGAGGACAGAATGTCCATAGAGATATCTTCTTTCCAGAATAAAGCCAGTCCTCCTCCTCCCTGACCATGAGTAGGGACCAGGGCACTATGTTTAAAGTCAAGCCCATGAACTGCATTCAGCACTACATCTTCACCATTCTTAGTCTCCATGAGGAATAAGATACTAGGAGAGATCATACGGTGGATCTCCTTAATTCGCTGGACTGTCATGGGATTCCCCAACCCTTGACAGTTCCAGCAGGCTATCTTTACGTGAGCCTGTGGTTTGGGACCCGAAAATCCCGTTGCGAATTGGTCTGTCCTGTTGGTGCAGCTGGAGATTGGGAGTTTGTAGCCCTCTCTGCATTCGCTTGCCCTGCCGCTCTGGATGCCTCACCTAAGGAAACTTCCCTTCTTCCTCCATCTGACCCTATAAAGGGATCCATATTTAACTTCCTGCGGGAAGAAGGCTGGGATTGGAGCAGCTTCCTTTTCTTTGCATTTTTGCCAACTGCTGGGCTTTGACCTGGTTTCTTCTTGGCTTGGGTCTTAGGTCCAGCTTTGCTATTAGCCCTAAGAGGGGGTCTCCCAGGTTTCCTTTTTGTCGATGTTCTCTTCCTGGGCTTTATAGGGGGATCTGTTTGGACAACTGGGCCAAGTCTGAGAGAGGCTGGGATCCTTTCTTGACTACCCAGAGTGCTTGGAGATCTGGTAGCTTCAACTTCCAAAGTGTCTATTTGGGGAGGTGGTAGGTTAGCTCTTACCATCCTTTCCGCCGCATCTTCAAACTCACCCTGTTCTTCTGCTCTCCTGAGTCTTTCTTTTCTTGCAGCACTCTCAGTCGGATCAGGGCAGGATGCATATTGGACCATGACTTCCTGGAGTTGACCAAGTGCCTCATTGTATGCTTCCTGATGCACTGTCGAGACTGGTTCAGCAATAGGAGTGTCAGCCTCTCTCCCAGCTCTTTGAGTAGGTATCCCAACTCCCTGACTTTGACTTTGGTGTCCAGAGGCCCCTACCGGCTGGTCCCGAGTCAGTGGTGGCCTTTTCCTCTCTACCCAGGTAGCTAGACCACGGGAGGAAGCAGATTGGAGGTTGACAGAGAAGAGATCCTCTTCGTCTCTGCGAGAGTGGTAAGAGTAGGCTCTCCCTGAAGCCTCCTCTTCTCTTCTCCTGCTTAATCCAGATCCCCTATGAGCGTACTCATGAGGGTCTCTGTTTCGGCTTCTAGATGGAGAGAGTCTTCTGCTTGCAGACAGCTTGTCTCTAAGGTCTTGGGAGTGAAGAGCCCTCTCTCCTGATCGAGATGGGAGCGGAGTGCCGTAGCGTTGATTAGAAGTTTGAGGGGGTCTTCTTTGGTAATGAGCATCATCGTTATCATACCGAGACTGCCTTGCTGGGAACCTTTCAGAAGCAGTAAAGGATTCACTTCTATGAGGTTGGTAGTGTACCTCTCTTTGGAAGGGAGGGTTTGTTTCTCTCTCACGGGCCCTACGTGGAGGAGGTGGTAGTTCTTTTGAAGGCTTGAGAGATGGGCAGTCTCTCTCTTCGTGATCAAGTTGAAGACAATGAAGACAATGCTTCTCTAGCTTTTCATAGACTAGGTCCGCTTCCACTTCTTCCCCAGTGTCAAATTCAACAATGGCCTTCTTGACCAAGGGTTGCAGGCCATTGATATGCACTCGCATACGGGCCATCCCAGGAGTAATCTCAACTTCTTTGACTAGGCCTATGTTATCACCTAACTTCGTGAAAAGTTCCTTAGTCCAGCGGTGAAGGGGGATTCCCTGTACCTGGATCCAAAACGGAATCTCCGAGGGAAAGGATTTGGAGATTGTTGGTTCCCAACGCTGTAGAATAATCATGTATTTTGAGAAGTGGTAGGGTCGGTTCTCCAAAACCAGTTGGAGGTCAGCTTCAGAAGCAAACTGAAATAGAAAGAGACCCTGGCCGAGATCTGCACGTAGAGGTCTAGAAGCTGTTTTCCACTTGTCGGAGAAGTAGGATAGCATAGCCCAGGTGCGCTGGACCACTGGGTTAGTCAAACGTCCAATGAGGGTGAGCCGGTGCTGGGCGAGCAGCTCAGAGTTGTCGGTCTCGGGAGCTCGTATACGAAGGACTCGGGGACCATCGCTAGGCCCGGCGATAGCTTTCCCTTTCTCTGCATACGAAAGACGGCGGGCCATCTTCTAACTGGAAGCAAGTTCTCTCTACCCGAAGGTGAGGAGGGTGTGAACAGTCGCTCTCTACCCGAAGGTGAGGAAAATACACTCAGTGTCTCTCTGCCCGACGGCGAGGAAGTTCGAAGATCTAGAGCTCAAACTAACAGCCCAACGACAGACAAATGTAGAAAATCGATGCTCTGAGCGCCATCTTGATATCTATGCTGGGCAAATCGTAGATCTGACCTGAGGAAAGTTCCAGAGAGGCAAAAGGTCTGTCACGGTTCGTTAACAGGTCGTAGAAGACAGAAGGGGTCGCCGGAAGTCGCCGCTGAGAGTAGATCTAGGGTTCGCTTCAAGGGAGATTTGAATTCTCGGGAACCGTGCCTGAGAGCTTTTTCTCACTCATAATAAGCTAACGATTTAATCATAACCTGTGCTAAGGGAGATTACTACTTCTAAGCAATGTTTTTGTTGGTTTTAGCCTCTTTTGGGAGAAAATGGGTATATAAGTGTTGTCTAAACACTCCGTATCCATCTCTAACTCTTATAATTAGTCAAATGCATTGGATTGTGATCATTTTGACCATAGAAACAGTAACAAAGCTATTTACTTCTTCTAAAGAATTGTTCTTGGTTTTCGCCTCTTTTTGGAGAAAATGGGTATAAGTGTTGTCCAAACACTCCGTATCCATCTCTAACTCTTATAATTAGTCAAATGCATTGGATTGTGATATATTTTGACAATAGAAACACTAACAAAGCGGTTTACTACTTCTAAGCAATGTTTTTGTTGGTTTTAGCCTCTTTTGGGAGAAAATGGGTATAAGTGTTGTCTAAACACTCCTAATCCATCTCTAACTCTTATAATTAGTTAAACGCATTGGATTGTGAGACATTTTGACCATAGAAACACTAACAAAGCTTTCTACTTCGTCTAGGGAATTTGTTGTTGGTTTTCGCCTCTTTTGGGAGAAAATGGGTATAAGTGTTGTCTAAACACTCCGTATTCATCTCTAACTCTTATAATTAGTCAAATGCATTGGATTGTGACACATTTTGACCATAGAAACACTAACAAAGCTATTTACTTCTTCTAAGGAATTTGTTGTTGGTTTTCGCCTCTTTTGGGAGAAAATGGGTATTAGTGTTGTCTAAACACTCTGTATCCATCTCTAACTCTTATAATTAGTCAAATGCATTGGATTGTGATACATTTTTACCATAGAAACACTAACAAAGCTAATTACTACTTCTAAGCAATGTTTTTGTTGGTTTTAGCCTCTTTTGGGAGAAAAGGGTATAAGTGTTGTCTAAACACTCCGTATCCATCTCTATAACCCTTATAATTAGTCAAATGCATTGGATTGTGGCACATTTTTACCATAGAAACACTAACAATGCGGTTTACTACTTCTAAGCAATGTTTTTGTTGGTTTTAGCCTCTTTTGGGAGAAAATGGGTATAAGTGTTGTCTAAATACTCTGTATCCATCTCTAACTCTTATAATTAGTTAAATGCATTGGATTGTGATACATTTTTACCATAGAAACACTAACAAAGCGGTTTACTACTTCTAAGTAATGTTTTTGTTGGTTTTAGTTTCTTTTGGGAGAAAATGGGTATAAGTGTTGTCTAAACACTCTTAATCCATCTCTAACTCTTATAATTAGTCAAACACATTGGATTGTGACACATTTTGACCATAGAAACACTAACAAAACTATTTACTTCTTCTAAGGAATTTGTTGTTGGTTTTCGTCTCTTTTGGGAGATAATGGGTATCAGTGTTGTCTAAACACTCGTAATCCATCTCTAACTCTTATAATTAGTCAAATGCATTGGATTGTGATACATTTTGACCACAGAAACACTAACAAAGCGGTTTACTACTTCTAAGGAATGTTTTTGTTGGTTTTAGCCTCTTTTGGGAGAAAATGGGTATAAGTGTTGTCTAAACACTCTGTATCCATCTCTAACTCTTATAATTAGTCAAATGCCTTGGATTGTGATACATTTTTACCATAAAAACACTAACAAAGCGGTTTACTACTTCTAAGTAATGTTTTTGTTGGTTTTAGTTTCTTTTGGGAGAAAATGGGTATAAGTGTTGTCTAAACACTCTTAATCCATCTCTAACTCTTATAATTAGTCAAACACATTGGATTGTGGCACATTTTGGCCATACAAACACTAAAAAAGCTTTTTACTACTTCTAAGCAATGTTTTTGTTGGTTTTAGCCTCTTTTGGGAGAAAATGGGTATAAGTGTTGTCTAAGCACTCCGTATCCATCTCTAACTCTTATAATTAGTCAAATGCATTGGATTGTGACACATTTTGACCATAGAAACACTAACAAAGCTATTTACTTCTTCTAAGGAATTTGTTGTTGGTTTTCGCCTCTTTTGGGAGAAAATGGGTATTAGTGTTGTCTAAACACTCTGTATCCATCTCTAACTCTTATAATTAGTCAAATGCATTGGATTGTGATACATTTTTACCATAGAAACACTAACAAAGCTAATTACTACTTCTAAGCAATGTTTTTGTTGGTTTTAGCCTCTTTTGGGAGAAAAGGGTATAAGTGTTGTCTAAACACTCCGTATCCATCTCTATAACCCTTATAATTAGTCAAATGCATTGGATTGTGGCACATTTTTACCATAGAAACACTAACAAAGCGGTTTACTACTTCTAAGCAATGCTTTTGTTGGTTTTAGCCTCTTTTGGGAGAAAATGGGTATAAGTGTTGTCTAAATACTCTGTATCCATCTCTAACTCTTATAATTAGTTAAATGCATTGGATTGTGATACATTTTTACCATAGAAACACTAACAAAGCGGTTTACTACTTCTAAGTAATGTTTTTGTTGGTTTTAGTTTCTTTTGGGAGAAAATGGGTATAAGTGTTGTCTAAACACTCTTAATCCATCTCTAACTCTTATAATTAGTCAAACACATTGGATTGTGACACATTTTGACCATAGAAACACTAACAAAGCTATTTACTTCTTCTAAGGAATTTGTTGTTGGTTTTCGTCTCTTTTGGGAGATAATGGGTATCAGTGTTGTCTAAACACTCGTAATCCATCTCTAACTCTTATAATTAGTCAAATGCAATGGATTGTGATACATTTTGACCACAGAAACACTAACAAAGCGGTTTACTACTTCTAAGGAATGTTTTTGTTGGTTTTAGCCTCTTTTGGGAGAAAATGGGTATAAGTGTTGTCTAAACACTCTGTATCCATCTCTAACTCTTATAATTAGTCAAATGCCTTGGATTGTGATACATTTTTACCATAAAAACACTAACAAAGCGGTTTACTACTTCTAAGTAATGTTTTTGTTGGTTTTAGTTTCTTTTGGGAGAAAATGGGTATAAGTGTTGTCTAAACACTCTTAATCCATCTCTAACTCTTATAATTAGTCAAACACATTGGATTGTGACACATTTTGACCATAGAAACACTAACAAAGCTATTTACTTCTTCTAAGGAATTTGTTGTTGGTTTTCGTCTCTTTTGGGAGATAATGGGTATAAGTGTTATCTAAACACTCGTAATCCATCTCTAACTCTTATAATTAGACAAATGCAATGGATTGTGGCACATTTTGACCATACAAACACTAAAAAAGCTTTTTACTACTTCTAAGCAATGTTTTTGTTGGTTTTAGCCTCTTTTGGGAGAAAATGGGTATATAAGTGTTGTCTAAACACTCCGTATCCATCTCTAACTCTTATAATTAGTCAAATGCATTGGATTGTGATCATTTTGACCATAGAAACAGTAACAAAGTTATTTACTTCTTCTAAGAATTGTTGTTGGTTTTCGCCTCTTTTGGAGAAAATGGGTATAAGTGTTGTCCAAACACTCCGTATCCATCTCTAACTCTTATAATTAGTCAAATGCATTGGATTGTGATACATTTTGACAATAGAAACACTAACAAAGCGGTTTACTACTTCTAAGCAATGTTTTTGTTGGTTTTAGCCTCTTTTGGGAGAAAATGGGTATAAGTGTTGTCTAAACACTCCTAATCCATCTCTAACTCTTATAATTAGTTAAACGCATTGGATTGTGAGACATTTTGACCATAGAAACACTAACAAAGCTTTCTACTTCGTCTAAGGAATTTGTTGTTGGTTTTCGCCTCTTTTGGGAGAAAATGGGTATAAGTGTTGTCTAAACACTCCGTATTCATCTCTAACTCTTATAATTAGTCAAATGCATTGGATTGTGACACATTTTGACCATAGAAACACTAACAAAGCTATTTACTTCTTCTAAGGAATTTGTTATTGGTTTTCGCCTCTTTTGGGAGAAAATGGGTATAAGTGTTGTCTAAACACTCCGTATCCATCTCTAACTCTTATAATTAGTCAAACACATTGGATTGTGGCACATTTTGGCCATACAAACACTAAAAAAGCTTTTTACTACTTCTAAGCAATGTTTTTGTTGGTTTTAGCCTCTTTTGGGAGAAAATGGGTATAAGTGTTGTCTAAGCACTCCGTATCCATCTCTAACTCTTATAATTAGTCAAATGCATTGGATTGTGACACATTTTGACCATAGAAACACTAACAAAGCTATTTACTTCTTCTAAGGAATTTGTTGTTGGTTTTCGCCTCTTTTGGGAGAAAATGGGTATTAGTGTTGTCTAAACACTCTGTATCCATCTCTAACTCTTATAATTAGTCAAATGCATTGGATTGTGATACATTTTTACCATAGAAACACTAACAAAGCTAATTACTACTTCTAAGCAATGTTTTTGTTGGTTTTAGCCTCTTTTGGGAGAAAAGGGTATAAGTGTTGTCTAAACACTCCGTATCCATCTCTATAACCCTTATAATTAGTCAAATGCATTGGATTGTGGCACATTTTTACCATAGAAACACTAACAATGCGGTTTACTACTTCTAAGCAATGTTTTTGTTGGTTTTAGCCTCTTTTGGGAGAAAATGGGTATAAGTGTTGTCTAAATACTCTGTATCCATCTCTAACTCTTATAATTAGTTAAATGCATTGGATTGTGATACATTTTTACCATAGAAACACTAACAAAGCGGTTTACTACTTCTAAGTAATGTTTTTGTTGGTTTTAGTTTCTTTTGGGAGAAAATGGGTATAAGTGTTGTCTAAACACTCTTAATCCATCTCTAACTCTTATAATTAGTCAAACACATTGGATTGTGACACATTTTGACCATAGAAACACTAACAAAACTATTTACTTCTTCTAAGGAATTTGTTGTTGGTTTTCGTCTCTTTTGGGAGATAATGGGTATCAGTGTTGTCTAAACACTCGTAATCCATCTCTAACTCTTATAATTAGTCAAATGCATTGGATTGTGATACATTTTGACCACAGAAACACTAACAAAGCGGTTTACTACTTCTAAGGAATGTTTTTGTTGGTTTTAGCCTCTTTTGGGAGAAAATGGGTATAAGTGTTGTCTAAACACTCTGTATCCATCTCTAACTCTTAGAATTAGTCAAATGCCTTGGATTGTGATACATTTTTACCATAAAAACACTAACAAAGCGGTTTACTACTTCTAAGTAATGTTTTTGTTGGTTTTAGTTTCTTTTGGGAGAAAAGGGTATAAGTGTTGTCTAAACACTCCGTATCCATCTCTATAACCCTTATAATTAGTCAAATGCATTGGATTGTGGCACATTTTTACCATAGAAACACTAACAAAGCGGTTTACTACTTCTAAGCAATGTTTTTGTTGGTTTTAGCCTCTTTTGGGAGAAAATGGGTATAAGTGTTGTCTAAATACTCTGTATCCATCTCTAACTCTTATAATTAGTTAAATGCATTGGATTGTGATACATTTTTACCATAGAAACACTAACAAAGCGGTTTACTACTTCTAAGTAATGTTTTTGTTGGTTTTAGTTTCTTTTGGGAGAAAATGGGTATAAGTGTTGTCTAAACACTCTTAATCCATCTCTAACTCTTATAATTAGTCAAACACATTGGATTGTGACACATTTTGACCATAGAAACACTAACAAAGCTATTTACTTCTTCTAAGGAATTTGTTGTTGGTTTTCGTCTCTTTTGGGAGATAATGGGTATCAGTGTTGTCTAAACACTCGTAATCCATCTCTAACTCTTATAATTAGTCAAATGCATTGGATTGTGATACATTTTGACCACAGAAACACTAACAAAGCGGTTTACTACTTCTAAGGAATGTTTTTGTTGGTTTTAGCCTCTTTTGGGAGAAAATGGGTATAAGTGTTGTCTAAACACTCTGTATCCATCTCTAACTCTTATAATTAGTCAAATGCCTTGGATTGTGATACATTTTTACCATAAAAACACTAACAAAGCGGTTTACTACTTCTAAGTAATGTTTTTGTTGGTTTTAGTTTCTTTTGGGAGAAAATGGGTATAAGTGTTGTCTAAACACTCTTAATCCATCTCTAACTCTTATAATTAGTCAAACACATTGGATTGTGACACATTTTGACCATAGAAACACTAACAAAGCTATTTACTTCTTCTAAGGAATTTGTTGTTGGTTTTCGTCTCTTTTGGGAGATAATGGGTATAAGTGTTATCTAAACACTCGTAATCCATCTCTAACTCTTATAATTAGACAAATGCAATGGATTGTGGCACATTTTGACCATACAAACACTAAAAAAGCTTTTTACTACTTCTAAGCAATGTTTTTGTTGGTTTTAGCCTCTTTTGGGAGAAAATGGGTATATAAGTGTTGTCTAAACACTCCGTATCCATCTCTAACTCTTCTAATTAGTCAAATGCATTGGATTGTGATCATTTTGACCATAGAAACAGTAACAAAGCTATTTACTTCTTCTAAGGATTTGTTGTTGGTTTTCGCCTCTTTTGGGAGAAAATGGGTATAAGTGTTGTCCAAACACTCCGTATCCATCTCTAACTCTTCTAATTAGTCAAATGCATTGGATTGTGATACATTTTCACAATAGAAACACTAACAAAGCGGTTTACTACTTCTAAGCAATGGTTTTGTTGGTTTTAGCCTCTTTGGGAGAAAATAGGTATAAGTGTTGTCTAAACACTCCTAATCCATCTCTAACTCTTATAATTAGTTAAACGCATTGGATTGTGACACATTTTTACCATAGAAAACCTAAGACAGCTATTTACTTCTTCTAAGGAATTGTTGTTGGTTTTCGCCTCTTTTGGGAAGAAATGGGTATAAGTGTTGTCTAAACACTCCGTATCCATCTCTAACTCTTATAATTAGTCAAACACATTGGATTGTGGCACATTTTTACCATACAAACACTAAAAAAGCTTTTTACTACTTCTAAGCAATGTTTTTGTTGGTTTTAGCCTCTTTTGGGAGAAAATGGGTATAAGTGTTGTCTAAACACTCCTAATCCATCTCTAACTCTTATAATTAGTTAAACGCATTGGATTGTGAGACATTTTGACCATAGAAACACTAACAAAGCTATTTACTTCTTCTAAGGAATTTGTTGTTGGTTTTCGCCTCTTTTGGGAGAAAATGGGTATAAGTGTTGTCTAAACACTCCGTATCCATCTCTAACTCTTATAATTAGTCAAATGCATTGGATTGTGATACATTTTTACCATAGAAACACTAACAAAGCGAATTACTACTTCTAAGCAATGTTTTTGTTGGTTTTAGCCTCTTTTGGGAGAAAATGGGTATAAGCGTTGTCTAAACACTCGTAATCCATCTCTAACTCTTATAATTAGTCAAACGCATTGGATTGTGATACATTTTGACCATAGAAACACTAACAAAGCTGTTTACTACTTCTAAGGAATTTGTTGTTGGTTTTTGCCTCTTTTGGGAGAAAATGGGTATAAGTGTTGTCTAAACACTCTGTATCCATCTCTAACTCTTATAATTAGTTAAATGCATTGGATTGTGATACATTTTGACCATAGAAACACTAACAAAGCGGTTTACTACTTCTAAGCAATGTTTTTGTTGGTTTTAGCCTCTTTTGGGAGAAAATGGGTATAAGTGTTGTCTAAACACTCCTAATCCATCTCTAACTCTTATAATTAGTTAAACGCATTGGATTGTGAGACATTTTGACCATAGAAACACTAACAAAGCTATTTACTTCTTCTAAGGAATTTGTTGTTGGTTTTCGCCTCTTTTGGGAGAAAATTGGTATAAGTGTTGTCTAAACACTCCGTATCCATCTCTAACTCTTATAATTAGTCAAATGCATTGGATTGTGATACATTTTTACCATAGAAACACTAACAAAGCTAATTACTACTTCTAAGCAATGTTTTTGTTGGTTTTAGCCTCTTTTGGGAGAAAATGGGTATAAGTGTTGTCTAAACACTCATAATCCATCTCTAACTCTTATAAATAGTTAAACGCATTGGATTGTGACACATTTTGACCATAGAAACACTAACAAAGCTATTTACTTCTTCTAAGGAATTTGTTGTTGGTTTTCGCCTCTTTTGGGAGAAAATGGGTATAAGTGTTGTCTAAACACTCCGTATCCATCTCTAACTCTTAAAATTAGTCAAATGCATTGGATTGTAATACATTTTTACCATAGAAATACTAACAAAGCGGTTTACTACTTCTAAGCAATGTTTTTGTTGGTTTTAGTTTCTTTTGGGAGAAAATGGGTATAAGTGTTGTCTAAACACTCCTAATCCATCTCTAACTCTTATAATTAGTCAAATGCATTGGATTGTGATACATTTTCACAATAGAAACACTAACAAAGCGGTTTACTACTTCTAAACAATGTTTTTGTTGGTTTTAGCCTCTTTTGGAAGAAAATGGGTATAATTGTTGTCTAAACATTCCTAATCCATCTCTAACTCTTATAATTAGGTAAACGCATTGGATTGTGACACATTTTGACCATAGAAACACTAACAAAGCTATTTACTTCTTCTAAGGAATTTGTTGTTGGTTTACGCCTCTTTTGGGAGAAAATGGGTAATAAGTTTTGTCTAAACACTCCGTATCCATCTCTAACTCTTATAATTAGTCAAATGCATTGGATTGTGATACATTTTTACTATAGAAACACTAACAAAGCGGTTTACTACTTATAAACAATGTTTTTGTTGGTTTTAGTTTCTTTTGGGAGAAAATGGGTATAAGTGTTGTCTAAACACTCCTAATCCATCTCTAACTCTTATAATTAGTCAAACGCATTGGATTGTGACACATTTTGACCATAGAAACACTAACAAAGCTATTTACTTCTTCTAAGGAATTTGTTATTGGTTTTCGCCTCTTTTGGGAGAAAATGGGTATAAGTGTTGTCTAAACACTCCGTATCCATCTCTAACTCTTATAATCAGTCAAACACATTGGATTGTGGCACATTTTGACCATACAAACACTAAAAAAGCTTTTTACTACTTCTAAGCAATGTTTTTTTTGGTTTTAGCCTCTTTTGGGAGAAAATGGGTATAAGTGTTGTCTAAGCACTCCGTATCCATCTCTAACTCTTATAATTAGTCAAATGCATTGGATTGTGACCATTTTGACTATAGAAACACTAACAAAGCTATTTACTTCTTCTAAGGAATTTGTTGTTGGTTTACGCCTCTTTTGGGAGAAAATGGGTATAAGTGTTGTCCAAACACTCCGTATCCATCTCTAACTCTTCTAATTAGTCAAATGCATTGGATTGTGATACATTTTCACAATAGAAACACTAACAAAGCGGTTTACTACTTCTAAGCAATGGTTTTGTTGGTTTTAGCCTCTTTTGGGAGAAAATGGGTATAAGTGTTGTCTAAACACTCCTAATCCATCTCTAACTCTTATAATTAGTTAAACGCATTGGATTGTGACACATTTTGACCATAGAAACACTAACAAAGCTATTTACTTCTTCTAAGGAATTTGTTGTTGGTTTTCGCCTCTTTTGGGAGAAAATGGGTATAAGTGTTGTCTAAACACTCCGTATCCATCTCTAACTCTTATAATTAGTCAAACACATTGGATTGTGGCACATTGTGACCATACAAACACTAAAAAAGCTTTTTACTACTTCTAAGCAATGTTTTTGTTGGTTTTAGCCTCTTTTGGGAGAAAATGGGTATAAGTGTTGTCTAAGCACTTCGTATCCATCTCTAACTCTTATAATTAGTCAAATGCATTGGATTGTGACCATTTTGACCATAGAAACACTAACAAAGCTATTTACTTCTTCTAAGGAATTTGTTGTTGGTTTACGCCTCTTTTGGGAGAAAATGGGTAATAAGTTTTGTCTAAACACTCCGTATCCATCTCTAACTCTTATAATTAGTCAAATGCATTGGATTGTGATACATTTTTACTATAGAAACACTAACAAAGCGGTTTACTACTTATAAACAATGTTTTTGTTGGTTTTAGTTTCTTTTGGGAGAAAATGGGTATAAGTGTTGTCTAAACACTCCTAATCCATCTCTAACTCTTATAATTAGTCAAACGCATTGGATTGTGACACATTTTGACCATAGAAACACTAACAAAGCTATTTACTTCTTCTAAGGAATTTGTTATTGGTTTTCGCCTCTTTTGGGAGAAAATGGGTATAAGTGTTGTCTAAACACTCCGTATCCATCTCTAACTCTTATAATCAGTCAAACACATTGGATTGTGGCACATTTTGACCATACAAACACTAAAAAAGCTTTTTACTACTTCTAAGCAATGTTTTTGTTGGTTTTAGCCTCTTTTGGGAGAAAATGGGTATAAGTGTTGTCTAAGCACTCCGTATCCATCTCTAACTCTTATAATTAGTCAAATGCATTGGATTGTGACCATTTTGACTATAGAAACACTAACAAAGCTATTTACTTCTTCTAAGGAATTTGTTGTTGGTTTTCGCCTCTTTTGGGAGAAAATGGGTATAAGTGTTGTCCTAAACACTCCGTATCCATCTCTAACTCTTATAATTAGTCAAATGCATTGGATTGTGATACATTTTCACAATAGAAACACTAACAAAGCGGTTTACTACTTATAAGCAATGGTTTTGTTGGTTTTAGCCTTCTTTGGGAGAAAATATGTATAAGTGTGTCTAACACTCCTAATCCATCTCTAACTCTTATAATTAGTCAAACGCATGGATTGTGACACATTTTGACCATAGAAACACTAACGAAAGCTATTTACTTCTTCTAAGAATTTGTTAGTGGTTTTCGCCTCTTTTGGGAGAAAATGGGTATAAGTGTTGTCTAAACACTCCGTATCCATCTCTAACTCTTATAATCAGTCAAACACATTGGATTGTGGCACATTTTGACCATACAAACACTAAAAAAGCTTTTTACTACTTCTAAGCAATGTTTTTGTTGGTTTAAGCCTCTTTTGGGAAAAAATGGGTATAAGTGTTGTCTAAGCACTCCGTATCCATCTCTAACTCTTATAATTAGTCAAATGCATTGGATTGTGACCATTTTGACCATAGAAACACTAACAAAGCTATTTACTTCTTCTAAGGAATTTGTTGTTGGTTTACGCCTCTTTTGGGAGAAAATGGGTATAAGTGTTGTCTAAACACTCCGTATCCATCTCTAACTCTTATAATTAGTCAAATGCATTGGATTGTGATACATTTTTACTATAGAAACACTAACAAAGCGGTTTACTACTTATAAGCAATGTTTTTGTTGGTTTTAGCTTCTTTTGGGAGAAAATGGGTATAAGTGTTGTCTAAACACTCCTAATCCATCTCTAACTCTTATAATTAGTCAAACGCATTGGATTGTGACACATTTTGACCATAGAAACACTAACAAAGCTATTTACTTCTTCTAAGGAATTTGTTATTGGTTTTCGCCTCTTTTGGGAGAAAATGGGTATAAGTGTTGTCTAAACACTCCGTATCCATCTCTAACTCTTATAATTAGTCAAACACATTGGATTGTGGCACATTTTGACCATAGAAACACTAAAAAAGCTTTTTACTACTTCTAAGCAATGTTTTTGTTGGTTTTAGCCTCTTTTGGGAGAAAATGGGTATAAGTGTTGTCTAAGCACTCCATATCCATCTCTAACTCTTATAATTAGTCAAATGCATTGGATTGTGACCATTTTGACTATAGAAACACTAACAAAGCTATTTACTTCTTCTAAGGAATTTGTTGTTGGTTTTCGCCTCTTTTGGGAGAAAATGGGTATAAGTGTTATCTAAACACTCTTAATCCATCTCTAACTCTTATAATTAGTCAAACACATTGGATTGTGACACATTTTGACCATAGAAACACTAACAAAGCTATTTACTTCTTCTAAGGAATTTGTTGTTGGTTTTCGTCTCTTTTGGGAGATAATGGGTATCAGTGTTGTCTAAACACTCGTGATCCATCTCTAACTCTTATAATTAGACAAATGCAATGGATTGTGGCACATTTTCACCATACAAACACTAAAAAAGCTTTTTACTACTTCTAAGCAATGTTTTTGTTGGTTTTAGTTTCTTTTGGGAGAAAATGGGTATAAGTGTTGTCTAAGCACTCCGTATCCATCTCTAACTCTTATAATTAGTCAAATGCATTGGATTGTGATCATTTTGACCATAGAAACAGTAACAAAGCTATTTACTTCTTCTAAAGAATTGTTGTTGGTTTTTGCCTCTTTTTGGAGAAAATGGGTATAAGTGTTGTCCAAACACTCCGTATCCATCTCTAACTCTTATAATTAGTCAAATGCATTGGATTGTGATACATTTTGACAATAGAAACACTAACAAAGCGGTTTACTACTTCTAAGCAATGTTTTTGTTGGTTTTAGCCTCCTTTGGGAGAAAATGGGTATAAGTGTTGTCTAAACACTCCTAATCCATCTCTAACTCTTATAATTAGTTAAACGCATTGGATTGTGACACATTTTGACCATAGAAACACTAACAAAGCTATTTACTTCTTCTAAGGAAGTTGTTGTTGGTTTTCGCCTCTTTTGGGAGAAAATGGGTATAAGTGTTGTCTAAACACTCCGTATCCATCTCTAACTCTTAAATTAGTCAAATGCATTGGATTGTGATACATTTTTACCATAGAAATACTAACAAAGCGGTTTACTACTACTCTCTAAGCAATGTTTTTGTTGGTTTTAGTTTCTTTGGGAGAAAATGGGTATAAGTGTTGTCTAAAACGCCTAATCCATCTCTAACTCTTATAATTAGTCAAATGCATTGGATTGTGATACATTTTCACAATAGAAACACTAACAAAGCGGTTTACTACTTCTAAACAATGTTTTTTGTTTTTAGCCTCTTTGGAAGAAAATGGGTATAATTGTTGTCTAAACTCCTAATCCATCTCTAACTCTAAATTAGGTAAACGCATTGGATTGTGACACATTTTGACCATAGAAACACTAACAAAGCTATTTACTTCTTCTAAGGAATTTGTTGTTGGTTTACGCCTCTTTTGGGAGAAAATGGGTAATAAGTTTTGTCTAAACACTCCGTATCCATCTCTAACTCTTATAATTAGTCAAATGCATTGGATTGTGATACATTTTTACTATAGAAACACTAACAAAGCGGTTTACTACTTATAAACAATGTTTTTGTTGGTTTTAGTTTCTTTTGGGAGAAAATGGGTATAAGTGTTGTCTAAACACTCCTAATCCATCTCTAACTCTTATAATTAGTCAAACGCATTGGATTGTGACACATTTTGACCATAGAAACACTAACAAAGCTATTTACTTCTTCTAAGGAATTTGTTATTGGTTTTCGCCTCTTTTGGGAGAAAATGGGTATAAGTGTTGTCTAAACACTCCGTATCCATCTCTAACTCTTATAATCAGTCAAACACATTGGATTGTGGCACATTTTGACCATACAAACACTAAAAAAGCTTTTTACTACTTCTAAGCAATGTTTTTGTTGGTTTTAGCCTCTTTTGGGAGAAAATGGGTATAAGTGTTGTCTAAGCACTCCGTATCCATCTCTAACTCTTATAATTAGTCAAATGCATTGGATTGTGACCATTTTGACTATAGAAACACTAACAAAGCTATTTACTTCTTCTAAGGAATTTGTTGTTGGTTTTACGCCTCTTTTGGGAGAAAATGGGTATAAGTGTTGTCCAAACACTCCGTATCCATCTCTAACTCTTCTAATTAGTCAAATGCATTGGATTGTGATACATTTTCACAATAGAAACACTAACAAAGCGGTTTACTACTTCTAAGCAATGGTTTTGTTGGTTTTAGCCTCTTTTGGGAGAAAATGGGTATAAGTGTTGTCTAAACACTCCTAATCCATCTCTAACTCTTATAATTAGTTAAACGCATTGGATTGTGACACATTTTGACCATAGAAACACTAACAAAGCTATTTACTTCTTCTAAGGAATTTGTTGTTGGTTTTCGCCTCTTTTGGGAGAAAATGGGTATAAGTGTTGTCTAAACACTCCGTATCCATCTCTAACTCTTATAATTAGTCAAACACATTGGATTGTGGCACATTTTGACCATACAAACACTAAAAAAGCTTTTTACTACTTCTAAGCAATGTTTTTGTTGGTTTTAGCCTCTTTTGGGAGAAAATGGGTATAAGTGTTGTCTAAGCACTCCGTATCCATCTCTAACTCTTATAATTAGTCAAATGCATTGGATTGTGACCATTTTGACCATAGAAACACTAACAAAGCTATTTACTTCTTCTAAGGAATTTGTTGTTGGTTTTCGCCTCTTTTGGGAGAAAATGGGTATAAGTGTTGTCTAAACATTCCGTATCCATCTCTAACTCTTATAATTAGTCAAATGCATTGGATTGTGATACATTTTTACTATAGAAACACTAACAAAGCGGTTTACTACTTATAAAGCAATGTTTTTGTTGGTTTTAGTTTCTTTTGGGAGAAAATGGGTATAAGTGTTGTCTAAACACTCCTAATCCATCTCTAACTCTTATAATTAGTCAAACGCATTGGATTGTGACACATTTTGACCATAGAAACACTAACAAAGCTATTTACTTCTTCTAAGGAATTTGTTATTGGTTTTCGCCTCTTTTGGGAGAAAATGGGTATAAGTGTTGTCTAAACACTCCGTATCCATCTCTAACTCTTATAATCAGTCAAACACATTGGATTGTGGCACATTTTGACCATAGAAACACTAAAAAAGCTTTTTACTACTTCTAAGCAATGTTTTTGTTGGTTTTAGCCTCTTTTGGGAGAAAATGGGTATAAGTGTTGTCTAAGCACTCCATATCCATCTCTAACTCTTATAATTAGTCAAATGCATTGGATTGTGACCATTTTGACTATAGAAACACTAACAAAGCTATTTACTTCTTCTAAGGAATTTGTTGTTGGTTTTCGCCTCTTTTGGGAGAAAATGGGTATAAGTGTTATCTAAACACTCTTAATCCATCTCTAACTCTTATAATTAGTCAAACACATTGGATTGTGACACATTTTGACCATAGAAACACTAACAAAGCTATTTACTTCTTCTAAGGAATTTGTTGTTGGTTTTCGTCTCTTTTGGGAGATAATGGGTATAAGTGTTATCTAAACACTCGTAATCCATCTCTAACTCTTATAATTAGACAAATGCAATGGATTGTGGCACATTTTGACCATACAAACACTAAAAAAGCTTTTTACTACTTCTAAGCAATGTTTTTGTTGGTTTTAGCCTCTTTTGGGAGAAAATGGGTATATAAGTGTTGTCTAAACACTCCGTATCCATCTCTAACTCTTATAATTAGTCAAATGCATTGGATTGTGATCATTTTGACCATAGAAACAGTAACAAAGCTATTTACTTCTTCTAAAGAATTGTTGTTGGTTTTTGCCTCTTTTTGGAGAAAATGGGTATAAGTGTTGTCCAAACACTCCGTATCCATCTCTAACTCTTATAATTAGTCAAATGCATTGGATTGTGATACATTTTGACAATAGAAACACTAACAAAGCGGTTTACTACTTCTAAGCAATGTTTTTGTTGGTTTTAGCCTCTTTTGGGAGAAAATGGGTATAAGTGTTGTATAAACACTCTTAATCCATCTCTAACTCTTATAATTAGTCAAACACATTGGATTGTGACACATTTTGACCATAGAAACACTAACAAAGCTATTTACTTCTTCTAAGGAATTTGTTGTTGGTTTTCGTCTCTTTTGGGAGAAAATGGGTATAAGTGTTGTCTAAACACTCCGTATCCATCTCTAACTCTTAAAATTAGTCAAATGCATTGGATTGTAATACATTTTTACCATAGAAATACTAACAAAGCGGTTTACTACTTCTAAGCAATGTTTTTGTTGGTTTTAGTTTCTTTTGGGAGAAAATGGGTATAAGTGTTGTCTAAACACTCCTAATCCATCTCTAACTCTTATAATTAGTCAAATGCATTGAATTGTGATACATTTTGACAATAGAAACACTAACAAAGCGGTTTACTACTTCTAAACAATGTTTTTGTTGGTTTTAGCCTCTTTTGGAAGAAAATGGGTATAAGTGTTTTCTAAACACTCCTAATCCATCTCTAACTCTTATAATTAGTCAAACGCATTGGATTGTGACACATTTTGACCATAGAAACACTAACAAAGCTATTTACTTCTTCTAAGGAATTTGTTGTTGGTTGACGCCTCTTTTGGTAGAAAATGGGTAATAAGTTTTGTCTAAACACTCCGTATCCATCTCTAACTCTTATAATTAGTCAAATGCATTGGATTGTGATACATTTTTACTATAGAAACACTAACAAAGCGGTTTACTACTTATAAACAATGTTTTTGTTGGTTTTAGTTTCTTTTGGGAGAAAATGGGTATAAGTGTTGTCTAAACACTCCTAATCCATCTCTAACTCTTATAATTAGTCAAACGCATTGGATTGTGACACATTTTGACCATAGAAACACTAACAAAGCTATTTACTTCTTCTAAGGAATTTGTTATTGGTTTTCGCCTCTTTTGGGAGAAAATGGGTATAAGTGTTGTCTAAACACTCCGTATCCATCTCTAACTCTTATAATCAGTCAAACACATTGGATTGTGGCACATTTTGACCATACAAACACTAAAAAAGCTTTTTACTACTTCTAAGCAATGTTTTTGTTGGTTTAAGCCTCTTTTGGGAAAAAATGGGTATAAGTGTTGTCTAAGCACTCCGTATCCATCTCTAACTCTTATAATTAGTCAAATGCATTGGATTGTGACCATTTTGACTATAGAAACACTAACAAAGCTATTTACTTCTTCTAAGGAATTTGTTGTTGGTTTTCGCCTCTTTTGGGAGAAAATGGGTATAAGTGTTGTCCAAACACTCCGTATCCATCTCTAACTCTTCTAATTAGTCAAATGCATTGGATTGTGATACATTTTCACAATAGAAACACTAACAAAGCGGTTTACTACTTCTAAGCAATGGTTTTGTTGGTTTTAGCCTCTTTTGGGAGAAAATATGTATAAGTGTTGTCTAAACACTCCTAATCCATCTCTAACTCTTATAATTAGTTAAACGCATTGGATTGTGACACATTTTGACCATAGAAACACTAAGAAAGCTATTTACTTCTTCTAAGGAATTTGTTGTTGGTTTTCGCCTCTTTTGGGAGAAAATGGGTATAAGTGTTGTCTAAACACTCCGTATCCATCTCTAACTCTTATAATTAGTCAAACACATTGGATTGTGGCACATTTTTACCATACAAACACTAAAAAAGCTTTTTACTACTTCTAAGCAATGTTTTTGTTGGTTTTAGCCTCTTTTGGGAGAAAATGGGTATAAGTGTTGTCTAAGCACTCCGTATCCATCTCTAACTCTTATAATTAGTCAAATGCATTGGATTGTGACCATTTTGACCATAGAAACACTAACAAAGCTATTTACTTCTTCTAAGGAATTTGTTGTTGGTTTACGCCTCTTTTGGGAGAAAATGGGTAATAAGTTTTGTCTAAACACTCCGTATCCATCTCTAACTCTTATAATTAGTCAAATGCATTGGATTGTGATACATTTTTACTATAGAAACACTAACAAAGCGGTTTACTACTTATAAACAATGTTTTTGTTGGTTTTAGTTTCTTTTGGGAGAAAATGGGTATAAGTGTTGTCTAAACACTCCTAATCCATCTCTAACTCTTATAATTAGTCAAACGCATTGGATTGTGACACATTTTGACCATAGAAACACTAACAAAGCTATTTACTTCTTCTAAGGAATTTGTTATTGGTTTTCGCCTCTTTTGGGAGAAAATGGGTATAAGTGTTGTCTAAACACTCCGTATCCATCTCTAACTCTTATAATCAGTCAAACACATTGGATTGTGGCACATTTTGACCATAGAAACACTAAAAAAGCTTTTTACTACTTCTAAGCAATGTTTTTGTTGGTTTTAGCCTCTTTTGGGAGAAAATGGGTATAAGTGTTGTCTAAGCACTCCATATCCATCTCTAACTCTTATAATTAGTCAAATGCATTGGATTGTGACCATTTTGACTATAGAAACACTAACAAAGCTATTTACTTCTTCTAAGGAATTTGTTGTTGGTTTTCGCCTCTTTTGGGAGAAAATGGGTATAAGTGTTATCTAAACACTCTTAATCCATCTCTAACTCTTATAATTAGTCAAACACATTGGATTGTGACACATTTTGACCATAGAAACACTAACAAAGCTATTTACTTCTTCTAAGGAATTTGTTGTTGGTTTTCGTCTCTTTTGGGAGATAATGGGTATAAGTGTTATCTAAACACTCGTAATCCATCTCTAACTCTTATAATTAGACAAATGCAATGGATTGTGGCACATTTTGACCATACAAACACTAAAAAAGCTTTTTACTACTTCTAAGCAATGTTTTTGTTGGTTTTAGCCTCTTTTGGGAGAAAATGGGTATATAAGTGTTGTCTAAACACTCCGTATCCATCTCTAACTCTTATAATTAGTCAAATGCATTGGATTGTGATCATTTTGACCATAGAAACAGTAACAAAGCTATTTACTTCTTCTAAAGAATTGTTGTTGGTTTTTGCCTCTTTTTGGAGAAAATGGGTATAAGTGTTGTCCAAACACTCCGTATCCATCTCTAACTCTTATAATTAGTCAAATGCATTGGATTGTGATACATTTTGACAATAGAAACACTAACAAAGCGGTTTACTACTTCTAAGCAATGTTTTTGTTGGTTTTAGCCTCTTTTGGGAGAAAATGGGTATAAGTGTTGTCTAAACACTCCTAATCCATCTCTAACTCTTATAAATAGTTAAACGCATTGGATTGTGACACATTTTGACCATAGAAACACTAACAAAGCTATTTACTTCTTCTAAGGAATTTGTTGTTGGTTTTCGCCTCTTTTGGGAGAAAATGGGTATAAGTGTTGTCTAAACACTCCGTATCCATCTCTAACTCTTAAAATTAGTCAAATGCATTGGATTGTAATACATTTTTACCATAGAAATACTAACAAAGCGGTTTACTACTTCTAAGCAATGTTTTTGTTGGTTTTAGTTTCTTTTGGGAGAAAATGGGTATAAGTGTTGTCTAAACACTCCTAATCCATCTCTAACTCTTATAATTTAGTCAAAATGCATTGGATGTGATACATTTTCCAATAGAAACACTAACAAAGCGGTTACTACTTCTAAACAATGTTTTTGTTGGTTTAGCCTCTTTTGGAAGAAATGGGTATAATTGTTGTCTAAACATTCCTAATCCATCTCTAACTCTTATAATTAGGTAAACGCATTGGATTTGACACATTTTGACAATAGAAACACTAACAAAGCTATTTACTTCTCTCTAAGGAATTTGTTGTTGGTTTACGCCTCTTTTGGGAGAAAATGGGTAATAAGTTTTGTCTAAACACTCCGTATCCATCTCTAACTCTTATAATTAGTCAAATGCATTGGATTGTGATACATTTTTACTATAGAAACACTAACAAAGCGGTTTACTACTTATAAACAATGTTTTTGTTGGTTTTAGTTTCTTTTGGGAGAAAATGGGTATAAGTGTTGTCTAAACACTCCTAATCCATCTCTAACTCTTATAATTAGTCAAACGCATTGGATTGTGACACATTTTGACCATAGAAACACTAACAAAGCTATTTACTTCTTCTAAGGAATTTGTTATTGGTTTTCGCCTCTTTTGGGAGAAAATGGGTATAAGTGTTGTCTAAACACTCCGTATCCATCTCTAACTCTTATAATTAGTCAAACACATTGGATTGTGGCACATTTTGACCATACAAACACTAAAAAAGCTTTTTACTACTTCTAAGCAATGTTTTTGTTGGTTTTAGCCTCTTTTGGGAGAAAATGGGTATAAGTGTTGTCTAAGCACTCCGTATCCATCTCTAACTCTTATAATTAGTCAAATGCATTGGATTGTGACCATTTTGACCATAGAAACACTAACAAAGCTATTTACTTCTTCTAAGGAATTTGTTGTTGGTTTTCGCCTCTTTTGGGAGAAAATGGGTATAAGTGTTGTCCAAACACTCCGTATCCATCTCTAACTCTTATAATTAGTCAAATGCATTGGATTGTGATACATTTTCACAATAGAAACACTAACAAAGCGGTTTACTACTTCTAAGCAATGGTTTTGTTGGTTTTAGCCTCTTTTGGGAGAAAATGGGTATAAGTGTTGTCTAAACACTCCTAATCCATCTCTAACTCTTATAATTAGTTAAACGCATTGGATTGTGACACATTTTGACCATAGAAACACTAACAAAGCTATTTACTTCTTCTAAGGAATTTGTTGTTGGTTTTCGCCTCTTTTGGGAGAAAATGGGTATAAGTGTTGTCTAAACACTCCGTATCCATCTCTAACTCTTATAATTAGTCAAACACATTGGATTGTGGCACATTTTGACCATACAAACACTAAAAAAGCTTTTTACTACTTCTAAGCAATGTTTTTGTTGGTTTTAGCCTCTTTTGGGAGAAAATGGGTATAAGTGTTGTCTAAGCACTCCGTATCCATCTCTAACTCTTATAATTAGTCAAATGCATTGGATTGTGACCATTTTGACCATAGAAACACTAACAAAGCTATTTACTTCTTCTAAGGAATTTGTTGTTGGTTTACGCCTCTTTTGGGAGAAAATGGGTAATAAGTTTTGTCTAAACACTCCGTATCCATCTCTAACTCTTATAATTAGTCAAATGCATTGGATTGTGATACATTTTTACTATAGAAACACTAACAAAGCGGTTTACTACTTATAAACAATGTTTTTGTTGGTTTTAGTTTCTTTTGGGAGAAAATGGGTATAAGTGTTGTCTAAACACTCCTAATCCATCTCTAACTCTTATAATTAGTCAAACGCATTGGATTGTGACACATTTTGACCATAGAAACACTAACAAAGCTATTTACTTCTTCTAAGGAATTTGTTATTGGTTTTCGCCTCTTTTGGGAGAAAATGGGTATAAGTGTTGTCTAAACACTCCGTATCCATCTCTAACTCTTATAATCAGTCAAACACATTGGATTGTGGCACATTTTGACCATACAAACACTAAAAAAGCTTTTTACTACTTCTAAGCAATGTTTTTGTTGGTTTAAGCCTCTTTTGGGAAAAAATGGGTATAAGTGTTGTCTAAGCACTCCGTATCCATCTCTAACTCTTATAATTAGTCAAATGCATTGGATTGTGACCATTTTGACCATAGAAACACTAACAAAGCTATTTACTTCTTCTAAGGAATTTGTTGTTGGTTTTCGCCTCTTTTGGGAGAAAATGGGTATAAGTGTTGTCCAAACACTCCGTATCCATCTCTAACTCTTATAATTAGTCAAATGAATTGGATTGTGATACATTTTCACAATAGAAACACTAACAAAGCGGTTTACTACTTCTAAGGAATGTTTTTGTTGGTTTTAGCCTCTTTTGGGAGAAAATGGGTATAAGTGTTGTCTAAACACTCTGTATCCATCTCTAACTCTTATAATTAGTTAAAAGCATTGGATTGTGATACATTTTTACCATAGAAACACTAACAAAGCGGTTTACTACTTCTAAGTAATGTTTTTGTTTGGTTTTAGATTCTTTTGGGAGAAAATGGGTATAAGTGTTGTCTAAACACTCTTAATCCATCT
>CM022181.2:7586105-7597578 GCA_011420285.2 Erysimum cheiranthoides | reverse complement strand
TGGATTGTGATACTTTTTACTATAAAACACTAACAAAGCGTTTACTACTATAAACAATTTTTTTGTGGTTTAGTTTTCTTTTGGGACAAAATGGGTATAAGTTTTTCTAAACCTCCTAATCCATCTCTAACTCTATAATTAGTCAAACGCATTGGATTGTGACACATTTGACCATAGAACAACTAACAAAGCTAGTTACTTCTTCTAAGGAATTTGTTATTGGTTTTCGCCTCTTTTGGGAGAAAATGGGTATAAGTGTTGTCTAAACACTCCGTATCCATCTCTAACCTTATAATTAGTCAAACATTGGATTGTGGCAATTTTGACCATACAAACACTAAAAAAGCTTTTTCTACTTCTAAGCAATGTTTTTTTGGTTTTAGCCTCTTTTGGGAGAAAAGGGTAATAAGTGTTGTCTAAGCACTCCGTATCCCTCTAACTCTTATAATTAGTCAAATGCATTGGATTGTGACCATTTTGACATAGAAACACTAACAAAGCTATTTACTTCTTCTAAGGAATTTGTTGTTGGTTTTCGCCTCTTTTGGGAGAAAATGGGTATAAGTGTTGTCCAAACACTCCGTATCCATCTCTAACTCTTATAATTAGTCAAATGAATTGGATTGTGATACATTTTCACAATAGAAACACTAACAAAGCGGTTTACTACTTCTAAGGAATGTTTTTGTTGGTTTTAGCCTCTTTTGGGAGAAAATGGGTATAAGTGTTGTCTAAACACTCTGTATCCATCTCTAACTCTTATAATTAGTTAAAAGCATTGGATTGTGATACATTTTTACCATAGAAACACTAACAAAGCGGTTTACTACTTCTAAGTAATGTTTTTGTTTGGTTTTAGATTCTTTTGGGAGAAAATGGGTATAAGTGTTGTCTAAACACTCTTAATCCATCTCAAACTCTTATAATTAGTCAAACACATTGGATTGTGACACATTTTGACCATAGAAACACTAACAAAGCTATTTACTTCTTCTAAGGAATTTGTTGTTGGTTTTCGTCTCTTTTGGGAGATAATGGGTATCAGTGTTGTCTAAACACTCGTAATCCATCTCTAACTCTTATAATTAGTCAAATGCATTGGATTGTGATACATTTTGACCATAGAAACACTTACAAAGCGGTTTACTACTTCTAAGGAATGTTTTTGTTGGTTTTAGCCTCTTTTGGGAGAAAATGGGTATAAGTGTTGTCTAAACACTCTGTATCCATCTTTAACTCTTATAATTAGTCAAATGCATTGGATTGTGATACATTTTTACCATAGAAACACTAACAAAGCGGTTTACTACTTCTAAGTAATGTTTTTGTTGGTTTTAGTTTCTTTTGGGAGAAAATGGGTATAAGTGTTGTCTAAACACTCTTAATCCATCTCTAACTCTTATAATTAGTCAAAAACATTGGATTGTGACACATTTTGACCATAGAAACACTAACAAAGCTATTTACTTCTTCTAAGGAATTTGTTGTTGGTTTTCGTCTCTTTTGGGAGATAATGGGTATAAGTGTTATCTAAACACTCGTAATCCATCTCTAACTCTTATAATTAGACAAATGCAATGGATTGTGGCACATTTTTACCATACAAACACTAAAAAAGCTTTTTACTACTTCTAAGCAATGTTTTTCTTGGTTTTAGCCTCTTTTGGGAGAAAATGGGTATATAAGTGTTGTCTAAACACTCCGTATCCATCTCTAACTCTTATAATTAGTTAAACACATTGGATTGTGAGACATTTTGACCATAGAAACACTAACAAAGCTTTCTACTTCATCTAAGGAATTTGTTGTTGGTTTTCGCCTCTTTTGGGAGAAAATGGGTATAAGTGTTGTCTAAACACTCCGTATCCATCTCTAACTCTTATAATTAGTCAAATGCATTGGATTGTGATACATTTTTACCATAGAAACACTAACAAAGCTAATTACTACTTCTAAGCAATGTTTTTGTTGGTTTTAGCCTCTTTTGGGAGAAAATGGGTATAAGTGTTGTCTAAACACTCCTAATCCATCTCTAACTCTTATAATTAGTTAAACGCATTGGATTGTGACACATTTTGACCATAGAAACACTAACAAAGCTATTTACTTCTTCTAAGGAATTTGTTGTTGGTTTCACCTCTTTTGGGAGAAAATGGGTATGAGTGTTGTCTAAACACTCCGTATCCATCTCTAACTCTTATAATTAGTCAAATGCATTGGATTGTGATACATTTTTACTATAGAAACACTAACAAAGTGGTTTACTACTTATAAACAATGTTTTTGTTGGTTTTAGTTTCTTTTGGGAGAAAATGGGTATAAGTGTTGTCTAAACACTCCTAATCCATCTCTAACTCTTATAATTAGTCAAACGCATTGGATTGTGACACATTTTGACCATAGAAACACTAACAAAGCTATTTACTTCTTCTAAGGAATTTGTTATTGGTTTTCGCCTCTTTTGGGAGAAAATGGGTATAAGTGTTGTCTAAACACTCCGTATCCATCTCTAACTCTTATAATTAGTCAAACACATTGGATTGTGGCACATTTTGACCATACAAACACTAAAAAAGCTTTTTACTACTTCTAAGCAATGTTTTTGTTGGTTTTAGCCTCTTTTGGGAGAAAATGGGTATAAGAGTTGTCTAAGCACTCCGTATCCATCTCTAACTCTTATAATTAGTCAAATGCATTGGATTGTGACCATTTTGACCATAGAAACACTAACAAAGCTATTTACTTCTTCTAAGGAATTTGTTGTTGGTTTTCGCCTCTTTTGGGAGAAAATGGGTATAAGTGTTGTCTAAACACTCCGTATCCATCTCTAACTCTTATAATTAGTCAAATGCATTGGATTGTGATACATTTTTACCATAGAAACACTAACAAAGCTAATTACTACTTCTAAGCAATGTTTTTGTTGGTTTTAGCCTCTTTTGGGAGAAAATGGGTATAAGTGTTGTCTAAACACTCCTAATCCATCTCTAACTCTTATAATTAGTTAAACGCATTGGATTGTGACACATTTTGACCATAGAAACACTAACAAAGCTATTTACTTCTTCTAAGGAATTTGTTGTTGGTTTCACCTCTTTTGGGAGAAAATGGGTATGAGTGTTGTCTAAACACTCCGTATCCATCTCTAACTCTTATAATTAGTCAAATGCATTGGATTGTGATACATTTTTACTATAGAAACACTAACAAAGTGGTTTACTACTTATAAACAATGTTTTTGTTGGTTTTAGTTTCTTTTGGGAGAAAATGGGTATAAGTGTTGTCTAAACACTCCTAATCCATCTCTAACTCTTATAATTTGTCAAACGCATTGGATTGTGACACATTTTGACCATAGAAACACTAACAAAGCTATTTACTTCTTCTAAGGAATTTGTTATTGGTTTTCGCCTCTTTTGGGAGAAAATGGGTATAAGTGTTGTCTAAACACTCCGTATCCATCTCTAACTCTTATAATTAGTCAAACACATTGGATTGTGGCACATTTTGACCATACAAACACTAAAAAAGCTTTTTACTACTTCTAAGCAATGTTTTTGTTGGTTTTAGCCTCTTTTGGGAAAAAATGGGTATAAGAGTTGTCTAAGCACTCCGTATCCATCTCTAACTCTTATAATTAGTCAAATGCATTGGATTGTGACCATTTTGACCATAGAAACACTAACAAAGCTATTTACTTCTTCTAAGGAATTTGTTGTTGGTTTTCGCCTCTTTTGGGAGAAAATGGGTATAAGTGTTGTCCAAACACTCCGTATCCATCTCTAACTCTTAAAATTAGTCAAATCCATTGGATTGTAATACATTTTTACCATAGAAATACTAACAAAGCGGTTTACTACTTCCAAGCAATGTTTTTGTTGGTTTTAGTTTCTTTTGGGAGAAAATAGGTATAAGTGTTGTCTAAACACTCCTAATCCATCTCTAACTCTTATAATTAGTCAAATGCATTGGATTGTGATACATTTTGACAATAGAAACACTAACAAAGCGGTTTACTACTTCTAAACAATGTTTTTGTTGGTTTTAGCCTCTTTTGGAAGAAAATGGGTATAATTGTTGTCTAAACATTCCTAATCCATCTCTAACTCTTATAATTAGGTAAACGCATTGGATTGTGACACATTTTGACCATAGAAACACTAACAAAGCTATTTACTTCTTCTAAGGAATTTGTTGTTGGTTTACGCCTCTTTTGGGAGAAAATGGGTAATAAGTTTTGTCTAAACACTCCGTATCCATCTCTAACTCTTATAATTAGTCAAATGCATTGGATTGTGATACATTTTTACTATAGAAACACTAACAAAGCGGTTTACTACTTATAAACAATGTTTTTGTTGGTTTTAGTTTCTTTTGGGACAAAATGGGTATAAGTGTTGTCTAAACACTCCTAATCCATCTCTAACTCTTATAATTAGTCAAACGCATTGGATTGTGACACATTTTGACCATAGAAACACTAACAAAGCTATTTACTTCTTCTAAGGAATTTGTTACTGGTTTTCGCCTCTTTTGGGAGAAAATGGGTATAAGTGTTGTCTAAACACTCCGTATCCATCTCTAACTCTTATAATTAGTCAAACACATTGGATTGTGGCACATTTTGACCATACAAACACTAAAAAAGCTTTTTACTACTTCTAAGCAATGTTTTTGTTGGTTTTAGCCTCTTTTGGGAGAAAATGGGTATAAGTGTTGTCTAAGCACTCCGTATCCATCTCTAACTCTTATAATTAGTCAAATGCATTGGATTGTGACCATTTTGAACATAGAAACACTAACAAAGCTATTTACTTCTTCTAAGGAATTTGTTGTTGGTTTTCGCCTCTTTTGGGAGAAAATGGGTATAAGTGTTGTCCAAACACTCCGTATCCATCTCTAACTCTTATAATTAGTCAAATGCATTGGATTGTGATACATTTTCACAATAGAAACACTAACAAAGCGGTTTACTACTTCTAAGCAATGGTTTTGTTGGTTTTAGCCTCTTTTGGGAGAAAATGGGTATAAGTGTTGTTTAAACACTCCTAATCCATCTCTAACTCTTATAATTAGTTAAACGCATTGGATTGTGACACATTTTGACCATAGAAACACTAACAAAGCTATTTACTTCTTCTAAGGAATTTGTTGTTGGTTTTCGTCTCTTTTGGGAGATAATGGGTATCAGTGTTGTCTAAACACTCGTAATCCATCTCTAACTCTTATAATTAGTCAAATGCATTGGATTGTGATACATTTTGACCATAGAAACACTAACAAAGCGGTTTACTACTTCTAAGGAATGTTTTTGTTGGTTTTAGCCTCTTTTGGGAGAAAATGGGTATAAGTGTTGTCTAAACACTCTGTATCCATCTCTAACTCTTATAATTAGTCAAATGCATTGGATTGTGATACATTTTTACCATAGAAACACTAACAAAGCGGTTTACTACTTCTAAGTAATGTTTTTGTTGGTTTTAGTTTCTTTTGGGAGAAAATGGGTATAAGTGTTGTCTAAACACTCTTAATCCATCTCTAACTCTTATAATTAGTCAAACACATTGGATTGTGACACATTTTGACCATAGAAACACTAACAAAGCTATTTACTTCTTCTAAGGAATTTGTTGTTGGTTTTCGTCTCTTTTGGGAGATAATGGGTATAAGTGTTATCTAAACACTCGTAATCCATCTCTAACTCTTATAATTAGACAAATGCAATGGATTGTGGCACATTTTGACCATACAAACACTAAAAAAGCTTTTTACTACTTCTAAGCAATGTTTTTGTTGGTTTTAGCCTCTTTTGGGAGAAAATGGGTATATAAGTGTTGTCTAAACACTCCGTATCCATCTCTAACTCTTATAATTAGTCAAATGCATTGGATTGTGATCATTTTGACCATAGAAACAGTAACAAAGCTATTTACTTCTTCTAAAGAATTGTTGTTGGTTTTCGCCTCTTTTTGGAGAAAATGGGTATAAGTGTTGTTCAAACACTCTGTATCCATCTCTAACTCTTATAATTAGTCAAATGCATTGGATTGTGATACATTTTGACAATAGAAACACTAACAAAGCGGTTTACTACTTCTAAGCAATGTTTTTGTTGGTTTTAGCCTCTTTTGGGAGAAAATGGGTATAAGTGTTGTCTAAACACTCCTAATCCATCTCTAACTCTTATAATTAGTTAAACGCATTGGATTGTGAGACATTTTGACCATAGAAACACTAACAAAGCTTTCTACTTCGTCTAAGGAATTTTTTGTTGGTTTTCGCCTCTTTTGGGAGAAAATGGGTATAAGTGTTGTCTAAACACTCCGTATCCATCTCTAACTCTTATAATTAGTCAAATGCATTGGATTGTGATACATTTTTACCATAGAAACACTAACAAAGCTAATTACTACTTCTAAGCAATGTTTTTGTTGGTGTTAGCCTCTTTTGGGAGAAAATGGGTATAAGTGTTGTCTAAACACTCATAATCCATCTCTAACTAATTTTAAGAGTTAGAGATGGATACGGATTGTGACACATTTTGACCATAGAAACACTAACAAAGCTATTTACTTCTTCTAAGGAATTTGTTGTTGGTTTTCGCCTCTTTTGGGAGAAAATGGGTATAAGTGTTGTCTAAACACTCCGTATCCATCTCTAACTCTTAAAATTAGTCAAATGCATTGGATTGTAATACATTTTTACCATAGGAATACTAACAAAGCGGTTTACTACTTCTAAGCAATGTTTTTGTTGGTTTTAGTTTCTTTTGGGAGAAAATGGGTATAAGTGTTGTCTAAACACTCCTAATCCATCTCTAACTCTTATAATTAGTCAAATGCATTGGATTGTGATACATTTTGACAATAGAAACACTAACAAAGCGGTTTACTACTTCTAAACAATGTTTTTGTTGGTTTTAGCCTCTTTTGGAAGAAAATGGGTATAATTGTTGTCTAAACATTCCTAATCCATATCTAACTCTTATAATTAGGTAAACGCATTGGATTGTGACACATTTTGACCATAGAAACACTAACAAAGCTATTTACTTCTTCTAAGGAATTTGTTGTTGGTTTACGCCTCTTTTGGGAGAAAATGGGTAATAAGTTTTGTCTAAACACTCCGTATCCATCTCTAACTCTTATAATTAGTCAAATGCATTGGATTGTGATACATTTTTACTATAGAAACACTAACAAAGCGGTTTACTACTTATAAACAATGTTTTTGTTGGTTTTAGTTTCTTTTGGGAGAAAATGGGTATAAGTGTTGTCTAAACACTCTTAATCCATCTCTAACTCTTATAATTAGTCAAACACATTGGATTGTGACACATTTTGACCATAGAAACACTAACAAAGCTATTTACTTCTTCTAAGGAATTTGTTGTTGGTTTTCGTCTCTTTTGGGAGATAATGGGTATAAGTGTTATCTAAACACTCGTAATCCTTCTCTAACTCTTATAATTAGTCAAACACATTGGATTGTGGCACATTTTGACCATGCAAACACTAAAAAAGCTTTTTTCTACTTCTAAGCAATGTTTTTGTTGGTTTTAGCCTCTTTTGGGAGAAAATGGGTATATAAGTGTTGTCTAAACACTCCGTATCCATCTCTAACTCTTATAATTAGTCAAATGCATTGGATTGTGATCATTTTGACCATAGAAACAGTAACAAAACTATTTACTTCTTCTAAAGAATTGTTGTTGGTTTTCGCCTCTTTTTGGAGAAAATGGGTATAAGTGTTGTCCAAACACTCCGTATCCATCTCTAACTCTTATAATTAGTCAAATGCATTGGATTGTGATACATTTTCACAATAGAAACACTAACAAAGCGGTTTACTACTTCTAAGCAATGGTTTTGTTGGTTTTAGCCTCTTTTGGAAGAAAATGGGTATAAGTGTTGTCTAAACACTCCTAATCCATCTCTAACTCTTATAATTAGTTAAACGCATTGGATTGTGACACATTTTGACCATAGAAACACTAACAAAGCTATTTACTTCTTCTAAGGAATTTGTTGTTGGTTTTCGTCTCTTTTGGGAGATAATGGGTATCAGTGTTGTCTAAACACTCGTAATCCATCTCTAACTCTTATAATTAGTCAAATGCATTGGATTGTGATACATTTTGACCATAGAAAGACTAACAAAGCGGTTTACTACTTCTAAGGAATGTTTTTGTTGGTTTTAGCCTCTTTTGGGAGAAAATGGGTATAAGTGTTGTCTAAACACTCTGTATCCATCTTTAACTCTTATAATTAGTCAAATGCATTGGATTGTGATACATTTTTACCATAGAAACACTAACAAAGCGGTTTACTACTTCTAAGTAATGTTTTTGTTGGTTTTAGTTTCTTTTGGGAGAAAATGGGTATAAGTGTTGTATAAACACTCTTAATCCATCTCTTACTCTTATAATTAGTCAAACACATTGGATTGTTACACATTTTGACCATAGAAACACTAACAAAGCTATTTACTTCTTCTAAGGAATTTGTTGTTGGTTTTCGCCTCTTTTGGGAGATAATGGGTATAAGTGTTATCTAAACACTCGTAATCCATCTCTAACTCTTATAATTAGACAAATGCAATGGATTGTGGCACATTTTGACCATACAAACACTAAAAAAGCTTTTTACTACTTCTAAGCAATGTTTTTGTTGGTTTTAGCCTCTTTTGGGAGAAAATGGGTATATAAGTGTTGTCTAAACACTCCGTATCCATCTCTAACTCTTATAATTAGTCAAATGCATTGGATTGTGATCATTTTGACCATAGAAACAGTAACAAAGCTATTTACTTCTTCTAAAGAATTGTTGTTGGTTTTCGCCTCTTTTTGGAGAAAATGGGTATAAGTGTTGTCCAAACACTCCGTATCCATCTCTAACTCTTATAATTAGTCAAATGCATTGGATTGTGATACATTTTGACAATAGAAACACTAACAAAGCGGTTTACTACTTCTAAGCAATGTTTTTGTTGGTTTTAGCCTCTTTTGGGAGAAAATGGGTATAAGTGTTGTCTAAACACTCCTAATCCATCTCTAACTCTTATAATTAGTTAAACGCATTGGATTGTGAGACATTTTGACCATAGAAACACTAACAAAGCTTTCTACTTCGTCTAAGGAATTTGTTGTTGGTTTTCGCCTCTTTTGGGAGAAAATGGGTATAAGTGTTGTCTAAACACTCCGTATCCATCTCTAACTCTTATAATTAGTCAAATGCATTGGATTGTGATACATTTTTACCATAGAAACACTAACAAAGCTAATTACTACTTCTAAGCAATGTTTTTGTTGGTGTTAGCCTCTTTTGGGAGAAAATGGGTATAAGTGTTGTCTAAACACTCATAATCCATCTCTAACTCTTATAATTAGTTAAACGCATTGGATTGTGACACATTTTGACCATAGAAACACTAACAAAGCTATTTACTTCTTCTAAGGAATTTGTTGTTGGTTTTCGCCTCTTTTGGGAGAAAATGGGTATAATTGTTGTCTAAACACTCCGTATCCATCTCTAACTCTAAAAATTAGTCAAATGCATTGGATTGTAATACATTTTTACCATAGAATACTAACAAAGCTGGTTTCTACTACTTCTAAGCAATGTTTTTGTTGGTTTTAGTTTCTTTTGGGAGAAAATGGGTATAAGTGTTGTCTAAACACTCCTAATCCATCTCTAACTCTATAATTAGTCAAATGCATTGAATTGTGATACATTTTACAATAGAAACACTAACAAAGCGGTTTACTACTTCTAAACAATGTTTTGTTGGTTTTAGCCTCTTTTGGAAGAAAATGGGTATAATTGTTGTCTAAACATTCCTAATCCATCTCTAACTCTTATAATTAGGTAAACGCATTGGATTGTGACCACATTTTGACCATAGAAACACTAACAAAGCTATTTTACTTCTTCTAAGGAATTTGTTGTTGGTTTACGCCTCTTTTGGGAGAAAATGGGTAAAAAGTTTGTCTAAACCACTCCGCTATCCATCTCTAACTCTTATAATTAGTCAAATGGCATTGGATTGTGATACATTTTTACTATAGAAACACTAACAAGCGTTTACTACTTATAAACAATGTTTTTGTTGGTTTTCGTTTCTTTTGGGAGAAAATAGGTATAAGTGTTGTCTAAACACTCCTAATACATCTCTAACTCTTATAATTAGTCAACGCATGGATTGTGACACATTTTGACCATAGAAACACTAAACAAAGCGATTTACTTCTTCTAAGCAATGGTATTGGTTTTCGCCTCTTTGGGAGAAAATGGTATAAGTGTTGTCTAAACACTCCGTATCATCTCTAACTCTTATAATTAGTCAAAACACATTGGATGTGGAACATTTGACCATACAAACACTAAAAAAGCTTTTTACTACTTCTAAGCAATGTTTTTGTTGGTTTTAGCCTCTTTTGGGAGAAAATGGGTATAAGTGTGTCTAAGCACTCCGTATCCATCTCTAACTCTTATAATTAGTCAAATGCATTGGATTGTGACCATTTTGACCATAGAACACTAACAAAGCTATTTACTTCTTCTAAGGAATTTGTTGTTGGTTTTCGCCTCTTTTGGGAGAAAATGGGTATAAGTGTTGTCCAAACACTCCGTATCCATCTCTAACTCTTATAATTAGTCAAATGCATTGGATTGTGATACATTTTCACAATAGACACACTAACCAAGCGGTTTACTACTTCTAAGCAATGGTTTTGTTGGTTTTAGCCTCTTTTGGGAGAAATGGGTATAAGTGTTGTCTAAACACTCCTAATCCATCTCTAACTCTTATAATTAGTTAAACGCATGGATTGTGACACATTTTGACCAGAGAAACACTAACAAAGCTATTTACTTCCTTCTAAGGAATTTGTTGTTGGTTTTCGCCTCTTTTGGAGAAAATGGGTATAAGTGTTGTCTAAACACTCTGTATCCATCTCTAACTCTTATAATTAGTCAAATGCATTGGATTGTGATAAATTTTCACAATAGACACACTACAAAGCGGTTTACTACTTCTAAGCAATGGTTTTGTTGGTTTTAGCCTCTTTTGGGAGAAAATGGGTATAAGTGTTGTCTAAACACTCCTAATCCATCTCTAACTCTTATAATAGTAAACGCATTGGATTGTGACACATTTGATCATAGAAACACTAACAAAGCTATTTACTTCTTCTAAGGAATTTGTTGTTGGTTTTCGCCTCTTTTGGGAGAAATGGGTATAAGTGTTGTCTAAACACTCCGTATCCATCTCTAACTCTTATAATTAGTCAAATGCATTGGATTGTGATACATTTTTACCATAGAAACACTAACAAAGCGGTTTACTACTTCTAAGCAATGTTTTTGTTGGTTTAGTTTCTTTTGGGAGAAAATGGGTATAAGTGTAGTCTAAACACTCCTAATCCATCTCTAACTCTTATAATTAGTCAAATGCATTGGATTGTGACACATTT
>CM022181.2:7518329-7586005 GCA_011420285.2 Erysimum cheiranthoides | reverse complement strand
TAATCTATATCTAACTCTTATAATTAGTCAAATGCATTGGATTTTGATACATTTTGACAAAAGAAACACTAACAAAGCGGTTTACTACTTCTAAGCAATGTTTTTGTTGGTTTTAGCCTCTTTTGGGAGAAAATCGGTATAAGTGTTGTCTAAACACTCCTAATCCATCTCTAACTATTATAATTAGTTAAACGCATTGGATTGTGACACATTTTGACCATAGAAACACTTAAAAAGCTATTTACTTCTTCTAAGGAATTTGTTGTTGGTTTTCACCTCTTTTGGGAGAAAATGGGTATGAGTGTTGTCTAAACACTCCGTATTCATCTCTAACTCTTATAATTAGTCAATTGCATTGGATTGTGATACATTTTTACCATAGAAACACTAACAAAGTGGTTTACTACTTCTAAGCAACGGTTTCGTTGGTTTTAGTTTATTTTGGGAGAAAATGGGTATAAGTGTTGTCTAAAAACTCCTAATCCATCTCTAACTCTTATAATTAGTCAAACGCATTGGATTGTGACACATTTTGACCATAAAAACACTAACAAAGCTATTTACTTCTTCTAAGGAATTTGTTGTTGGTTTCACCTCTTTTGGGAGAAAATGGGTATGAGTGTTGTCTAAACACTCCGTATCCATCTCTAACTCTTATAATTAGTTAAATGCATTGGATTGTGACACATTTTGACCATAGAAATACTAACAAAGCTATCCAAAATGTTTGACTAATTATAAGAGTTAGAGATGAATACGGAGTGTTTAGACAACACTTATACCCTTTTCTCCCAAATGAGGCGAAAACCAACAAGAAATTCCTTAGAAGAAGTAAATAGCTTTGTTAGTATTTCTATGGTCAAAATGTGTCACAATCCAATGCGTTCGACTAATTATAAGAGTTAGAGATGGATTAGGAGTGTTTAGACAACACTTATACCCATTTTCTCCCAAAAGAGGCTAAAACCAACAAAAACAATGCTTAGAAGTAGTAAAAAGCTTTTTTAGTGTTTGTATGGTGAAAATGTGCCACAATCCAATGCATTTGACTAATTATAAGAGTTTTAGAGATGGATTCGGAGTGTTTAGACAACACTTATACGCATTTTCTCCCAAAAGAGGCTAAAACCAACAAAAACATTGCTTGGAAGTAGTAAACAGCTTTGTTAGTGTTTCTATGGTCAAAATGTATCACAATCCAATGCAGTTGACTAATTAGAAGAGTTAGAGATGGATTACGAGTGTTTAGACAACACTTATACCCATTTTCTCCCAAAAGAGACGAAAACCAACAACAAATTCCTTAGAAGAAGTAAATAGCTTTGTTAGTGTTTTGATGGTCAAAATCTGTCACAATCCAATATGTTTGACTAATTATAAGAGTTAGAGATGGATTAGGAGTGTTTAGACAACACTTATACCCATTTTCTCCCAAAAGAAACTAAAACCAACAAAAACATTGCTTAGAAGTAGTAAACCGCTTTGTTAGTGTTTCTGTGGTAAAAATGTATCACAATCCAATGCATTTGACTAATTATAAGAGTTAGAGATGGATACGGAGTGTTTAGACAACACTCATACCCATTTTCTCCCAAAAGAGGTGAAACCAACAACAAATTCCTTAGAAGAAGTAAATAGCTTTGTTAGTGTTTCTATGGTCAAAATGTGTCACAATCCAATGCGTTTGACTAATTATAAGAGTTAGAGATGGATTAGGAGTGTTTAGACAACACTTATACCCATTTTCTCCCAAAATAAACTAAAACCAACAAAAGCATTGCTTAGAAGTAGTAAACCGCTTTGTTAGTGTTTCTATAGTAAAAATGTATCACAATCCAATGCAATTGACTAATTATAAGAGTTAGAGATGAATACGGAGTGTTTAGACAACACTCATACCCATTTTCTCCCAAAAGAGGTGAAAACCAACAACAAATTCCTTAGAAGAAGTAAATAGCTTTTTAAGTGTTTCTATGGTCAAAATGTGTCACAATCCAATGCGTTTAACTAATTATAAGAGTTAGAGATGGATTAGGAGTGTTTAGACAACACTTATACCGATTTTCTCCCAAAAGAGGCTAAAACCAACAAAAACATTGCTTAGAAGTAGTAAACCGCTTTGTTAGTGTTTCTTTTGGCAAAATGTATCAAAATCCAATGCATTTGACTAATTATAAGAGTTAGAGATGGATACGGAGTGTTTGGACAACACTTATACCCATTTTCTCCCAAAAGAGGCTAAAACCAACAACAAATTCTTTAGAAGAAGTAAATAGCTTTGTTACTGTTTCTATGGTCAAAATGGTCACAATCCAATGCATTTGACTAATTATAAGAGTTAGAGATGGATACGGAGTGTTTAGACAACACTTATACTCATTTTCAACCAAAAGAGACGAAAACGAACAACAAATTCCTTAGAAAAAGTAAATAGCTTTGTTAGTGTTTCTATGGTAAAAATGTATCACAATCCTATGCATTTGACTATTATAAGAGTTAGAGATGGATACGGAGTGTTTAGACAACACTTATACCCATTTTCTCCCAAAAGAGGCGAAAACCAACAACAAATTCCTTAGAAGTAGTAAACAGTTTTTTTAGTATTTGTATGGTCAAAATGTGCCACAATCCAATGCGTTTGACTAATTATAAGAGTTAGAGATGGATTAGGAGTGTTTAGACAACACTTATACCCATTTTCTCCCAAAAGAAACTAAAACCAACAAAATCATTGCTTAGAAGTAGTAAACCGCTTTATTAGTGTTTCTATGGTAAAAATGTATCACAATCCAATGCATTTCACTAATTATAAGAGTTAGAGATGGATACGGAGTGTTTAGACAACACTTATACCCTTTTCTCCCAAAAGAGGCGAAAACCAACAACAGATTCCTTAGAAGAAGTAAATAGCTTTGTTAGTGTTTCTATGGTCAAAATGTGTTACAATCCAATGCATTTGACTAATTATAAGAGTTTTAGAGATGGATTCGGAGTGTTTGGACAACACTTATACCCATTTTCTCCCAAAAGAGGCTAAAACCAACAAAAACATTGCTTAGAAGTAGTAAACAACTTTGTTAGTGTTTCTATGGTCAAAATGTATCACAATCCAATGCATTTGACTAATTATAAGAGTTAGAGATGGATTACGAGTGTTTAGACAACACTTATACCCATTTTCTCCCAAAAGAGGCTAAAACCAACAAAAACATTGCTTAGAAGTAGTAAACCGCTTTGACAGTGTTTCTATAGTAAAAATGTATCACAATCCAATGCATTTGACTAATTTTAAGAGTTAGAGATGGATACGGAGTGTTTAGAGAACATTTATACCCATTTTCTCCCAAAAGAGGCGAAAACCAACAAGCAATTCCTTAGAAGAAGTAAATAGCTTTGTTAGAGTTTCTATGGTCAAAATGTGTCACAATCCAATGCGTTTAACTAATTATAAGAGTTAGAGATGGATACAGAGTGTTTGGACAGCACTTATACCCATTTTCTCCCAAAAGAGGCGAAAACCAACAACAAATTCTTTAGAAGAAGTAAATAGCTTTGTTACTGTTTCTATGGTCAAAATGGTCCCAATCCAATGCATTTGACTAATTATAAGAGTTAGAGATGGATACGGAGTGTTTAGACAACACTTATACCCATTTTCTCCCAAAAGAGGCTAAAACCAACAAAAACATTGCTTAGAAGTAGTAAAAAGCTTTTTTAGTGTTTGTATGGTCAAAATGTGTCACAATCCAATGTGTTTGACTAATTATAAGAGTTAGAGATTTATTAGGAGTGTTTAGACAACACTTATACCTAATTTCTCCCAAAAGAAACTAAAACCAATAAAAACATTGCTTAGAAGTAGTAAACCGCTTTGTTAGTATTTCAATGGTAAAAATGTATCACAATCCAATGCATTTGACTAATTTTAAGAGTTAGAGATGGATACGGAGTGTTTAGACAACACTTATACCCATTTTCTCCCAAAAGAGGCGAAAACCAACAACAAATTCCTTATAAGAAGTAAATAGCTTTGTTAGTGTTTCTATGGTCAAAATGTGTCACAATCCAATGCGTTTAACTAATTATAAGAGTTAGAGATGGATTAGGAGTGTTTAGACAACACTTACACCCATTTTCTCCCAAAAGAAGCTAAAACCAACAAAAACGTTGCTTAGAAGTAGTAAACCGCTTTGTTAGTGTTTCTATGGTAAACATGTATCATAATCCAATACAATTGACTAATTATAAGAGTTAGAGATGAATACGGAGTGTTTAGACAACACTCATACCCATTTTCTCCCAAAAGAGGTGAAAACCAACAACAAATTCTTTAGAAGAAGTAAATAGCTTTGTTAGTGTTTCTATGGTCAAAATGTGTCACAATCCAATGCGTTTGACTAATTATAAGAGTTAGAGATGGATTAGGAGTGTTTAGACAACACTTATACCCATTTTCTCCCAAAAGAGGCTAAAACCAACAAAAACAATGCTTAGAAGTAGTAAAAAGCTTTTTTAGTGTTTGTATGGTGAAAATGTGCCACAATCCAATGCATTTGACTAATTATAAGAGTTTTAGAGATGGATTCGGAGTGTTTAGACAACACTTATACGCATTTTCTCCCAAAAGAGGCTAAAACCAACAAAAACATTGCTTGGAAGTAGTAAACAGCTTTGTTAGTGTTTCTATGGTCAAAATGTATCACAGTCCAATGCAGTTGACTAATTAGAAGAGTTAGAGATGGATTACGAGTGTTTAGACAACACTTATACCCATTTTCTCCCAAAAGAGACGAAAACCAACAACAAATTCCTTAGAAGAAGTAAATAGCTTTGTTAGTGTTTTGATGGTCAAAATCTGTCACAATCCAATATGTTTGACTAATTATAAGAGTTAGAGATGGATTAGGAGTGTTTAGACAACACTTATACCCATTTTCTCCCAAAAGAAACTAAAACCAACAAAAACATTGCTTAGAAGTAGTAAACCGCTTTGTTAGTGTTTCTGTGGTAAAAATGTATCACAATCCAATGCATTTGACTAATTATAAGAGTTAGAGATGGATACGGAGTGTTTAGACAACACTCATACCCATTTTCTCCCAAAAGAGGTGAAACCAACAACAAATACCTTAGAAGAAGTAAATAGCTTTGTTAGTGTTTCTATGGTCAAAATGTGTCACAATCCAATGCGTTTGACTAATTATAAGAGTTAGAGATGGATTAGGAGTGTTTAGACAACACTTATACCCATTTTCTCCCAAAATAAACTAAAACCAACAAAACCATTGCTTAGAAGTAGTAAACCGCTTTGTTAGTGTTTCTATGGTAAAAATGTATCACAATCCAATGCAATTGACTAATTATAAGAGTTAGAGATGAATACCGAGTGTTTAGACAACACTCATACCCATTTTCTCCCAAAAGAGGTGAAAACCAACAACAAATTCCTTAGAAGAAGTAAATAGCTTTTTAAGTGTTTCTATGGTCAAAATGTGTCACAATCCAATGCGTTTAACTAATTATAAGAGTTAGAGATGGATTAGGAGTGTTTAGACAACACTTATACCGATTTTCTCCCAAAAGAGGCTAAAACCAACAAAAACATTGCTTAGAAGTAGTAAACCGCTTTGTTAGTGTTTCTTTTGTCAAAATGTATCAAAATCCAATGCATTTGACTAATTATAAGAGTTAGATATAGATTAGGAGTGTTTAGACAACACTTATACCCAATTTCTCCCAAAAGAAACTAAAACCAATAAAAACATTGCTTAGAAGTAGTAAACCGCTTTGTTAGTATTTCTATGATAAAAATGTATCACAATCCAATGCATTTGACTAATTTTAAGAGTTAGAGATGGATACGGAGTGTTTAGACAACACTTATACCCATTTTCTCCCAAAAGAGGCGAAAACCAACAACAAATTCCTTATAAGAAGTAAATAGCTTTGTTAGTGTTTCTATGGTCAAAATGAGTCACAATCCAATGTGTTTAACTAATTATAAGAGTTAGAGATGGATTAGGAGTGTTTAGACAACACTTACACCCATTTTCTCCCAAAAGAGGCTAAAACCAACAAAAACATTGCTTAGAAGTAGTAAACCGCTTTGTTAGTGTTTCTATTGTCAAAATGTATCACAATCCAATGCATTTGACTAATTATAAGAGTTAGAGATGGATACGGAGTGTTTGGACAACACTTATACCCAGTTTCTCCCAAAAGAGGCGAAAACCAACAACAAATTCTTTAGAAGAAGTAAATAGCTTTGTTACTGTTTCTATGGTCAAAATGGTCACAATCCAATGCATTTGACTAATTATAAAAGTTAGAGATAAATACGGAGTGTTTAGACAACACTTATACCCATTTTCTCCCAAAAGAGGCTAAAACCAACAAAAACATTGCTTAGAAGTAGTAAAAAGCTTTTTTAGTGTTTGTATGGTCAGAATGTGCCACAATCTATTGCATTTGTCTAATTATAAGAGTTAGAGATGGATACAAAGTGTTTAGACAGCACTTATACCTATTTTCTCCCAAAAGAGGCGAAAACCAACAACAAATTCCTTGGAAGAAGTAAATAGCTTTGTTAGTGTTTCTTTGGTCAAAATGTGTCACAATCCAATGCGTTTGACTAATTATAAGAGTTAGAGATGGATTAGAAGTGTTTCGACAACACTTATACCCATTTTCTCCCAAAAGAAACTAAAACCAACAAAAACATTGCTTAGAAGTAGTAAACCGCGTTTTTAGTGTTTGTATGGTCAATATGTGCGACAATCTAATGCATTTGACTAATTATAAGAGTTAGAGATGGATTAGGAGTGTTTAGACAACACTTATACCAATTTTCTCCCAAAAGAAACTAAAACCAACAAAAACATTGCTTAGAAGTAGTAAACCGCTTTGTTAGTGTTTCTATGGTAAAAATGTATCACAATCCAATGCATTTGACTAATTATAAGAGTTAGAGATGGATACTGAGTGTTTAAACAACACTTATACCCATTTTCTCCCAAAAGAGGTGAAAACCAACAACAAATTCCTTAGAAGAAGTAAATAGCTTTGTTAGTGTTTCTATGGTCAAAATGTGTCACAATCCAATGCGCTTGACTAATTATAAGAGTTAGAGATGGATTAGGAGTGTTTAGACTACACTTATACCCATTTTCTCCCAAAAGAAACTAAAACCAACAAAAACATTGCTTAGAAGTAGTAAACCGCTTTGTTAGTGTTTCTATGGTAAAAATGTATCACAATCCAATGCATTTGACTAATTATAAGAGTTAGAGATGGATACGGAGTGTTTAGACAACACTTATACCCATTTTCTCCCAAAAGAGGCTAAAACCAACAAAAACATTGCTTAGAAGTAGTAAACAGCTTTGTTAGTGTTTCTATGGTCAAAATGTATCACAATCCAATGCATTTGACTAATTATAAGAGTTAGAGATGGATACAGAGTGTTTAGACAACACTTATACTCATTTTCAACCAAAAGAGACGAAAACCAACAACAAATTCCTTAGAAAAAGTAAATAGCTTTGTTAGTGTTTCTATGGTAAAAATGTATCACAATCCTATGCATTTGACTAATTATAAGAGTTAGAGATGGATACGGAGTGTTTAGACAACACTTATACCCATTTTCGCCCAAAAGAGGCGAAAACCAACAACAAATTCCTTAGAAGTAGTAAACAGTTTTTTTAGTATTTGTATGGTCAAAATTTGCCACAATCCAATGCGTTTGACTAATTATAAGAGTTAGAGATGGATTAGTAGTGTTTAGACAACACTTATACCCATTTTCTCCCAAAAGAAACTAAAACCAACAAAATCATTGCTTAGAAGTAGTAAACCGCTTTATTAGTGTTTCTATGGTAAAAATGTATCACAATCCAATGCATTTCACTAATTATAAGAGTTAGAGATGGATACGGAGTGTTTAGACAACACTTATACCCTTTTCTCCCAAAAGAGGCGAAAACCAACAACAAATTCCTTAGAAGAAGTAAATAGCTTTGTTAGTGTTTCTATGGTCAAAATGTGTCACAATCCTATGCATTTGACTAATTATAAGAGTTTTAGAGATGGATTCGGAGTGTTTGGACAACACTTATACCCATTTTCTCCCAAAAGAGGCTAAAACCAACAAAAACATTGCTTAGAAGTAGTAAACAACTTTGTTAGTGTTTCTATGGTCAAAATGTATCACAATCCAATGCATTTGACTAATTATAAGAGTTAGAGATGGATTACGAGTGTTTAGACAACACTTATACCCATTTTCTCCCAAAAGAGGCTAAAACCAACAAAAACATTGCTTAGAAGTAGTAAACCGCTTTGTTAGTGTTTCTATAGTAAAAATGTATCACAATCCAATGCATTTGACTAATTTTAAGAGTTAGAGATGGATACGGAGTGTTTAGACAACATTTATACCCATTTTCTCCAAAAAGAGGCGAAAACCAACAACAAATTCCTTAGAAGAAGTAAATAGCTTTGTTAGAGTTTCTATGGTCAGAATGTGTCACAATCCAATGCGTTTAACTAATTATAAGAGTTAGAGATGGATACAGAGTGTTTGGACAGCACTTATACCCATTTTCTCCCAAAAGAGGCGAAAACCAACAACAAATTCTTTAGAAGAAGTAAATAGCTTTGTTACTGTTTCTATGGTCAAAATGGTCCCAATCCAATGCATTTGACTAATTATAAGAGTTAGAGATGGATACGGAGTGTTTAGACAACACTTATACCCATTTTCTCCCAAAAGAGGCTAAAACCAACAAAAACATTGCTTAGAAGTAGTAAACAACTTTGTTAGTGTTTCTATGGTCAAAATGTATCACAATCCAATGCATTTGACTAATTATAAGAGTTAGAGATGGATTACGAGTGTTTAGACAACACTTATACCCATTTTCTCCCAAAAGAGGCTAAAACCAACAAAAACATTGCTTAGAAGTAGTAAACCGCTTTGTTAGTGTTTCTATAGTAAAAATGTATCACAATCCAATGCATTTGTCTAATTTTAAGAGTTAGATATGGATACGGAGTGTTTAGACAACATTTATACCCATTTTCTCCCAAAAGAGGCGAAAACCAACAACAAATTCCTTAGAAGAAGTAAATAGCTTTGTTAGAGTTTCTATGGTCAAAATGTGTCACAATCCAATGCGTTTAACTAATTATAAGAGTTAGAGATGAATACAGAGTGTTTGGACAGCACTTATACCCATTTTCTCCCAAAAGAGGCGAAAACCAACAACAAATTCTTTAGAAGAAGTAAATAGCTTTGTTACTGTTTCTATGGTCAAAATGGTCCCAATCTAATGCATTTGACTAATTATAAGAGTTAGAGATGGATACGGAGTGTTTAGACAACACTTATACCCATTTTCTCCCAAAAGAGGCTAAAACCAACAAAAACATTGCTTAGAAGTAGTAAAAAGCTTTTTTAGTGTTTGTATGGTCAAAATGTGTCACAATCCAATGTGTTTGACTAATTATAAGAGTTAGAGATTTATTAGGAGTGTTTAGACAACACTTATACCTAATTTCTCCCAAAAGAAACTAAAACCAATAAAAACATTGCATAGAAGTAGTAAACCGCTTTGTTAGTATTTCAATGGTAAAAATGTATCACAATCCAATGCATTTGACTAATTTTAAGAGTTAGAGATGGATACGGAGTGTTTAGACAACAATTATACCCATTTTCTCCCAAAAGAGGCGAAAACCAACAACAAATTCCTTATAAGAAGTAAATAGCTTTGTTAGTGTTTCTATGGTCAAAATGTGTCACAATCCAATGCGTTTAACTAATTATAAGAGTTAGAGATGGATTAGGAGTGTTTAGACAACACTTACACCCATTTTCTCCCAAAAGAAGCTAAAACCAACAAAAACGTTGCTTAGAAGTAGTAAACCGCTTTGTTAGTGTTTCTACGGTAAAAATGTATCACAATCCAATGCAATTGACTAATTATAAGAGTTAGAGATGAATACGGAGTGTTTAGACAACACTCATACCCATTTTCTCCCAAAAGAGGTGAAAACCAACAACAAATTCTTTAGAAGAAGTAAATAGCTTTGTTAGTATTTCTATGGTCAAAATGTGTCACAATCCAATGCGTTTGACTAATTATAAGAGTTAGAGATGGATTAGGAGTGTTTAGACAACACTTATACCCATTTTCTCCCAAAAGAGGCTAAAACCAACAAAAACAATGCTTAGAAGTAGTAAAAAGCTTTTTTAGTGTTTGTATGGTGAAAATGTGCCACAATCCAATGCATTTGACTAATTATAAGAGTTTTAGAGATGGATTCGGAGTGTTTAGACAACACTTATACGCATTTTCTCCCAAAAGAGGCTAAAACCAACAAAAACATTGCTTGGAAGTAGTAAACAGCTTTGTTAGTGTTTCTATGGTCAAAATGTATCACAATCCAATGCAGTTGACTAATTAGAAGAGTTAGAGATGGATTACGAGTGTTTAGACAACACTTATACCCATTTTCTCCCAAAAGAGACGAAAACCAACAACAAATTCCTTAGAAGAAGTAAATAGCTTTGTTAGTGTTTTGATGGTCAAAATCTGTCACAATCCAATATGTTTGACTAATTATAAGAGTTAGAGATGGATTAGGAGTGTTTAGACAACACTTATACCCATTTTCTCCCAAAAGAAACTAAAACCAACAAAAACATTGCTTCGAAGTAGTAAACCGCTTTGTTAGTGTTTCTGTGGTAAAAATGTATCACAATCCAATGCATTTGACTAATTATAAGAGTTAGAGATGGATACGGAGTGTTTAGACAACACTCATACCCATTTTCTCCCAAAAGAGGTGAAACCAACAACAAATTCCTTAGAAGAAGTAAATAGCTTTGTTAGTGTTTCTATGGTCAAAATGTGTCACAATCCAATGCGTTTGACTAATTATAAGAGTTAGAGATGGATTAGGAGTGTTTAGACAACACTTATACCCATTTTCTCCCAAAATAAACTAAAACCAACAAAACCATTGCTTAGAAGTAGTAAACCGCTTTGTTAGTGTTTCTATGGTAAAAATGTATCACAATCCAATGCAATTGACTAATTATAAGAGTTAGAGATGAATACCGAGTGTTTAGACAACACTCATACCCATTTTCTCCCAAAAGAGGTGAAAACCAACAACAAATTCCTTAGAAGAAGTAAATAGCTTTTTAAGTGTTTCTATGGTCAAAATGTGTCACAATCCAATGCGTTTAACTAATGATAAGAGTTAGAGATGGATTAGGAGTGTTTAGACAACACTTATACCGATTTTCTCCCAAAAGAGGCTAAAACCAACAAAAACATTGCTTAGAAGTAGTAAACCGCTTTGTTAGTGTTTCTTTTGTCAAAATGTATCAAAATCTAATGCATTTGACTAATTATAAGAGTTAGATATAGATTAGGAGTGTTTAGACAACACTTATACCCAATTTCTCCCAAAAGAAACTAAAACCAATAAAAACATTGCTTAGAAGTAGTAAACCGCTTTGTTAGTATTTCTATGGTAAAAATGTATCACAATCCAATGCATTTGACTAATTTTAAGAGTTAGAGATGGATACGGAGTGTTTAGACAACACTTATACCCATTTTCTCCCAAAAGAGGCGAAAACCAACAACAAATTCCTTATAAGAAGTAAATAGCTTTGTTAGTGTTTCTATGGTCAAAATGTGTCACAATCCAATGTGTTTAACTAATTATAAGAGTTAGAGATGGATTAGGAGTGTTTAGACAACACTTACACCCATTTTCTCCCAAAATAGGCTAAAACCAACAAAAACATTGCTTAGAAGTAGTAAACCGCTTTGTTAGTGTTTCTATAGTAAAAATGTATCACAATCCAATGCATTTGACTAATTTTAAGAGTTAGAGATGGATACGGAGTGTTTAGACAACATTTATACCCATTTTCTCCCAAAAGAGGCGAAAACCAACAACAAATTCCTTAGAAGAAGTAAATAGCTTTGTTAGAGTTTCTATGGTCAAAATGTGTCACAATCCAATGCGTTTAACTAATTATAAGAGTTAGAGATGAATACAGAGTGTTTGGACAGCACTTATACCCATTTTCTCCCAAAAGAGGCGAAAACCAACAACAAATTCTTTAGAAGAAGTAAATAGCTTTGTTACTGTTTCTATGGTCAAAATGGTCCCAATCCAATGCATTTGACTAATTATAAGAGTTAGAGATGGATACGGAGTGTTTAGACAACACTCATACCCATTTTCTCCCAAAAGAGGCTAAAACCAACAAAAACATTGCTTAGAAGTAGTAAAAAGCTTTTTTAGTGTTTGTATGGTCAAAATGTGTCACAATCCAATGTGTTTGACTAATTATAAGAGTTAGAGATTTATTAGGAGTGTTTAGACAACACTTATACCTAATTTCTCCCAAAAGAAACTAAAACCAATAAAAACATTGCTTAGAAGTAGTAAACCGCTTTGTTAGTATTTCAATGGTAAAAATGTATCACAATCCAATGCATTTGACTAATTTTAAGAGTTAGAGATGGATACGGAGTGTTTAGACAACACTTATACCCATTTTCTCCCAAAAGAGGCGAAAACCAACAACAAATTCCTTATAAGAAGTAAATAGCTTTGTTAGTGTTTCTATGGTCAAAATGTGTCACAATCCAATGCGTTTAACTAATTATAAGAGTTAGAGATGGATTAGGAGTGTTTAGACAACACTTACACCCATTTTCTCCCAAAAGAAGCTAAAACCAACAAAAACGTTGCTTAGAAGTAGTAAACCGCTTTGTTAGTGTTTCTACGGTAAAAATGTATCACAATCCAATGCAATTGACTAATTATAAGAGTTAGAGATGAATACGGAGTGTTTAGACAACACTCATACCCATTTTCTCCCAAAAGAGGTGAAAACCAACAACAAATTCTTTAGAAGAAGTAAATAGCTTTGTTAGTATTTCTATGGTCAAAATGTGTCACAATCCAATGCGTTTGACTAATTATAAGAGTTAGAGATGGATTAGGAGTGTTTAGACAACACTTATACCCATTTTCTCCCAAAAGAGGCTAAAACCAACAAAAACAATGCTTAGAAGTAGTAAAAAGTTTTTTTAGTGTTTGTATGGTGAAAATGTGCCACAATCCAATGCATTTGACTAATTATAAGAGTTTTAGAGATGGATTCGGAGTGTTTAGACAACACTTATACGTATTTTCTCCCAAAAGAGGCTAAAACCAACAAAAACATTGCTTGGAAGTAGTAAACAGCTTTGTTAGTGTTTCTATGGTCAAAATGTATCACAATCCAATGCAGTTGACTAATTAGAAGAGTTAGAGATGGATTACGAGTGTTTAGACAACACTTATACCCATTTTCTCCCAAAAGAGACGAAAACCAACAACAAATTCCTTAGAAGAAGTAAATAGCTTTGTTAGTGTTTTGATGGTCAAAATCTGTCACAATCCAATATGTTTGACTAATTATAAGAGTTAGAGATGGATTAGGAGTGTTTAGACAACACTTATACCCATTTTCTCCCAAAATAAACTAAAACCAACAAAAACATTGCTTAGAAGTAGTAAACCGCTTTGTTAGTGTTTCTGTGGTAAAAATGTATCACAATCCAATGCATTTGACTAATTATAAGAGTTAGAGATGGATACGGAGTGTTTAGACAACACTCATACCCATTTTCTCCCAAAAGAGGTGAAACCAACAACAAATTCCTTAGAAGAAGTAAATAGCTTTGTTAGTGTTTCTATGGTCAAAATGTGTCACAATCCAATGCGTTTGACTAATTATAAGAGTTAGAGATGGATTAGGAGTGTTTAGACAACACTTATACCCATTTTCTCCCAAAATAAACTAAAACCAACAAAACCATTGCTTAGAAGTAGTAAACCGCTTTGTTAGTGTTTCTATGGTAAAAATGTATCACAATCCAATGCAATTGACTAATTATAAGAGTTAGAGATGAATACGGAGTGTTTAGACAACACTCAAACCCATTTTCTCCCAAAAGAGGTGAAAACCAACAACAAATTCCTTAGAAGAAGTAAATAGCTTTTTAAGTGTTTCTATGGTCAAAATGTGTCACAATCCAATGCGTTTAACTAATGATAAGAGTTAGAGATGGATTAGGAGTGTTTAGACAACACTTATACCGATTTTCTCCCAAAAGAGGCTAAAACCAACAAAAACATTGCTTAGAAGTAGTAAACCGCTTTGTTAGTGTTTCTTTTGTCAAAATGTATCACAATCCAATGCATTTGACTAATTATAAGAGTTAGATATAGATTAGGAGTGTTTAGACAACACTTATACCCAATTTCTCCCAAAAGAAACTAAAACCAATAAAAACATTGCTTAGAAGTAGTAAACCGCTTTGTTAGTATTTCTATGGTAAAAATGTATCACAATCCAATGCATTTGACTAATTTTAAGAGTTAGAGATGGATACGGAGTGTTTAGACAACACTTATACCCATTTTCTCCCAAAAGAGGCGAAAACCAACAACAAATTCCTTATAAGAAGTAAATAGCTTTGTTAGTGTTTCTATGGTCAAAATGTGTCACAATCCAATGTGTTTAACTAATTATAAGAGTTAGAGATGGATTAGGAGTGTTTAGACAACACTTACACCCATTTTCTCCCAAAAGAGGCTAAAACCAACAAAAACATTGCTTAGAAGTAGTAAACCGCTTTGTTAGTGTTTCTATAGTAAAAATGTATCACAATCCAATGCATTTGACTAATTATAAGAGTTAGAGATGGATACGGAGTGTTTGGACAACACTTATACCCATTTTCTCCCAAAAGAGGCGAAAACCAACAACATATTCCTTAGAAGAAGTAAATAGCTTTGTTAGAGTTTCTATGGTCAAAATGTGTCACAATCCAATGCGTTTAACTAATTATAAGAGTTAGAGATGAATACAGAGTGTTTGGACAGCACTTATACCCATTTTCTCCCAAAAGAGGCGAAAACCAACAACAAATTCTTTAGAAGAAGTAAATAGCTTTGTTACTATTTCTATGGTCAAAATGGTCCCAATCCAATGCATTTGACTAATTATAAGAGTTAGAGATGGATACGGAGTGTTTAGACAACACTTATACCCATTTTCTCCCAAAAGAGGCTAAAACCAACAAAAACATTGTTTAGAAGTAGTAAAAAGCTTTTTTAGTGTTTGTATGGTCAAAATGTGTCACAATCCAATGTGTTTGACTAATTATAAGAGTTAGAGATTTATTAGGAGTGTTTAGACAACACTTATACCTAATTTCTCCCAAAAGAAACTAAAACCAATAAAAACATTGCTTAGAAGTAGTAAACCGCTTTGTTAGTATTTCAATGGTAAAAATGTATCACAATCCAATGCATTTGACTAATTTTAAGAGTTAGAGATGGATACGGAGTGTTTAGACAACACTTATACCCATTTTCTCCCAAAAGAGGCGAAAACCAACAACAAATTCCTTATAAGAAGTAAATAGCTTTGTTAGTGTTTTTATGGTCAAAATGTGTCACAATCCAATGCGTTTAACTAATTATAAGAGTTAGAGATGGATTAGGAGTGTTTAGACAACACTTACACCCATTTTCTCCCAAAAGAAGCTAAAACCAACAAAAACGTTGCTTAGAAGTAGTAAACCGCTTTGTTAGTGTTTCTACGGTAAAAATGTATCACAATCCAATGCAATTGACTAATTATAAGAGTTAGAGATGAATACGGAGTGTTTAGACAACACTCATACCCATTTTCTCCCAAAAGAGGTGAAAACCAACAACAAATTTTTTAGAAGAAGTCAATAGCTTTGTTAGTATTTCTATGGTCAAAATGTGTCACAATCCAATGCGTTTGACTAATTATAAGAGTTAGAGATGGATTAGGAGTGTTTAGACAACACTTATACCCATTTTCTCCCAAAAGAGGCTAAAACCAACAAAAACAATGCTTAGAAGTAGTAAAAAGCTTTTTTAGTGTTTGTATGGTGAAAATGTGCCACAATCCAATGCATTTGACTAATTATAAGAGTTTTAGAGATGGATTCGGAGTGTTTAGACAACACTTATACGCATTTTCTCCCAAAAGAGGCTAAAACCAACAAAAACATTGCTTGGAAGTAGTAAACAGCTTTGTTAGTGTTTCTATGGTCAAAATGTATCACAATCCAATGCAGTTGACTAATTAGAAGAGTTAGAGATGGATTACGAGTGTTTAGACAACACTTATACCCATTTTCTCCCAAAAGAGACGAAAACCAACAACAAATTCCTTAGAAGAAGTAAATAGCTTTGTTAGTGTTTTGATGGTCAAAATCTGTCACAATCCAATATGTTTGACTAATTATAAGAGTTAGAGATGGATTAGGAGTGTTTAGACAACACTTATACCCATTTTCTCCCAAAAGAAACTAAAACCAACAAAAACATTGCTTAGAAGTAGTAAACCGCTTTGTTAGTGTTTCTGTGGTAAAAATGTATCACAATCCAATGCATTTGACTAATTATAAGAGTTAGAGATGGATACGGAGTGTTTAGACAACACTCATACCCATTTTCTCCCAAAAGAGGTGAAACCAACAACAAATTCCTTAGAAGAAGTAAATAGCTTTGTTAGTGTTTCTATGGTCAAAATGTGTCACAATCCAATGCGTTTGACTAATTATAAGAGTTAGAGATGGATTAGGAGTGTTTAGACAACACTTATACCCATTTTCTCCCAAAATAAACTAAAACCAACAAAACCATTGCTTAGAAGTAGTAAACCGCTTTGTTAGTGTTTCAATGGTAAAAATGTATCACAATCCAATGCAATTGACTAATTATAAGAGTTAGAGATGAATACGGAGTGTTTAGACAACACTCAAACCCATTTTCTCCCAAAAGAGGTGAAAACCAACAACAAATTCCTTAGAAGAAGTAAATAGCTTTTTAAGTGTTTCTATGGTCAAAATGTGTCACAATCCAATGCGTTTAACTAATTATAAGAGTTAGAGATGGATTAGGAGTGTTTAGACAACACTTATACCGATTTTCTCCCAAAAGAGGCTAAAACCAACAAAAACATTGCTTAGAAGTAGTAAACCGCTTTGTTAGTGTTTCTTTTGTCAAAATGTATCAAAATCTAATGCATTTGACTAATTATAAGAGTTAGATATAGATTAGGAGTGTTTAGACAACACTTATACCCAATTTCTCCCAAAAGAAACTAAAACCAATAAAAACATTGCTTACAAGTAGTAAACCGCTTTGTTAGTATTTCTATGGTAAAAATGTATCACAATCCAATGCATTTGACTAATTTTAAGAGTTAGAGATGGATACGGAGTGTTTAGACAACACTTATACCCATTTTCTCCCAAAAGAGGCGAAAACCAACAACAAATTCCTTATAAGAAGTAAATAGCTTTGTTAGTGTTTCTATGGTCAAAATGTGTCACAATCCAATGTGTTTAACTAATTATAAGAGTTAGAGATGGATTAGGAGTGTTTAGACAACACTTACACCCATTTTCTCCCAAAAGAGGCTAAAACCAACAAAAACATTGCTTAGAAGTAGTAAACCGCTTTGTTAGTGTTTCTATAGTAAAAATGTATCACAATCCAATGCATTTGACTAATTATAAGAGTTAGAGATGGATACGGAGTGTTTGGACAACACTTATACCCATTTTCTCCCAAAAGAGGCGAAAACCAACAACATATTCCTTAGAAGAAGTAAATAGCTTTGTTAGAGTTTCTATGGTCAAAATGTGTCACAATCCAATGCGTTTAACTAATTATAAGAGTTAGAGATGAATACAGAGTGTTTGGACAGCACTTATACCCATTTTCTCCCAAAAGAGGCGAAAACCAACAACAAATTCTTTAGAAGAAGTAAATAGCTTTGTTACTGTTTCTATGGTCAAAATGGTCCCAATCCAATGCATTTGACTAATTATAAGAGTTAGAGATGGATACGGAGTGTTTAGACAACACTTATACCCATTTTCTCCAAAAAGAGGCTAAAACCAACAAAAACATTGTTTAGAAGTAGTAAAAAGCTTTTTTAGTGTTTGTATGGTCAAAATGTGTCACAATCCAATGTGTTTGACTAATTATAAGAGTTAGAGATTTATTAGGAGTGTTTAGACAACACTTATACCTAATTTCTCCCAAAAGAAACTAAAACCAATAAAAACATTGCTTAGAAGTAGTAAACCGCTTTGTTAGTATTTCAATGGTAAAAATGTATCACAATCCAATGCATTTGACTAATTTTAAGAGTTAGAGATGGATACGGAGTGTTTAGACAACACTTATACCCATTTTCTCCCAAAAGAGGCGAAAACCAACAACAAATTCCTTATAAGAAGTAAATAGCTTTGTTAGTGTTTCTATGGTCAAAATGTGTCACAATCCAATGCGTTTAACTAATTATAAGAGTTAGAGATGGATTAGGAGTGTTTAGACAACACTTACACCCATTTTCTCCCAAAAGAAGCTAAAACCAACAAAAACGTTGCTTAGAAGTAGTAAACCGCTTTGTTAGTGTTTCTACGGTAAAAATGTATCACAATCCAATGCAATTGACTAATTATAAGAGTTAGAGATGAATACGGAGTGTTTAGACAACACTCATACCCATTTTCTCCCAAAAGAGGTGAAAACCAACAACAAATTCTTTAGAAGAAGTAAATAGCTTTGTTAGTATTTCTATGGTCAAAATGTGTCACAATCCAATGCGTTTGACTAATTATAAGAGTTAGAGATGGATTAGGAGTGGTTAGACAACACTTATACCCATTTTCTCCCAAAAGAGGCTAAAACCAACAAAAACAATGCTTAGAAGTAGTAAAAAGCTTTTTTAGTGTTTGTATGGTGAAAATGTGCCACAATCCAATGCATTTGACTAATTATAAGAGTTTTAGAGATGGATTCGGAGTGTTTAGACAACACTTATACGCATTTTCTCCCAAAAGAGGCTAAAACCAACAAAAACATTGCTTGGAAGTAGTAAACAGCTTTGTTAGTGTTTCTATGGTCAAAATGTATCACAATCCAATGCAGTTGAAACAAGCTTTTTTATGCAGAAGACAACAAGCAACAAGGGATGTTTCAATTCCCTGAGCACTTAAACTGACGTTGTAGCACAGAGGGTATCAATCCATAATGAGTGGGTTATTGACCAATCAGGATACAATCATTTCACTTAATCCAAGCCAAACAGAGAGAATTGGGTATCTAGCAACCTAAGTGAGCAAAAGAGAAAACAAAAACAAGAACTGACAGAGAACTAGCAGAAACAGATCGATCAAGCGAATAACAATCAGATAACGAAATAGAGCCCTTGAGAATGGGAATAATTGGTCAGTGAATCCTCCTAGATCAACTAAGGTGTCTAACAAAAACTCATACAGAGCTAATCCCTTGACGAAAGATTCGAATATAGGTCAATCCACTCTCGTGACAGAGACCCCTCTAAACTATGCTACCTCCAAACCTAGATCTCTCTAGAGAAGCATAACATAGCAGGCATTAATAATCAATCAATCAAAGCCAATAAACACTCTAAGCAACCAATCTCTTGGGTTAGACATGTAAATCTCTGGAAAAAGTTGGTTCAGGCATTTCAACAAACACCTCTCGGGCAGGAAATACCTAGGGTCTAATTTCAACTTCTCAGAAAGAAATTAGCATTAAAAACACTCACCCAGAAGGGATCTAAACAGATCTAAGCTTAAACACCCTAGAAGATCAAAGATTCATCACTTTCCTAACCCATCCTCAAGAACCCTAAGCAGACTACTCACAAATCATCATAAAATGCATAAACCCAGAAAATAAAATAAATTGCATAATCATAAAGCTAAAGATGAGATTAAGAGAACTGTGAATGTAGAAAATGCAAAATCAAAATGGATTGAGAGAGATCTGGATTACAAAGTGTCAGGATTATAGAGTTCTAGAGAGAAAAGAGAGAAATTAGGGATAAGAGAAAAGTAAGGATAAGGTAATATCTAGATAATTGTCTCAGCACAACAGCTGTATTTATACTACTTTAGGCAAAGTCAAAACCCTAATTCTAAAAATCAAAAGTCAAAGGCGGCTAGGCTGGGCATCGATCACTTTGGTCGATCAGGGTGGTCGATGCCTTGTGATCTTCAAAGCTTGCACCTTTCTTCCTTGGCATCGATCAGTCTGCTCGATCAGTTTGGTCGATGCCTTGTGTTCTTCAAAGCTTGGACCTTTTTGCTTGGGATCGATCAACTGCTCGATGGTGGTGCTCGATGCAGGGTCCTCTTTTCACCAATCAGCTCCTTTTTGTACCTAAACAACTCCAAATGCAAGAATGTATGCAGTGCTTCATGCAATAACCTACTAATCATGCAAAGTGACTACAAATGACTAAAAATGGTATGAACAGGGGATGAATCAATGCTAAAGTGGTGAGAATTCAATGCTTAAAACATGTAAAATATAGACATATCAACTCCCCCAAACTTAGTCTTTGCTTGCCCTCAAGCAAACAAATCATAAGCAGGGAGAGAGGTTTGAAAGTGGGGTCTCAGAACCTAAAGCTTGCTAATTATCTAGTTAGAATCAAAGTCCAAGTTATTAGTTCTACAATGCAGAGCAAAGAAGTTCTAATTAAAAGCTTTAGACAAACTCATCTCAACAAGAACTGATTCTAATCTTTCACTTCCACATGCATTCATATCAATCAATTCCTTTAACATTCATTAAGCAGGAACATGGATCTAGTTATGCAATGCCTACAAACTCATTTGGCTAGGTAAGAAAGGCTGGAGATAAAGATGATCTCCTTTAGAGTGGGTTTAACAATCATAATCAGGGTTCTCTCAAAAAGTGGATTGAGCTTTAGAAGAAGGCTAAAGGTAAGCTCCAATAGATGCATACAGAAATAAAACCTTGTCTACCCAAAGGTAACCAAACGATTTTAATCCTATCTTTCTAAGCCCAGATTATCCTAGATCTACCCTTTAGCTTCAGCTCATTTTGAGCACACCCATACACTCTTTGATCTAGTCTTAGGAGAAGTTTCTTTTTTCTCAAACATCTAGCGGATTGGGATTTTTCTTAAACACTATGGTTCTCTTTTCTTCTTATTTCTTAAGACATCAAAAGCTTTTTGCTATTCACTTCTTTTTCCCTTTCTCTTTCTTTTCTTTTGCTTAGAACCATTTTTTTTTATACTTTTCATTCCCCAAATCCTTTACTAGACACTTATACCAATTCTCCCTCCTAAAGACTCTTTCTTTTCTTTCAGCATCAATCTTTTCTTTTTCTTCTCTACCATAATAAGCACAAATCCAATACCAAACCCCAGCAATAAGATCCCACCTAGTCCTATCTAGTCCAAAAAATGCGAACTAGAACTACACAAGGTTCCATTCCTGTCGGCTCAGACCTAACACTTTCTACCAAGCTCAATCCATAAAAGGCCTAACACTCAGAAAAATCACAATTGGCTTGAAAGAAGGATAGGTTAAGGGTGTGGAGAAACTGTTCCAATGATGGGAATCAGCTACTTGGATCAACAAGAGTGGTAAAAAGGATAAGATGATCCAAATATGTATATGGTATCCATGAGTTTGCATGCAATGCACAACTAGATAATTGCAAGTCAAGATTAGGTTCTTATAGATAGGAAATGAAATCAAGTCACAACATGCTTCAATTAGGACCAGAATGCAATTCGAGAATTCCAAGTTTGTTTCAGCCTTACGTTTCAAACTAAATCACAATGCATCGCAGATCTAACAACGAGGGCTTTGATTCTAGCCTAGCAAATTAAGCAAGCTAACAAGGTTAAATTCATCATAGTCCCCTATGCTGGATGCAACAGTCCTATATGAAACATTCTAGATTCAATCCTATATGCAAATGCAAACTACATGAACACTCTTTTTATAGAAATTTTTCAAAATTTTTCAAATTTTTATGGTTTTTCTATGCCTTAGATGAAATGCATGCAGACTCAAGTATGCAAAATTTGAAAATAAGAAAACAAAACACAATGTCAAATACATCTCAAACCCTCCCCCAAACTTAAATTACACAGTCCCTTGTGTAAGAGAAATTTGAAAGGGGATTCAAGATACAAAACGGGAAACAACTAAAAATGCAATGGTATATACAATGGTGGAGTTGGAGTGGTACCTCAAGATTGTGGTAAGAAGGAGTCGATGGATTGCTCCATGCTCTCTCGCGTGTAGGCTGGTGCAGGAGGCTCTGGCGGTAGCAACTGGTCGATCCTGGTGCTCAATCCTGGGGCCTGGAACTGATTTTTATGCACGAGATCGACCTGTTTGGTCGATGCAGTACGTCGATGGAGTACGTCGATGGTGCGTCTTTTCATCTCCACCAACTAATCTCTTGATTATCTTGAGCTCCTAGTGCTCTTAACCTGCCTTACCACCTGAAACACTAAAGAAAACAAATCAAAAATACCAAAAACTAAAAGCAATATGTACAAGGATAGACATGGGACTTCCTCCCAAGTGAGCTTGTTTAAAGTCTCAAAGCTTGACTCTCCTTCCACTTTTTTTTAGAGAGGAGTGTAGCAAGGATTTCTATCACCAGGATCATACTCATCATAGAACCATCCCCTGAACTCCTTCATTCGAATCTCCTCAGATGGTATCTTCCATGGATCATAAAAGCTCACTGCATGGGTTAAAAGTGTATCAAGATGCTTGTCAAAGGGTTGTGCTTTTGGAGATAATTCTTGTCTAACTTCGTTAGGGGCTTCCGCAATGTGAATCTCTGCTATCTCCTTAGGCTTTGCACCCTCTGTTTCCTGCTGGCATATGAGTTGCATGTGCATCCATTCACTGTCCAAGCCTTCTGCCACCAAACCATCGTCACAAGGATCTTCATATCCGAGTACAAGATTCTCATCAACCGTGCAACCAAGAAGTAATTCAAATTCTGCCATAGTCTTCTCAGCTTCTTGTAGGAATTCATCCTTGATTTGAGCATTCTCTTCATGCGTTGGTGCAGCAACCGTTAAGTCGTGATTCCAATCCCTCATATCAGCAGAAATCATACCCAAGCTCTTGTTAATCTTCTCTGATTCTTCCCAAAAGCTCTTGTTAAGCTTCTCTTGTTCTTCCAAAACCAACTGCATCATGTTGTAAATCTCTTCTTCATTAGGGATTGGGGAAGGGTATGTTGCTCCATAGTGATGCGCCATGTTCCAAGATTGGCAGCTCTCACCATATCCATACTGGTCCACTGGAGGAAAGTTCCCATTGAGGAATTCGTCTTGGTAAGTGGATGAGCTTTCAAAACCATGATGACAAGTGGGATTCCAAGTCATCTCTCTTTCCTGGGCTTCTAATAAAGCCTTCAACATTGAAGCCATATTTGAAGCCATGCTTTCTCCCTTGTGATTGTACCTTGCAAGAAGAACAAACACTTGAAAGAAAGTTAGTAACTGAATGCAAGAAAACAGAACTTAGTCTCAAATAGCGTCAAAATCCTAATGGCTAATGCTAAACCTCCCCGGCAACGGCGCCAAATTGATGAGTGGGATTTTCGCATATCCAAAGGGTCATCAATTCCCCAATACCATCGTAGTACTTGAGGTGTCAATCCAAGGGAGGGTAGAGATTAACGCACCAGGATTATATGAAGCTATCTAATCTAAGCCAATGATATGAGTTTGGTGACTAACAACCTAAATGAACAAAAGAGAAAAGAAACAGATGCAAGAACAAGTAAAAACTAGCAAGAGCTAAAACAGATGAAGCAAGCAGCAAGTGATCAGATGACAAAATAGAGTTCCTGAGAATGGGCATCATGGATCAGTGATTCCTCCTTAATCAAACATGGGTGTCTAACAAAACTCACACAGAGCTAATCCCTAGACAATAGGTTCAACAACAGATCAATCCACTCTCGTGGTAGAGATCCTCAAGCAGAACTACCTCCAAACCTAGATCTCTCTAGAGAAGCATAGCAAAGCAGGCATTATGATTCAACCTATTAAAGCCAATAAACACTCTAAGCAACCAATCTCTTGGGTTAGACATGTAAATCTCTGGAAAAAGTTGGTTCAGGCATTTCAACAAACACCTCTTGGGCAGGAAATACCTAGGGTCTAATTTCAACTTCTCAGAAAGAAATTAGCATTAAAAACACTCACCCAGAAGGGATCTAAACAGATCTAAGCTTAAACACCCTAGAAGATCAAAGATTCATCACTTTCCTAACCCATCCTCAAGAACCCTAAGCAGACTACTCACAAATCATCATAAAATGCATAAACCCAGAAAATAAAATAAATTGCATAATCATAAAGCTAAAGATGAGATTAAGAGAACTGTGAATGTAGAAAATGCAAAATCAAAATGGATTGAGAGAGATCTGGATTACAAAGTGTCAAGATTATAGAGTTCTAGAGAGAAAAGAGAGAGATTAGGGATAAGAGAAAAGTAAGGATAAGGTAATATCTAGATAATTGTCTCAGCACAACAGCTGTATTTATACTACTTTAGGCAAAGTCAAAACCCTAATTCTAAAAATCAAAAGTCAAAGGCGGCTAGGCTGGGCATCGATCACTTTGGTCGATCAGGGTGGTCGATGCCTTGTGATCTTCAAAGCTTGCACCTTTCTTCCTTGGCATCGATCAGTCTGCTCGATCAGTTTGGTCGATGCCTTGTGTTCTTCAAAGCTTGGACCTTTTTGCTTGGGATCGATCAACTGCTCGATGGTGGTGCTCGATGCAGGGTCCTCTTTTCACCAATCAGCTCCTTTTTGTACCTAAACAACTCCAAATGCAAGAATGTATGCAGTGCTTCATGCAATAACCTACTAATCATGCAAAGTGACTACAAATGACTAAAAATGGTATGAACAGGGGATGAATCAATGCTAAAGTGGTGAGAATTCAATGCTTAAAACATGTAAAATATAGACATATCAGCAGTTGACTAATTAGAAGAGTTAGAGATGGATTACGAGTGTTTAGACAACACTTATACCCATTTTCTCCCAAAAGAGACGAAAACCAACAACAAATTCCTTAGAAGAAGTAAATAGCTTTGTTAGTGTTTTGATGGTCAAAATCTGTCACAATCCAATATGTTTGACTAATTATAAGAGTTAGAGATGGATTAGGAGTGTTTAGACAACACTTATACCCATTTTCTCCCAAAAGAAACTAAAACCAACAAAAACATTGCTTAGAAGTAGTAAACCGCTTTGTTAGTGTTTCTGTGGTAAAAATGTATCACAATCCAATGCATTTGACCAATTATAAGAGTTAGAGATGGATACGGAGTGTTTAGACAACACTCATACCCATTTTCTCCCAAAAGAGGTGAAACCAACAACAAATTCCTTAGAAGAAGTAAATAGCTTTGTTAGTGTTTCTATGGTCAAAATGTGTCACAATCCAATGCGTTTGACTAATTATAAGAGTTAGAGATGGATTAGGAGTGTTTAGACAACACTTATACCCATTTTCTCCCAAAATAAACTAAAACCAACAAAACCATTGCTTAGAAGTAGTAAACCGCTTTGTTAGTGTTTCTATGGTAAAAATGTATCACAATCCAATGCAATTGACTAATTATAAGAGTTAGAGATGAATACGGAGTGTTTAGACAACACTCATACCCATTTTCTCCCAAAAGAGGTGAAAACCAACAACAAATTCCTTAGAAGAAGTAAATAGCTTTTTAAGTGTTTCTATGGTCAAAATGTGTCACAATCCAATGCGTTTAACTAATTATAAGAGTTAGAGATGGATTAGGAGTGTTTAGACAACACTTATACCGATTTTCTCCCAAAAGAGGCTAAAACCAACAAAAACATTGCTTAGAAGTAGTAAACCGCTTTGTTAGTGTTTCTTTTGTCAAAATGTATCAAAATCTAATGCATTTGACTAATTATAAGAGTTAGATATAGATTAGGAGTGTTTAGACAACACTTATACCCAATTTCTCCCAAAAGAAACTAAAACCAATAAAAACATTGCTTAGAAGTAGTAAACCGCTTTGTTAGTATTTCTATGGTAAAAATGTATCACAATCCAATGCATTTGACTAATTTTAAGAGTTAGAGATGGATACGGAGTGTTTAGACAACACTTATACCCATTTTCTCCTAAAAGAGGCGAAAACCAACAACAAATTCCTTATAAGAAGTAAATAGCTTTGTTAGTGTTTCTATGGTCAAAATGTGTCACAATCCAATGTGTTTAACTAATTATAAGAGTTAGAGATGGATTAGGAGTGTTTAGACAACACTTACACCCATTTTCTCCCAAAAGAGGCTAAAACCAACAAAAACATTGCTTAGAAGTAGTAAACCGCTTTGTTAGTGTTTCTATTGTCAAAATGTATCACAATCCAATGCATTTGACTAATTATAAGAGTTAGAGATGGATACGGAGTGTTTGGACAACACTTATACCCATTTTCTCCCAAAAGTGGCGAAAACCAACAACAAATTCTTTAGAAGAAGTAAATAGCTTTGTTACTGTTTCTATGGTCAAAATAGTCACAATCCAATGCATTTGACAAATTATAAAAGTTAGAGATAAATACGGAGTGTTTAGACAACACTTATACCCATTTTCTCCCAAAAGAGGCTAAAACCAACAAAAACATTGCTTAGAAGTAGTAAAAAGCTTTTTTAGTGTTTGTATGGTCAAAATGTGCCACAATCCATTGCATTTGTCTAATTATAAGAGTTAGAGATGGATACAAAGTGTTTAGACAACACTTATACCTATTTTCTCCCAAAAGAGGCGAAAACCAACAACAAATTCCTTGGAAGAAGTAAATAGCTTTGTTAGTGTTTCTTTGGTCAAAATGTGTCACAATCCAATGCGTTTGACTAATTATAAGAGTTAGAGATGGATTAGAAGTGTTTCGACAACACTTATACCCATTTTCTCCCAAAAGAAACTAAAACCAACAAAAACATTGCTTAGAAGTAGTAAACCGCGTTTTTAGTGTTTGTATGGTCAATATGTGCGACAATCTAATGCATTTGACTAATTATAAGAGTTAGAGATGGATTAGGAGTGTTTAGACAACACTTATACCAATTTTCTCCCAAAAGAAACTAAAACCAACAAAAACATTGCTTAGAAGTAGTAAACCGCTTTGTTAGTGTTTCTATGGTAAAAATGTATCACAATCCAATGCATTTGACTAATTATAAGAGTTAGAGATGGATACTGAGTGTTTAAACAACACTTATACCCATTTTCTCCCAAAAGAGGTGAAAACCAACAACAAATTCCTTAGAAGAAGTAAATAGCTTTGTTAGTGTTTCTATGGTCAAAATGTGTCAGAATCCAATGCGCTTGACTAATTATAAGAGTTAGAGATGGATTAGGAGTGTTTAGACTACAGTTATACCCATTTTCTCCCAATAGAAACTAAAACCAACAAAAACATTGCTTAGAAGTAGTAAACCGCTTTGTTAGTGTTTCTATGGTAAAAATGTATCACAATCAAATGCATTTGACTAATTATAAGAGTTAGAGATGGATACGGAGTGTTTAGACAACACTTATACCCATTTTCTCCCAAAAGAGGCTAAAACCAACAAAAACATTGCTTAGAAGTAGTAAACAGCTTTGTTAGTGTTTCTATGGTCAAAATGTATCACAATCCAATGCATTTGACTAATTATAAGAGTTAGAGATGGATACGGAGTGTTTAGACAACACTTATACTCATTTTCAACCAAAAGAGACGAAAACCAACAACAAATTCCTTAGAAAAAGTAAATAGCTTTGTTAGTGTTTCTATGGTCAAAATGTATCACAATCCAATGCATTTGACTAATTATAAGAGTTAGAGATGGATTACGAGTGTTTAGACAACACTTATACCCATTTTCTCCCAAAAGAGGCTAAAACCAACCAAAACATTGCTTAGAAGTAGTAAACCGCTTTGTTAGTGTTTCTATAGTAAAAATGTATCACAATCCAATGCATTTGACTAATTTTAAGAGTTAGAGATGGATACGGAGTGTTTAGACAACATTTATACCCATTTTCTCCCAAAAGAGGCGAAAACCAACAACAAATTCCTTAGAAGAAGTAAATAGCTTTGTTAGAGTTTCTATGGTCAAAATGTGTCACAATCCAATGCGTTTAACTAATTATAAGAGTTAGAGATGGATACAGAGTGTTTGGACAGCACTTATACCCATTTTCTCCCAAAAGAGGCGAAAACCAACAACAAATTCTTTAGAAGAAGTAAATAGCTTTGTTACTGTTTCTATGGTCAAAATGGTCCCAATCCAATGCATTTGACTAATTATAAGAGTTAGAGATGGATACGGAGTGTTTAGACAACACTTATACCCATTTTCTCCCAAAAGAGGCTAAAACAAACAAAAACATTGCTTAGAAGTAGTAAAAAGCTTTTTTAGTGTTTGTATGGTCAAAACGTGTCACAATCCAATGTGTTTGACTAATTATAAGAGTTAGAGATTTATTAGGAGTGTTTAGACAACACTTATACCTAATTTCTCCCAAAAGAAACTAAAACCAATAAAAACATTGCTTAGAAGTAGTAAACCGCTTTGTTAGTATTTCAATGGTAAAAATGTATCACAATCCAATGCATTTGACTAATTTTAAGAGTTAGAGATGGATACGGAGTGTTTAGACAACACTTATACCTATTTTCTCCCAAAAGAGGCGAAAACCAACAACAAATTCCTTATAAGAAGTAAATAGCTTTGTTAGTGTTTCTATGGTCAAAATGTGTCACAATCCAATGCGTTTAACTAATTATAAGAGTTAGAGATGGATTAGGAGTGTTTAGACAACACTTATACCCATTTTCTCCCAAAAGAAACTAAAACCAACAAAAACATTGCTTAGAAGTAGTAAGCCGCTTTGTTAGTGTTTCTATGGTAAAAATGTATCACAATCCAATGCATTTGACTAATTATAAGAGTTAGAGATGGATACGGAGTGTTTAGACAACACTTATACCCATTTTCTCCCAAAAGAGGCTAAAACCAACAAAAACATTGCTTAGAAGTAGTAAACCGCTTTGTTAGTGTTTCTATAGTAAAAATGTATCACAATCCAATGCATTTGACTAATTTTAAGAGTTAGAGATGGATACGGAGTGTTTAGACAACATTTATACCCATTTTCTCCCAAAAGAGGCGAAAACCAACAACAAATTCCTTAGAAGAAGTAAATAGCTTTGTTAGAGTTTCTATGGTCAAAATGTGTCACAATCCAATGCGTTTAACTAATTATAAGAGTTAGAGATGGATACAGAGTGTTTGGACAGCACTTATACCCATTTTCTCCCAAAAGAGGCGAAAACCAACAACAAATTCTTTAGAAGAAGTAAATAGCTTTGTTACTGTTTCTATGGTCAAAATGGTCCCAATCCAATGCATTTGACTAATTATAAGAGTTAGAGATGGATACGGAGTGTTTAGACAACACTTATACCCATTTTCTCCCAAAAGAGGCTAAAACAAACAAAAACATTGCTTAGAAGTAGTAAAAAGCTTTTTTAGTGTTTGTATGGTCAAAACGTGTCACAATCCAATGTGTTTGACTAATTATAAGAGTTAGAGATTTATTAGGAGTGTTTAGACAACACTTATACCTAATTTCTCCCAAAAGAAACTAAAACCAATAAAAACATTGCTTAGAAGTAGTAAACCGCTTTGTTAGTATTTCAATGGTAAAAATGTATCACAATCCAATGCATTTGACTAATTTTAAGAGTTAGAGATGGATACGGAGTGTTTAGACAACACTTATACCCATTTTCTCCCAAAAGAGGCGAAAACCAACAACAAATTCCTTATAAGAAGTAAATAGCTTTGTTAGTGTTTCTATGGTCAAAATGTGTCACAATCCAATGCGTTTAACTAATTATAAGAGTTAGAGATGGATTAGGAGTGTTTAGACAACACTTACACCCATTTTCTCCCAAAAGAAGCTAAAACCAACAAAAACGTTGCTTAGAAGTAGTAAACCGCTTTGTTAGTGTTTCTATGGTAAAAATGTATCACAATCCAATGCAATTGACTAATTATAAGAGTTAGAGATGAATATGGAGTGTTTAGACAACACTCATACCCATTTTCTCCCAAAAGAGGTGAAAACCAACAACAAATTCTTTAGAAGAAGTAAATAGCTTTGTTAGTGTTTCGATGGTCAAAATGTGTCACAATCCAATGCGTTTAACTAATTATAAGAGTTAGAGATGGATTAGGAATGTTTAGACAACACTTATACCGATTTTCTCCCAAAAGAGGCTAAACCATTAAAAACATTGCTTAGAAGTAGTAAACCGCTTTGTTAGTGTTACTATAGTAAAAATGTATCACAATCCAATGCATTTGACTAATTTTAAGAGTTAGAGATGGATACGGAGTGTTTAGACAACACTTATACCCATTTTCTCCCAAAAGAGGCGAAAACCAACAACAAATTCCTTAGAAGAAGTAAATAGCTTTGTTAGTGTTTCTATGGTCAAAATGTGTCACAATCCAATGCGTTTAACTAATTATAAGAGTTAGAGATGGATTAGGAGTGTTTAGACAACACTTATACCCATTTTCTCCCAAAAGAGGCTAAAACCAACAAAAACATTGCTTAGAAGTAGTAAACCGCTTTATTAGTGTTTCTATTATCAAAATGTATCACAATCCAATGCATTAGACTAATTATAAGAGCTAGAGATGGATACAGAGTGTTTGGACAACACTTATACCCATTTTCTCCCAAAAGAGGCGAAAACCAACAACAAATTCTTTAGAAGAAGTAAATAGCTTTGTTACTGTTTCTATGGTCAAAATGGTCCCAATCCAATGCATTTGACTAATTATAAGAGTTAGAGATGGATACGGAGTGTTTAGACAACACTTATACCCATTTTCTCCCAAAAGAGGCTAAAACCAACAAAAACATTGCTTAGAAGTAGTAAAAAGCTTTTTTAGTGTTTGTATGGTCAAAATGTGTCACAATCCAATGTGTTTGACTAATTATAAGAGTTAGAGATGGAATACGAGTGTTTAGACAACACTTATACCCATTTTCTCCCAAAAGAAACTAAAACCAATAAAAACATTGCTTAGAAGTAGTAAACCGCTTTGTTAGTATTTCTATGGTCAAAATGTGTCACAATCCAATGCATTTGACTAATTATAAGAGTTAGAGATGGATTAGGAGTGTTTAGAAAACACTTATACCAATTTTCTCCCAAAAGAAACTAAAACCAACAAAAACATTGCTTAGAAGTAGTAAACCGCTTTGTTAGTGTTTCTATGGTAAAAATGTATCACAATCCAATGCATTTGACTAATTATAAGAGTTAGAGATGGATACTGAGTGTTTAAACAACACTTATACCCATTTTCTCCCAAAAGAGGTGAAAACCAACAACAAATTCCTTAGAAGAAGTAAATAGCTTTGTTAGTGTTTCTATGGTCAAAATGTGTCACAATCCAATGCGCTTGACTAATTATAAGAGTTAGAGATGGATTAGGAGTGTTTAGACTACACTTATACCCATTTTCTCCCAAAAGAAACTAAAACCAACAAAAACATTGCTTAGAAGTAGTAAACCGCTTTGTTAGTGTTTCTATGGTAAAAATGTATCACAATCCAATGCATTTGACTAATTATAAGAGTTAGAGATGGATACGGAGTGTTTAGACAACACTTATACCCATTTTCTCCCAAAAGAGGCTAAAACCAACAAAAACATTGCTTAGAAGTAGTAAACAGCTTTGTTAGTGTTTCTATGGTCAAAATGTATCACAATCCAATGCATTTGACTAATTATAAGAGTTAGAGATGGATACGGAGTGTTTAGACAACACTTATACTCATTTTCAACCAAAAGAGACGAAAACCAACAACAAATTCCTTAGAAAAAGTAAATAGCTTTGTTAGTGTTTCTATGGTAAAAATGTATCACAATCCTATGCATTTGACTAATTATAAGAGTTAGGGATGGATACGGAGTGTTTAGACAACACTTATACCCATTTTCTCCCAAAAGAGGCGAAAACCAACAACAAATTCCTTAGAAGTAGTAAACAGTTTTTTTAGTATTTGTATGGTCAAAATTTGGCACAATCCAATGCGTTTGACTAATTATAAGAGTTAGAGATGGATTAGGAGTGTTTAGACAACACTTATACCCATTTTCTCCCAAAAGAAACTAAAACCAACAAAATCATTGCTTAGAAGTAGTAAACCGCTTTATTAGTGTTTCTATGGTAAAAATGTATCACAATCCAATGCATTTCACTAATTATAAGAGTTAGAGATGGATACGGAGTGTTTAGACAACACTTATACCCTTTTCTCCCAAAAGAGGCGAAAACCAACAACAAATTCCTTAGAAGAAGTAAATAGCTTTGTTAGTGTTTCTATGGTCAAAATGTGTCACAATCCAATGCATTTGACTAATTATAAGAGTTTTAGAGATGGATTCGGAGTGTTTGGACAACACTTATACCCATTTTCTCCCAAAAGAGGCTAAAACCAACAAAAACATTGCTTAGAAGTAGTAAACAACTTTGTTAGTGTTTCTATGGTCAAAATGTATCACAATCCAATGCATTTGACTAATTATAAGAGTTAGAGATGGATTACGAGTGTTTAGACAACACTTATACCCATTTTCTCCCAAAAGAGGCTAAAACCAACAAAAACATTGCTTAGAACTAGTAAACCGCTTTGTTAGTGTTTCTATAGTAAAAATGTATCACAATCCAATGCATTTGACTAATTTTAAGAGTTAGAGATGGATACGGAGTGTTTAGACAACATTTATACCCATTTTCTCCCAAAAGAGGCGAAAACCAACAACAAATTCCTTAGAAGAAGTAAATAGCTTTGTTAGAGTTTCTATGGTCAAAATGTGTCACAATCCAATGCGTTTAACTAATTATAAGAGTTAGAGATGGATACAGAGTGTTTGGACAGCACTTATACCCATTTTCTCCCAAAAGAGGCGAAAACCAACAACAAATTCTTTAGAAGAAGTAAATAGCTTTGTTACTGTTTCTATGGTCAAAATGGTCCCAATCCAATGCATTTGACTAATTATAAGAGTTAGAGATGGATACGGAGTGTTTAGACAACACTTATACCCATTTTCTCCCAAAAGAGGCTAAAACCAACAAAAACATTGCTTAGAAGTAGTAAAAAGCTTTTTTAGTTTTTGTATGGTCAAAATGTGTCACAATCCAATGTGTTTGACTAATTATAAGAGTTAGAGATTTATTAGGAGTGTTTAGACAACACTTATACCTAATTTCTCCCAAAAGAAACTAAAACCAATAAAAACATTGCTTAGAAGTAGTAAACCGCTTTGTTAGTATTTCAATGGTAAAAATGTATCACAATCCAATGCATTTGACTAATTTTAAGAGTTAGAGATGGATACGGAGTGTTTAGACAACACTTATACCCATTTTCTCCCAAAAGAGGCGAAAACCAACAACAAATTCCTTATAAGAAGTAAATAGCTTTGTTAGTGTTTCTATGGTCAAAATGTGTCACAATCCAATGCGTTTAACTAATTATTAGAGTTAGAGATGGATTAGGAGTGTTTAGACAACACTTACACCCATTTTCTCCCAAAAGAAGCTAAAACCAACAAAAACGTTGCTTAGAAGTAGTAAACCGCTTTGTTAGTGTTTCTATGGTAAAAATTTATCACAATCCAATGCAATTGACTAATTATAAGAGTTAGAGATGAATACGGAGTGTTTGGACAACACTTATTCCCATTTTCTCCCAAAAGAGGCAAAAACCAACAACAAATTCTTTAGAAGAACTAAATAGCTTTGTTACTGTTTCTATAGTCAAAATGGTCACAATCCAATGCATTTGACTAATTATAAGAGTTAGAGATAAATACGGAGTGTTTAGACAACACTTATACCCATTTTCTCCCAAAAGAGACTAAAACCAACAAAAACATTGCTTAGAAGTAGTAAACAGCTTTTTTAGTGTTTGTATGGTCAAAATGTGCCACAATCCATTGCATTTGTCTAATTATAAGAGTTAGAGATGGATACAGAGTGTTTAGACAACACTTATACCCATTTTCTCCCAAAAGAGGTGAAAACCAACAACAAATTCTTTAGAAGAAGTAAATAGCTTTGTTAGTGTTTTTATGGTCAAAATGTGTCATAATCCAATGCGTTTAACTAATTATAAGAGTTAGAGATGGATTAGGAATGTTTAGACAACACTTATACCGATTTTCTCCCAAAAGAGGCTAAAACCATTAAAAACATTGCTTAGAAGTAGTAAACCGCTTTGTTAGTGTTTCTATAGTAAAAATGTATCACAATCCAATGCATTTGACTAATTTTAAGAGTTAGAGATGGATACGGAGTGTTTAGACAACACTTATACCCATTTTCTCCCAAAAGAGGCGAAAACCAACAACAAATTCCTTAGAAGAAGTAAATAGCTTTGTTAGTGTTTCTATGGTCAAAATGTGTCACAATCCAATGCGTTTAACTAATTATAAGAGTTAGAGATGGATTAGGAGTGTTTAGACAACACTTATACCCATTTTCTCCCAAAAGAGGCTAAAACCAACAAAAACATTGCTTAGAAGTAGTAAACCGCTTTATTAGTGTTTCTATTATCAAAATGTATCACAATCCAATGCATTAGACTAATTATAAGAGCTAGAGATGGATACAGAGTGTTTGGACAACACTTATACCCATTTTCTCCCAAAAGAGGCGAAAACCAACAACAAATTCTTTAGAAGAAGTAAATAGCTTTGTTACTGTTTCTATGGTCAAAATGGTCCCAATCCAATGCATTTGACTAATTATAAGAGTTAGAGATGGATACGGAGTGTTTAGACAACACTTATACCCATTTTCTCCCAAAAGAGGCTAAAACCAACAAAAACATTGCTTAGAAGTAGTAAAAAGCTTTTTTAGTGTTTGTATGGTCAAAATGTGTCACAATCCAATGTGTTTGACTAATTATAAGAGTTAGAGATGGATTACGAGTGTTTAGACAACACTTATACCCATTTTCTCCCAAAAGAAACTAAAACCAATAAAAACATTGCTTAGAAGTAGTAAACCGCTTTGTTAGTATTTCTATGGTAAAAATGTATCACAATCCAATGCATTTGACTAATTTTAAGAGTTATAGATGGATACGGATTGTTTAGACAACACTTATACCCATTTTCTCCCAAAAGAGGCGAAAACCAACAACAAATTCCTTATAAGAAGTAAATAGCTTTGTTAGTGTTTCTATGGTCAAAATGTGTCACAATCCAATGCGTTTAACTAATTATAAGAGTTAGAGATCGATTAGGAGTGTTTAGACAACACTTACAGCCATTTTCTCCCAAAAGAGGCTAAAACCAACAAAAACATTGCTTAGAAGTAGTAAACCGCTTTGTTAGTGTTTCTATTGTGAAAATGTATCACAATCCAATGCATTTGACTAATTATAAGAGTTAGTGATGGATACGGAGTGTTAGGACAACACTTATACCCATTTTCTCCCAAAAGAGGCAAAAACCAACAACAAATTCTTTAGAAGAACTAAATAGCTTTGTTACAGTTTCTATAGTCAAAATGGTCACAATCCAATGCATTTGACTAATTATAAGAGTTAGAGATAAATACGGAGTGTTTAGACAACACTTATACCCATTTTCTCCCAAAAGAGACTAAAACCAACAAAAACATTGCTTAGAAGTAGTAAACAGCTTTTTTAGTGTTTGTATGGTCAAAATGTGCCACAATCCATTGCATTTGTCTAATTATAAGAGTTAGAGATGGATACAGAGTGTTTAGACAACACTTATACCCATTTTCTCCCAAAAGAGGCGAAAACCAACAACAAATTCCTTGGAAGAAGTAAATAGCTTTGTTAGTGTTTCTATGGTCAAAATGTGTCACAATCCAATGCGTTTGACTAATTATAAGAGTTAGAGATGGATTAGAAGTGTTTAGACAACACTTATACCCATTTTCTCCCAAAAGAAACTAAAACCAACAAAAACATTGCTTAGAAGTAGTAAACCGCATTTTTAGTGTTTCTATGGTAAAAATGTATCACAATCCAATGCATTTCACTAATTATAAGAGTTAGAGATGGATACGGAGTGTTTAGACAACACTTATACCCTTTTCTCCCAAAAGAGGCGAAAACCAACAACAAATTCCTTAGAAGAAGTAAATAGCTTTGTTAGTGTTTCTATGGTCAAAATGTGTCACAATCCAATGCATTTGACTAATTATAAGAGTTTTAGAGATGGATTCGGAGTGTTTGGACAACACTTATACCCATTTTCTCCCAAAAGAGGCTAAAACCAACAAAAACATTGCTTAGAAGTAGTAAACAACTTTGTTAGTGTTTCTATGGTCAAAATGTATCACAATCCAATGCATTTGACTAATTATAAGAGTTAGAGATGGATTACGAGTGTTTAGACAACACTTATACCCATTTTCTCCCAAAAGAGGCTAAAACCAACAAAAACATTGCTTAGAACTAGTAAACCGCTTTGTTAGTGTTTCTATAGTAAAAATGTATCACAATCCAATGCATTTGACTAATTTTAAGAGTTAGAGATGGATACGGAGTGTTTAGACAACATTTATACCCATTTTCTCCCAAAAGAGGCGAAAACCAACAACAAATTCCTTAGAAGAAGTAAATAGCTTTGTTAGAGTTTCTATGGTCAAAATGTGTCACAATCCAATGCGTTTAACTAATTATAAGAGTTAGAGATGGATACAGAGTGTTTGGACAGCACTTATACCCATTTTCTCCCAAAAGAGGCGAAAACCAACAACAAATTCTTTAGAAGAAGTAAATAGCTTTGTTACTGTTTCTATGGTCAAAATGGTCCCAATCCAATGCATTTGACTAATTATAAGAGTTAGAGATGGATACGGAGTGTTTAGACAACACTTATACCCATTTTCTCCCAAAAGAGGCTAAAACCAACAAAAACATTGCTTAGAAGTAGTAAAAAGCTTTTTTAGTTTTTGTATGGTCAAAATGTGTCACAATCCAATGTGTTTGACTAATTATAAGAGTTAGAGATTTATTAGGAGTGTTTAGACAACACTTATACCTAATTTCTCCCAAAAGAAACTAAAACCAATAAAAACATTGCTTAGAAGTAGTAAACCGCTTTGTTAGTATTTCAATGGTAAAAATGTATCACAATCCAATGCATTTGACTAATTTTAAGAGTTAGAGATGGATACGGAGTGTTTAGACAACACTTATACCCATTTTCTCCCAAAAGAGGCGAAAACCAACAACAAATTCCTTATAAGAAGTAAATAGCTTTGTTAGTGTTTCTATGGTCAAAATGTGTCACAATCCAATGCGTTTAACTAATTATTAGAGTTAGAGATGGATTAGGAGTGTTTAGACAACACTTACACCCATTTTCTCCCAAAAGAAGCTAAAACCAACAAAAACGTTGCTTAGAAGTAGTAAACCGCTTTGTTAGTGTTTCTATGGTAAAAATGTATCACAATCCAATGCAATTGACTAATTATAAGAGTTAGAGATGAATACGGAGTGTTTGGACAACACTTATACCCATTTTCTCCCAAAAGAGGCAAAAACCAACAACAAATTCTTTAGAAGAACTAAATAGCTTTGTTACTGTTTCTATAGTCAAAATGGTCACAATCCAATGCATTTGACTAATTATAAGAGTTAGAGATAAATACGGAGTGTTTAGACAACACTTATACCCATTTTCTCCCAAAAGAGACTAAAACCAACAAAAACATTGCTTAGAAGTAGTAAACAGCTTTTTTAGTGTTTGTATGGTCAAAATGTGCCACAATCCATTGCATTTGTCTAATTATAAGAGTTAGAGATGGATACAGAGTGTTTAGACAACACTTATACCCATTTTCTCCCAAAAGAGGTGAAAACCAACAACAAATTCTTTAGAAGAAGTAAATAGCTTTGTTAGTGTTTCTATGGTCAAAATGTGTCACAATCCAATGCGTTTAACTAATTATAAGAGTTAGAGATGGATTAGGAATGTTTAGACAACACTTATACCGATTTTCTCCCAAAAGAGGCTAAAACCATTAAAAACATTGCTTAGAAGTAGTAAACCGCTTTGTTAGTGTTTCTATAGTAAAAATGTATCACAATCCAATGCATTTGACTAATTTTAAGAGTTAGAGATGGATACGGAGTGTTTAGACAACACTTATACCCATTTTCTCCCAAAAGAGGCGAAAACCAACAACAAATTCCTTAGAAGAAGTAAATAGCTTTGTTAGTGTTTCTATGGTCAAAATGTGTCACAATCCAATGCGTTTAACTAATTATAAGAGTTAGAGATGGATTAGGAGTGTTTAGACAACACTTATACCCATTTTCTCCCAAAAGAGGCTAAAACCAACAAAAACATTGCTTAGAAGTAGTAAACCGCTTTATTAGTGTTTCTATTATCAAAATGTATCACAATCCAATGCATTAGACTAATTATAAGAGCTAGAGATGGATACAGAGTGTTTGGACAACACTTATACCCATTTTCTCCCAAAAGAGGCGAAAACCAACAACAAATTCTTTAGAAGAAGTAAATAGCTTTGTTACTGTTTCTACGGTCAAAATGGTCCCAATCCAATGCATTTGACTAATTATAAGAGTTAGAGATGGATACGGAGTGTTTAGACAACACTTATACCCATTTTCTCCCAAAAGAGGCTAAAACCAACAAAAACATTGCTTAGAAGTAGTAAAAAGCTTTTTTAGTGTTTGTATGGTCAAAATGTGTCACAATCCAATGTGTTTGACTAATTATAAGAGTTAGAGATGGATTACGAGTGTTTAGACAACACTTATACCCATTTTCTCCCAAAAGAAACTAAAACCAATAAAAACATTGCTTAGAAGTAGTAAACCGCTTTGTTAGTATTTCTATGGTAAAAATGTATCACAATCCAATGCATTTGACTAATTTTAAGAGTTATAGATGGATACGGATTGTTTAGACAACACTTATACCCATTTTCTCCCAAAAGAGGCGAAAACCAACAACAAATTCCTTATAAGAAGTAAATAGCTTTGTTAGTGTTTCTATGGTCAAAATGTGTCACAATCCAATGCGTTTAACTAATTATAAGAGTTAGAGATGGATTAGGAGTGTTTAGACAACACTTACAGCCATTTTCTCCCAAAAGAGGCTAAAACCAACAAAAACATTGCTTAGAAGTAGTAAACCGCTTTGTTAGTGTTTCTATTGTGAAAATGTATCACAATCCAATGCATTTGACTAATTATAAGAGTTAGTGATGGATATGGAGTGTTAGGACAACACTTATACCCATTTTCTCCCAAAAGAGGCAAAAACCAACAACAAATTCTTTAGAAGAACTAAATAGCTTTGTTACTGTTTCTATAGTCAAAATGGTCACAATCCAATGCATTTGACTAATTATAAGAGTTAGAGATAAATACGGAGTGTTTAGACAACACTTATACCCATTTTCTCCCAAAAGAGACTAAAACCAACAAAAACATTGCTTAGAAGTAGTAAACAGCTTTTTTAGTGTTTGTATGGTCAAAATGTGCCACAATCCATTGCATTTGTCTAATTATAAGAGTTAGAGATGGATACAGAGTGTTTAGACAACACTTATACCCATTTTCTCCCAAAAGAGGCGAAAACCAACAACAAATTCCTTGGAAGAAGTAAATAGCTTTGTTAGTGTTTCTATGGTCAAAATGTGTCACAATCCAATGCGTTTGACTAATTATAAGAGTTAGAGATGGATTAGAAGTGTTTAGACAACACTTATACCCATTTTCTCCCAAAAGAAACTAAAACCAACAAAAACATTGCTTAGAAGTAGTAAACCGCATTTTTAGTGTTTCTATGGTAAAAATGTATCACAATCCAATGCATTTCACTAATTATAAGAGTTAGAGATGGATACGGAGTGTTTAGACAACACTTATACCCTTTTCTCCCAAAAGAGGCGAAAACCAACAACAAATTCCTTAGAAGAAGTAAATAGCTTTGTTAGTGTTTCTATGGTCAAAATGTGTCACAATCCAATGCATTTGACTAATTATAAGAGTTTTAGAGATGGATTCGGAGTGTTTGGACAACACTTATACCCATTTTCTCCCAAAAGAGGCTAAAACCAACAAAAACATTGCTTAGAAGTAGTAAACAACTTTGTTAGTGTTTCTATGGTCAAAATGTATCACAATCCAATGCATTTGACTAATTATAAGAGTTAGAGATGGATTACGAGTGTTTAGACAACACTTATACCCATTTTCTCCCAAAAGAGGCTAAAACCAACAAAAACATTGCTTAGAACTAGTAAACCGCTTTGTTAGTGTTTCTATAGTAAAAATGTATCACAATCCAATGCATTTGACTAATTTTAAGAGTTAGAGATGGATACGGAGTGTTTAGACAACATTTATACCCATTTTCTCCCAAAAGAGGCGAAAACCAACAACAAATTCCTTAGAAGAAGTAAATAGCTTTGTTAGAGTTTCTATGGTCAAAATGTGTCACAATCCAATGCGTTTAACTAATTATAAGAGTTAGAGATGGATACAGAGTGTTTGGACAACACTTATACCCATTTTCTCCCAAAAGAGGCGAAAACCAACAACAAATTCTTTAGAAGAAGTAAATAGTTTTGTTACTGTTTCTATGGTCAAAATGGTCCCAATCCAATGCATTTGACTAATTATAAGAGTTAGAGATGGATACGGAGTGTTTAGACAACACTTATACCCATTTTCTCCCAAAAGAGGCTAAAACCAACAAAAACATTGCTTAGAAGTAGTAAAAAGCTTTTTTAGTTTTTGTATGGTCAAAATGTGTCACAATCCAATGTGTTTGACTAATTATAAGAGTTAGAGATTTATTAGGAGTGTTTAGACAACACTTATACCTAATTTCTCCCAAAAGAAACTAAAACCAATAAAAACATTGCTTAGAAGTAGTAAACCGCTTTGTTAGTATTTCAATGGTAAAAATGTATCACAATCCAATGCATTTGACTAATTTTAAGAGTTAGAGATGGATACGGAGTGTTTAGACAACACTTATACCCATTTTCTCCCAAAAGAGGCGAAAACCAACAACAAATTCCTTATAAGAAGTAAATAGCTTTGTTAGTGTTTCTATGGTCAAAATGTGTCACAATCCAATGCGTTTAACTAATTATTAGAGTTAGAGATGGATTAGGAGTGTTTAGACAACACTTACACCCATTTTCTCCCAAAAGAAGCTAAAACCAACAAAAACGTTGCTTAGAAGTAGTAAACCGCTTTGTTAGTGTTTCTATGGTAAAAATGTATCACAATCCAATGCAATTGACTAATTATAAGAGTTAGAGATGAATACGGAGTGTTTGGACAACACTTATACCCATTTTCTCCCAAAAGAGGCAAAAACCAACAACAAATTCTTTAGAAGAACTAAATAGCTTTGTTACTGTTTCTATAGTCAAAATGGTCACAATCCAATGCATTTGACTAATTATAAGAGTTAGAGATAAATACGGAGTGTTTAGACAACACTTATACCCATTTTCTCCCAAAAGAGACTAAAACCAACAAAAACATTGCTTAGAAGTAGTAAACAGCTTTTTTAGTGTTTGTATGGTCAAAATGTGCCACAATCCATTGCATTTGTCTAATTATAAGAGTTAGAGATGGATACAGAGTGTTTAGACAACACTTATACCCATTTTCTCCCAAAAGAGGTGAAAACCAACAACAAATTCTTTAGAAGAAGTAAATAGCTTTGTTAGTGTTTCTATGGTCAAAATGTGTCACAATCCAATGCGTTTAACTAATTATAAGAGTTAGAGATGGATTAGGAATGTTTAGACAACACTTATACCGATTTTCTCCCAAAAGAGGCTAAAACCATTAAAAACATTGCTTAGAAGTAGTAAACCGCTTTGTTAGTGTTTCTATAGTAAAAATGTATCACAATCCAATGCATTTGACTAATTTTAAGAGTTAGAGATGGATACGGAGTGTTTAGACAACACTTATACCCATTTTCTCCCAAAAGAGGCGAAAACCAACAACAAATTCCTTAGAAGAAGTAAATAGCTTTGTTAGTGTTTCTATGGTCAAAATGTGTCACAATCCAATGCGTTTAACTAATTATAAGAGTTAGAGATGGATTAGGAGTGTTTAGACAACACTTATACCCATTTTCTCCCAAAAGAGGCTAAAACCAACAAAAACATTGCTTAGAAGTAGTAAACCGCTTTATTAGTGTTTCTATTATCAAAATGTATCACAATCCAATGCATTAGACTAATTATAAGAGCTAGAGATGGATACAGAGTGTTTGGACAACACTTATACCCATTTTCTCCCAAAAGAGGCGAAAACCAACAACAAATTCTTTAGAAGAAGTAAATAGCTTTGTTACTGTTTCTATGGTCAAAATGGTCCCAATCCAATGCATTTGACTAATTATAAGAGTTAGAGATGGATACGGAGTGTTTAGACAACACTTATACCCATTTTCTCCCAAAAGAGGCTAAAACCAACAAAAACATTGCTTAGAACTAGTAAACCGCTTTGTTAGTGTTTCTATAGTAAAAATGTATCACAATCCAATGCATTTGACTAATTTTAAGAGTTAGAGATGGATACGGAGTGTTTAGACAACATTTATACCCATTTTCTCCCAAAAGAGGCGAAAACCAACAACAAATTCCTTAGAAGAAGTAAATAGCTTTGTTAGAGTTTCTATGGTCAAAATGTGTCACAATCCAATGCGTTTAACTAATTATAAGAGTTAGAGATGGATACAGAGTGTTTGGACAGCACTTATACCCATTTTCTCCCAAAAGAGGCGAAAACCAACAACAAATTCTTTAGAAGAAGTAAATAGCTTTGTTACTGTTTCTATGGTCAAAATGGTCCCAATCCAATGCATTTGACTAATTATAAGAGTTAGAGATGGATACGGAGTGTTTAGACAACACTTATACCCATTTTCTCCCAAAAGAGGCTAAAACCAACAAAAACATTGCTTAGAAGTAGTAAAAAGCTTTTTTAGTTTTTGTATGGTCAAAATGTGTCACAATCCAATGTGTTTGACTAATTATAAGAGTTAGAGATTTATTAGGAGTGTTTAGACAACACTTATACCTAATTTCTCCCAAAAGAAACTAAAACCAATAAAAACATTGCTTAGAAGTAGTAAACCGCTTTGTTAGTATTTTAATGGTAAAAATGTATCACAATCCAATGCATTTGACTAATTTTAAGAGTTAGAGATGGATACGGAGTGTTTAGACAACACTTATACCCATTTTCTCCCAAAAGAGGCGAAAACCAACAACAAATTCCTTATAAGAAGTAAATAGCTTTGTTAGTGTTTCTATGGTCAAAATGTGTCACAATCCAATGCGTTTAACTAATTATTAGAGTTAGAGATGGATTAGGAGTGTTTAGACAACACTTACACCCATTTTCTCCCAAAAGAAGCTAAAACCAACAAAAACGTTGCTTAGAAGTAGTAAACCGCTTTGTTAGTGTTTCTATGGTAAAAATGTATCACAATCCAATGCAATTGACTAATTATAAGAGTTAGAGATGAATACGGAGTGTTTGGACAACACTTATACCCATTTTCTCCCAAAAGAGGCAAAAACCAACAACAAATTCTTTAGAAGAACTAAATAGCTTTGTTACTGTTTCTATAGTCAAAATGGTCACAATCCAATGCATTTGACTAATTATAAGAGTTAGAGATAAATACGGAGTGTTTAGACAACACTTATACCCATTTTCTCCCAAAAGAGACTAAAACCAACAAAAACATTGCTTAGAAGTAGTAAACAGCTTTTTTAGTGTTTGTATGGTCAAAATGTGCCACAATCCATTGCATTTGTCTAATTATAAGAGTTAGAGATGGATACAGAGTGTTTAGACAACACTTATACCCATTTTCTCCCAAAAGAGGTGAAAACCAACAACAAATTCTTTAGAAGAAGTAAATAGCTTTGTTAGTGTTTCTATGGTCAAAATGTGTCACAATCCAATGCGTTTAACTAATTATAAGAGTTAGAGATGGATTAGGAATGTTTAGACAACACTTATACCGATTTTCTCCCAAAAGAGGCTAAAACCATTAAAAACATTGCTTAGAAGTAGTAAACCGCTTTGTTAGTGTTTCTATAGTAAAAATGTATCACAATCCAATGCATTTGACTAATTTTAAGAGTTAGAGATGGATACGGAGTGTTTAGACAACACTTATACCCATTTTCTCCCAAAAGAGGCGAAAACCAACAACAAATTCCTTAGAAGAAGTAAATAGCTTTGTTAGTGTTTCTATGGTCAAAATGTGTCACAATCCAATGCGTTTAACTAATTATAAGAGTTAGAGATGGATTAGGAGTGTTTAGACAACACTTATACCCATTTTCTCCCAAAAGAGGCTAAAACCAACAAAAACATTGCTTAGAAGTAGTAAACCGCTTTATTAGTGTTTCTATTATCAAAATGTATCACAATCCAATGCATTAGACTAATTATAAGAGCTAGAGATGGATACAGAGTGTTTGGACAACACTTATACCCATTTTCTCCCAAAAGAGGCGAAAACCAACAACAAATTCTTTAGAAGAAGTAAATAGCTTTGTTACTGTTTCTATGGTCAAAATGGTCCCAATCCAATGCATTTGACTAATTATAAGAGTTAGAGATGGATACGGAGTGTTTAGACAACACTTATACCCATTTTCTCCCAAAAGAGGCTAAAACCAACAAAAACATTGCTTAGAACTAGTAAACCGCTTTGTTAGTGTTTCTATAGTAAAAATGTATCACAATCCAATGCATTTGACTAATTTTAAGAGTTAGAGATGGATACGGAGTGTTTAGACAACATTTATACCCATTTTCTCCCAAAAGAGGCGAAAACCAACAACAAATTCCTTAGAAGAAGTAAATAGCTTTGTTAGAGTTTCTATGGTCAAAATGTGTCACAATCCAATGCGTTTAACTAATTATAAGAGTTAGAGATGGATACAGAGTGTTTGGACAGCACTTATACCCATTTTCTCCCAAAAGAGGCGAAAACCAACAACAAATTCTTTAGAAGAAGTAAATAGCTTTGTTACTGTTTCTATGGTCAAAATGGTCCCAATCCAATGCATTTGACTAATTATAAGAGTTAGAGATGGATACGGAGTGTTTAGACAACACTTATACCCATTTTCTCCCAAAAGAGGCTAAAACCAACAAAAACATTGCTTAGAAGTAGTAAAAAGCTTTTTTAGTTTTTGTATGGTCAAAATGTATCACAATCCAATGTGTTTGACTAATTATAAGAGTTAGAGATTTATTAGGAGTGTTTAGACAACACTTATACCTAATTTCTCCCAAAAGAAACTAAAACCAATAAAAACATTGCTTAGAAGTAGTAAACCGCTTTGTTAGTATTTCAATGGTAAAAATGTATCACAATCCAATGCATTTGACTAATTTTAAGAGTTAGAGATGGATACGGAGTGTTTAGACAACACTTATACCCATTTTCTCCCAAAAGAGGCGAAAACCAACAACAAATTCCTTATAAGAAGTAAATAGCTTTGTTAGTGTTTCTATGGTCAAAATGTGTCACAATCCAATGCGTTTAACTAATTATTAGAGTTAGAGATGGATTAGGAGTGTTTAGACAACACTTACACCCATTTTCTCCCAAAAGAAGCTAAAACCAACAAAAACGTTGCTTAGAAGTAGTAAACCGCTTTGTTAGTGTTTCTATGGTAAAAATGTATCACAATCCAATGCAATTGACTAATTATAAGAGTTAGAGATGAATACGGAGTGTTTGGACAACACTTATACCCATTTTCTCCCAAAAGAGGCAAAAACCAACAACAAATTCTTTAGAAGAACTAAATAGCTTTGTTACTGTTTCTATAGTCAAAATGGTCACAATCCAATGCATTTGACTAATTATAAGAGTTAGAGATAAATACGGAGTGTTTAGACAACACTTATACCCATTTTCTCCCAAAAGAGACTAAAACCAACAAAAACATTGCTTAGAAGTAGTAAACAGCTTTTTTAGTGTTTGTATGGTCAAAATGTGCCACAATCCATTGCATTTGTCTAATTATAAGAGTTAGAGATGGATACAGAGTGTTTAGACAACACTTATACCCATTTTCTCCCAAAAGAGGTGAAAACCAACAACAAATTCTTTAGAAGAAGTAAATAGCTTTGTTAGTGTTTCTATGGTCAAAATGTGTCACAATCCAATGCGTTTAACTAATTATAAGAGTTAGAGATGGATTAGGAATGTTTAGACAACACTTATACCGATTTTCTCCCAAAAGAGGCTAAAACCATTAAAAACATTGCTTAGAAGTAGTAAACCGCTTTGTTAGTGTTTCTATAGTAAAAATGTATCACAATCCAATGCATTTGACTAATTTTAAGAGTTAGAGATGGATACGGAGTGTTTAGACAACACTTATACCCATTTTCTCCCAAAAGAGGCGAAAACCAACAACAAATTCCTTAGAAGAAGTAAATAGCTTTGTTAGTGTTTCTATGGTCAAAATGTGTCACAATCCAATGCGTTTAACTAATTATAAGAGTTAGAGATGGATTAGGAATGTTTAGACAACACTTATACCGATTTTCTCCCAAAAGAGACTAAAACCAACAAAAACATTGCTTAGAAGTAGTAAACAGCTTTTTTAGTGTTTGTATGGTCAAAATGTGCCACAATCCATTGCATTTGTCTAATTATAAGAGTTAGAGATGGATACAGAGTGTTTAGACAACACTTATACCCATTTTCTCCCAAAAGAGGCGAAAACCAACAACAAATTCCTTGGAAGAAGTAAATAGCTTTGTTAGTGTTTCTATGGTCAAAATGTGTCACAATCCAATGCGTTTGACTAATTATAAGAGTTAGAGATGGATTAGAAGTGTTTAGACAACACTTATACCCATTTTCTCCCAAAAGAAACTAAAACCAACAAAAACATTGCTTAGAAGTAGTAAACCGCATTTTTAGTGTTTCTATGGTCAATATGTGCGACAATCTTATGCATTTGACTAATTATAAGAGTTAGAGATGGATTAGGAGTGTTTAGACAACACTTATACCCATTTTCTCCCAAAAGAAACTAAAACCAACAAAAACATTGCTTAGAAGTAGTAAACCGTTTTGTTAGTGTTTCTATGGTAAAAATGTATCACAATCCAATGCATTTGACTAATTATAAGAGTTAGAGATGGTTACGGAGTGTTTGGACAACATTTATACCCATTTTCTCCCAAAAGAGGCTAAAACCAACAAAAACATTGCTTAAAAGTAGTAAACCGTTTTGTTAGTGTTTCTATTGTCAAAATGTATCACAATCCAATGCATTTGACTTATCATAAGAGTTAGAGATGGTTACGGAGTGTTTGGACAACATTTATACCCATTTTCTCCCAAAAGAGGCTAAAACCAACAAAAACATTGCTTAGAAGTAGTAAACCGCTTTATTAGTGTTTCTATTATCAAAATGTATCACAATCCAATGCATTAGACTAATTATAAGAGCTAGAGATGGATACAGAGTGTTTGGACAACACTTATACCAATTTTCTCCCAAAAGAGGCGAAAACCAACAACAAATTCTTTAGAAGAAGTAAATAGCTTTGTTACTGTTTCTATGGTCAAAATGGTCCCAATCCAATGCATTTGACTAATTATAAGAGTTAGAGATGGATACGGAGTGTTTAGACAACACTTATACCCATTTTCTCCCAAAAGAGGCTAAAACCAACAAAAACATTGCTTAGAAGTAGTAAAAAGCTTTTTTAGTGTTTGTATGGTCAAAATGTGTCACAATCCAATGTGTTTGACTAATTATAAGAGTTAGAGATGGATTACGAGTGTTTAGACAACACTTATACCCATTTTCTCCCAAAAGAAACTAAAACCAATAAAAACATTGCTTAGAAGTAGTAAACCGCTTTGTTAGTATTTCTATGGTAAAAATGTATCACAATCCAATGCATTTGACTAATTTTAAGAGTTATAGATGGATACGGATTGTTTAGACAACACTTATACCCATTTTCTCCCAAAAGAGGCGAAAACCAACAACAAATTCCTTATAAGAAGTAAATAGCTTTGTTAGTGTTTCTATGGTCAAAATGTGTCACAATCCAATGCGTTTAACTAATTATAAGAGTTAGAGATGGATTAGGAGTGTTTAGACAACACTTACAGCCATTTTCTCCCAAAAGAGGCTAAAACCAACAAAAACATTGCTTAGAAGTAGTAAACCGCTTTGTTAGTGTTTCTATTGTGAAAATGTATCACAATCCAATGCATTTGACTAATTATAAGAGTTAGTGATGGATACGGAGTGTTAGGACAACACTTATACCCATTTTCTCCCAAAAGAGGCAAAAACCAACAACAAATTCTTTAGAAGAACTAAATAGCTTTGTTACTGTTTCTATAGTCAAAATGGTCACAATCCAATGCATTTGACTAATTATAAGAGTTAGAGATAAATACGGAGTGTTTAGACAACACTTATACCCATTTTCTCCCAAAAGAGACTAAAACCAACAAAAACATTGCTTAGAAGTAGTAAACAGCTTTTTTAGTGTTTGTATGGTCAAAATGTGCCACAATCCATTGCATTTGTCTAATTATAAGAGTTAGAGATGGATACAGAGTGTTTAGACAACACTTATACCCATTTTCTCCCAAAAGAGGCGAAAACCAACAACAAATTCCTTGGAAGAAGTAAATAGCTTTGTTAGTGTTTCTATGGTCAAAATGTGTCACAATCCAATGCGTTTGACTAATTATAAGAGTTAGAGATGGATTAGAAGTGTTTAGACAACACTTATACCCATTTTCTCCCAAAAGAAACTAAAACCAACAAAAACATTGCTTAGAAGTAGTAAACCGCATTTTTAGTGTTTCTATGGTCAATATGTGCGACAATCTTATGCATTTGACTAATTATAAGAGTTAGAGATGGATTAGGAGTGTTTAGACAACACTTATACCCATTTTCTCCCAAAAGAAACTAAAACCAACAAAAACATTGCTTAGAAGTAGTAAACCGTTTTGTTAGTGTTTCTATGGTAAAAATGTATCACAATCCAATGCATTTGACTAATTATAAGAGTTTTAGAGATGGATTCGGAGTGTTTAGACAACACTTATACCCATTTTCTCCCAAAAGAGGCGAAAACCAACAACAAATTCCTTATAAGAAGTAAATAGCTTTGTTAGTGTTTCTATGGTCAAAATGTGTCACAATCCAATGCGTTTAACTAATTATTAGAGTTAGAGATGGATTAGGAGTGTTTAGACAACACTTACACCCATTTTCTCCCAAAAGAAGCTAAAACCAACAAAAACGTTGCTTAGAAGTAGTAAACCGCTTTGTTAGTGTTTCTATAGTAAAAATGTATCACAATCCAATGCATTTAACTAATTTTAAGAGTTAGAGATGGATACGAAGTGTTTAGACAACACTTATACCCATTTTCTCCCAAAAGAGGCGAAAACCAACAACAAATTCCTTGGAAGAAGTAAATAGCTTTGTTAGTGTTTCTATGGTCAAAATGTGTCACAATCCAATGCGTTTGACTAATTATAAGAGTTAGAGATGGATTAGAAGTGTTTAGACAACACTTATACCCATTTTCTCCCAAAAGAAACTAAAACCAACAAAAACATTGCTTAGAAGTAGTAAACCGCATTTTTAGTGTTTCTATGGTCAATATGTGCGACAATCTTATGCATTTGACTAATTATAAGAGTTAGAGATGGATTAGGAGTGTTTAGACAACACTTATACCCATTTTCTCCCAAAAGAAACTAAAACCAACAAAAACATTGCTTAGAAGTAGTAAACCGTTTTGTTAGTGTTTCTATGGTAAAAATGTATCACAATCCAATGCATTTGACTAATTATAAGAGTTAGAGATGGATACGGAGTGTTTAGACAACACTTATACCCTTTTCTCCCAAAAGAGGCGAAAACCAACAACAAATTCCTTAGAAGAAGTAAATAGCTTTGTTAGTGTTTCTATGGTCAAAATGTGTCACAATCCAATGCATTTGACTAATTATAAAAGTTTTAGAGATGGATTCGGAGTGTTTAGACAACACTTATACCCATTTTCTCCCAAAAGAGGCTAAAACCAACAAAAACATTGCTTAGAAGTAGTAAACAGCTTTGTTAGTGTTTCTATGGTCAAAATGTATCACAATCCAATGCATTTGACTAATTATAAGAGTTAGAGATGGATTACGAGTGTTTAGACAACACTTATACCCATTTTCTCCCAAAAGAGGCGAAAACCAACAACAAATTCCTTGGAAGAAGTAAATAGCTTTGTTAGTGTTTCTATGGTCAAAATGTGTCACAATCCAATGCGTTTGACTAATTATAAGAGTTAGAGATGGATTAGAAGTGTTTAGACAACACTTATACCCATTTTCTCCCAAAAGAAACTAAAACCAACAAAAACATTGCTTAGAAGTAGTAAACCGCATTTTTAGTGTTTCTATGGTCAATATGTGCGACAATCTTATGCATTTGACTAATTATAAGAGTTAGAGATGGATTAGGAGTGTTTAGACAACACTTATACCCATTTTCTCCCAAAAGAAACTAAAACCAACAAAAACATTGCTTAGAAGTAGTAAACCGTTTTGTTAGTGTTTCTATGGTAAAAATGTATCACAATCCAATGCATTTGACTAATTATAAGAGTTAGAGATGGATACGGAGTGTTTAGACAACACTTATACCCATTTTCTCCCAAAAGAGGTGAAAACCAACAACAAATTCCTTAGAAGAAGTAAATAGCTTTGTTAGTGTTTCTATGGTCAAAATGTGTCACAATCTAATGCGTTTGACTAATTATGAGAGTTAGAGATGGATTAGGAGTGTTTAGACAACACTTATACCCATTTTCTCCCAAAAGAAAATAAAACCAACAAAAACATTGTTTAGAAGTAGTAAACCGCTTTGTTAGTGTTTCTATGGTAAAAATGTATCACAATCCAATGCATTTGACTAATTTTAAGAGTTAGAGATGGATACGGAGTGTTTAGACAACACTTATACTCATTTTCAACCAAAAGAGACGAAAACCAACAACAAATTCCTTAGAAAAAGTAAATAGCTTTGTTACTGTTTCTATGGTAAAAATGTATCACAATCCAATGCATTTGACTAATTATAAGAGTTAGAGATGGATACGGAGTGTTTAGACAACACTTATTCCCATTTTCTCCCAAAAGAGGCTAAAACCAACAAAAACATTGCTTAGAAGTAGTAAACAGCTTTGTTAGTGTTTCTATGGTCAAAATGTATCAAAATCCAATACATTTGACTAATTATAAGAGTTAGAGATAGATACGGAGTGTTTAGACAACACTTATACTCATTTTCAACCAAAAGAGACGAAAACACACAACAAATTCCTAAGAAAAAGTAAATAGCTTTGTTAGTGTTTCTATGGTAAAAATGTATCACAATCCTATGCATTTGACTAATTATAAGAGTTAGAGATGGATACGGAGTGTTTAGACAACACTTATACCCATTTTCTCCCAAAAGAGGCGAAAACCAACAACAAATTCCTTAGAAGTAGTAAACAGTTTTTTTAGTATTTGTATGGTGAAAATGTGCCACAATCCAATGCTTTTGACTAATTATAAGAGTTAGAGATGGATTAGGAGTGTTTAGACAACACTTATACCCATTTTCTCCCAAAAGAAACTAAAACCAACAAAATCATTGCTTAGAAGTAGTAAACCGCTTTATTAGTGTTTCTATGGTAAAAATGTATCACAATCCAATGCATTTGACTAATTATAAGAGTTAGAGATGGATACGGAGTGTTTAGACAACACTTATACCCTTTTCTCCCAAAAGAGGCGAAAACCAACAACAAATTCCTTAGAAGAAGTAAATAGCTTTGTTAGTGTTTCTATGGTCAAAATGTGTCACAATCCAATGCATTTGACTAATTATAAGAGTTTTAGAGATGGATTCGGAGTGTTTAGACAACACTTATACCCATTTTCTCCCAAAAGAGGCTAAAACCAACAAAAACATTGCTTAGAAGTAGTAAACAGCTTTGTTAGTGTTTCTATGGTCAAAATGTATCACAATCCAATGCATTTGACTAATTATAAGAGTTAGAGATGGATTACGAGTGTTTAGACAACACTTATACCCATTTTCTCCCAAAAGAGGCTAAAACCAACAAAAACATTGCTTAGAAGTAGTAAACCGCTTTGTTAGTGTTTCTATAGTAAAAATGTATCACAATCCAATGCATTTAACTAATTTTAAGAGTTAGAGATGGATACGAAGTGTTTAGACAACACTTATACCCATTTTCTCCCAAAAGAGGCGAAAACCAACAACAAATTCCTTGGAAGAAGTAAATAGCTTTGTTAGTGTTTCTATGGTCAAAATGTGTCACAATCCAATGCGTTTGACTAATTATAAGAGTTAGAGATGGATTAGAAGTGTTTAGACAACACTTATACCCATTTTCTCCCAAAAGAAACTAAAACCAACAAAAACATTGCTTAGAAGTAGTAAACAGCTTTGTTAGTGTTTCTATGGTCAAAATGTATCAAAATCCAATACATTTGACTAATTATAAGAGTTAGAGATAGATACGGAGTGTTTAGACAACACTTATACTCATTTTCAACCAAAAGAGACGAAAACACACAACAAATTCCTTAGAAAAAGTAAATAGCTTTGTTAGTGTTTCTATGGTAAAAATGTATCACAATCCTATGCATTTGACTAATTATAAGAGTTTTAGAGATGGATTCGGAGTGTTTAGACAACACTTATACCCATTTTCTCCCAAAAGAGACTAAAACCAACAAAAACATTGCTTAGAAGTAGTAAACAGCTTTTTTAGTGTTTGTATGGTCAAAATGTGCCACAATCCATTGCATTTGTCTAATTATAAGAGTTAGAGATGGATACAGAGTGTTTAGACAACACTTATACCCATTTTCTCCCAAAAGAGGCGAAAACCAACAACAAATTCCTTGGAAGAAGTAAATAGCTTTGTTAGTGTTTCTATGGTCAAAATGTGTCACAATCCAATGCGTTTGACTAATTATAAGAGTTAGAGATGGATTAGAAGTGTTTAGACAACACTTATACCCATTTTCTCCCAAAAGAAACTAAAACCAACAAAAACATTGCTTAGAAGTAGTAAACCGCATTTTTAGTGTTTCTATGGTCAATATGTGCGACAATCTTATGCATTTGACTAATTATAAGAGTTAGAGATGGATTAGGAGTGTTTAGACAACACTTATACCCATTTTCTCCCAAAAGAAACTAAAACCAACAAAAACATTGCTTAGAAGTAGTAAACCGTTTTGTTAGTGTTTCTATGGTAAAAATGTATCACAATCCAATGCATTTGACTAATTATAAGAGTTTTAGAGATGGATTCGGAGTGTTTAGACAACACTTATACCCATTTTCTCCCAAAAGAGGCGAAAACCAACAACAAATTCCTTATAAGAAGTAAATAGCTTTGTTAGTGTTTCTATGGTCAAAATGTGTCACAATCCAATGCGTTTAACTAATTATTAGAGTTAGAGATGGATTAGGAGTGTTTAGACAACACTTACACCCATTTTCTCCCAAAAGAAGCTAAAACCAACAAAAACGTTGCTTAGAAGTAGTAAACCGCTTTGTTAGTGTTTCTATAGTAAAAATGTATCACAATCCAATGCATTTAACTAATTTTAAGAGTTAGAGATGGATACGAAGTGTTTAGACAACACTTATACCCATTTTCTCCCAAAAGAGGCGAAAACCAACAACAAATTCCTTGGAAGAAGTAAATAGCTTTGTTAGTGTTTCTATGGTCAAAATGTGTCACAATCCAATGCGTTTGACTAATTATAAGAGTTAGAGATGGATTAGAAGTGTTTAGACAACACTTATACCCATTTTCTCCCAAAAGAAACTAAAACCAACAAAAACATTGCTTAGAAGTAGTAAACCGCATTTTTAGTGTTTCTATGGTCAATATGTGCGACAATCTTATGCATTTGACTAATTATAAGAGTTAGAGATGGATTAGGAGTGTTTAGACAACACTTATACCCATTTTCTCCCAAAAGAAACTAAAACCAACAAAAACATTGCTTAGAAGTAGTAAACCGTTTTGTTAGTGTTTCTATGGTAAAAATGTATCACAATCCAATGCATTTGACTAATTATAAGAGTTAGAGATGGATACGGAGTGTTTAGACAACACTTATACCCTTTTCTCCCAAAAGAGGCGAAAACCAACAACAAATTCCTTAGAAGAAGTAAATAGCTTTGTTAGTGTTTCTATGGTCAAAATGTGTCACAATCCAATGCATTTGACTAATTATAAGAGTTTTAGAGATGGATTCGGAGTGTTTAGACAACACTTATACCCATTTTCTCCCAAAAGAGGCTAAAACCAACAAAAACATTGCTTAGAAGTAGTAAACAGCTTTGTTAGTGTTTCTATGGTCAAAATGTATCACAATCCAATGCATTTGACTAATTATAAGAGTTAGAGATGGATTACGAGTGTTTAGACAACACTTATACCCATTTTCTCCCAAAAGAGGCGAAAACCAACAACAAATTCCTTGGAAGAAGTAAATAGCTTTGTTAGTGTTTCTATGGTCAAAATGTGTCACAATCCAATGCGTTTGACTAATTATAAGAGTTAGAGATGGATTAGAAGTGTTTAGACAACACTTATACCCATTTTCTCCCAAAAGAAACTAAAACCAACAAAAACATTGCTTAGAAGTAGTAAACCGCATTTTTAGTGTTTCTATGGTCAATATGTGCGACAATCTTATGCATTTGACTAATTATAAGAGTTAGAGATGGATTAGGAGTGTTTAGACAACACTTATACCCATTTTCTCCCAAAAGAAACTAAAACCAACAAAAACATTGCTTAGAAGTAGTAAACCGTTTTGTTAGTGTTTCTATGGTAAAAATGTATCACAATCCAATGCATTTGACTAATTATAAGAGTTAGAGATGGATACGGAGTGTTTAGACAACACTTATACCCATTTTCTCCCAAAAGAGGTGAAAACCAACAACAAATTCCTTAGAAGAAGTAAATAGCTTTGTTAGTGTTTCTATGGTCAAAATGTGTCACAATCTAATGCGTTTGACTAATTATGAGAGTTAGAGATGGATTAGGAGTGTTTAGACAACACTTATACCCATTTTCTCCCAAAAGAAAATAAAACCAACAAAAACATTGTTTAGAAGTAGTAAACCGCTTTGTTAGTGTTTCTATGGTAAAAATGTATCACAATCCAATGCATTTGACTAATTTTAAGAGTTAGAGATGGATACGGAGTGTTTAGACAACACTTATACTCATTTTCAACCAAAAGAGACGAAAACCAACAACAAATTCCTTAGAAAAAGTAAATAGCTTTGTTACTGTTTCTATGGTAAAAATGTATCACAATCCAATGCATTTGACTAATTATAAGAGTTAGAGATGGATACGGAGTGTTTAGACAACACTTATTCCCATTTTCTCCCAAAAGAGGCTAAAACCAACAAAAACATTGCTTAGAAGTAGTAAACAGCTTTGTTAGTGTTTCTATGGTCAAAATGTATCAAAATCCAATACATTTGACTAATTATAAGAGTTAGAGATAGATACGGAGTGTTTAGACAACACTTATACTCATTTTCAACCAAAAGAGACGAAAACACACAACAAATTCCTAAGAAAAAGTAAATAGCTTTGTTAGTGTTTCTATGGTAAAAATGTATCACAATCCTATGCATTTGACTAATTATAAGAGTTAGAGATGGATACGGAGTGTTTAGACAACACTTATACCCATTTTCTCCCAAAAGAGGCGAAAACCAACAACAAATTCCTTAGAAGTAGTAAACAGTTTTTTTAGTATTTGTATGGTGAAAATGTGCCACAATCCAATGCTTTTGACTAATTATAAGAGTTAGAGATGGATTAGGAGTGTTTAGACAACACTTATACCCATTTTCTCCCAAAAGAAACTAAAACCAACAAAATCATTGCTTAGAAGTAGTAAACCGCTTTATTAGTGTTTCTATGGTAAAAATGTATCACAATCCAATGCATTTGACTAATTATAAGAGTTAGAGATGGATACGGAGTGTTTAGACAACACTTATACCCTTTTCTCCCAAAAGAGGCTAAAACCAACAAAAACATTGCTTAGAAGTAGTAAACAGCTTTGTTAGTGTTTCTATGGTCAAAATGTATCAAAATCCAATACATTTGACTAATTATAAGAGTTAGAGATGGATACGGAGTGTTTAGACAACACTTATACCCATTTTCTCCCAAAAGAGGCGAAAACCAACAACAAATTCCTTAGAAGAAGTAAATAGCTTTGTTAGTGTTTCTATGGTCAAAATGTGTCACAATCCAATGCATTTGACTAATTATAAGAGTTTTAGAGATGGATTCGGAGTGTTTAGACAACACTTATACCCATTTTCTCCCAAAAGAGGCTAAAACCAACAAAAACATTGCTTAGAAGTAGTAAACAGCTTTGTTAGTGTTTCTATGGTCAAAATGTATCACAATCCAATGCATTTGACTAATTATAAGAGTTAGAGATGGATTACGAGTGTTTAGACAACACTTATACCCATTTTCTCCCAAAAGAGGCTAAAACCAACAAAAACATTGCTTAGAAGTAGTAAACCGCTTTGTTAGTGTTTCTATAGTAAAAATGTATCACAATCCAATGCATTTAACTAATTTTAAGAGTTAGAGATGGATACGAAGTGTTTAGACAACACTTATACCCATTTTCTCCCAAAAGAGGCGAAAACCAACAACAAATTCCTTGGAAGAAGTAAATAGCTTTGTTAGTGTTTCTATGGTCAAAATGTGTCACAATCCAATGCGTTTGACTAATTATAAGAGTTAGAGATGGATTAGAAGTGTTTAGACAACACTTATACCCATTTTCTCCCAAAAGAAACTAAAACCAACAAAAACATTGCTTAGAAGTAGTAAACAGCTTTGTTAGTGTTTCTATGGTCAAAATGTATCAAAATCCAATACATTTGACTAATTATAAGAGTTAGAGATAGATACGGAGTGTTTAGACAACACTTATACTCATTTTCAACCAAAAGAGACGAAAACACACAACAAATTCCTTAGAAAAAGTAAATAGCTTTGTTAGTGTTTCTATGGTAAAAATGTATCACAATCCTATGCATTTGACTAATTATAAGAGTTAGAGATGGATTCGGAGTGTTTAGACAACACTTATACCCATTTTCTCCCAAAAGAGGCTAAAACCAACAAAAACATTGCTTAGAAGTAGTAAACCGCTTTGTTAGTGTTTCTATAGTAAAAATGTATCACAATCCAATGCATTTAACTAATTTTAAGAGTTAGAGATGGATACGAAGTGTTTAGACAACACTTATACCCATTTTCTCCCAAAAGAGGCGAAAACCAACAACAAATTCCTTGGAAGAAGTAAATAGCTTTGTTAGTGTTTCTATGGTCAAAATGTGTCACAATCCAATGCGTTTGACTAATTATAAGAGTTAGAGATGGATTAGAAGTGTTTAGACAACACTTATACCCATTTTCTCCCAAAAGAAACTACAACCAACAAAAACATTGCTTAGAAGTAGTAAACAGCTTTGTTAGTGTTTCTATGGTCAAAATGTATCAAAATCCAATACAATTGACTAATTATAAGAGTTAGAGATAGATACGGAGTGTTTAGACAACACTTATACTCATTTTCAACCAAAAGAGACGAAAACACACAACAAATTCCTTAGAAAAAGTAAATAGCTTTGTTAGTGTTTCTATGGTAAAAATGTATCACAATCCTATGCATTTGACTAATTATAAGAGTTAGAGATGGATTCGGAGTGTTTAGACAACACTTATACCCATTTTCTCCCAAAAGAGGCTAAAACCAACAAAAACATTGCTTAGAAGTAGTAAACAGCTTTGTTAGAGTTTCTATGGTCAAAATGTATCACAATCCAATGCATTTGACTAATTATAAGAGTTAGAGATGGATACGGAGTGTTTAGACAACACTTATACCCTTTTCTCCCAAAAGAGGCGAAAACCAACAACAAATTCCTTAGAAGAAGTAAATAGCTTTGTTAGTGTTTCTATGGTCAAAATGTGTCACAATCCAATGCATTTGACTAATTATAAGAGTTTTAGAGATGGATTCGGAGTGTTTGGACAAAACTTATACCCATTTTCTCCCAAAAGAGGCTAAAACCAACAAAAACATTGCTTAGAAGTAGTAAACAACTTTGTTAGTGTTTCTATGGTCAAAATGTATCACAATCCAATGCATTTGACTAATTATAAGAGTTAGAGATGGATTACGAGGGTTTAGACAACACTTATACCCATTTTCTCCCAAAAGAGGCTAAAACCAACAAAAACATTGCTTAGAACTAGTAAACCGCTTTGTTAGTGTTTCTATAGTAAAAATGTATCACAATCCAATGCATTTGACTAATTTTAAGAGTTAGAGATGGATACGGATTGTTTAGACAACATTTATACCCATTTTCTCCCAAAAGAGGCGAAAACCAACAACAAATTCCTTAGAAGAAGTAAATAGCTTTGTTAGAGTTTCTATGGTCAAAATGTGTCACAATCCAATGCGTTTAACTAATTATAAGAGTTAGAGATGGATACAGAGTGTTTGGACAGCACTTATACCCATTTTCTCCCAAAAGAGGCGAAAACCAACAACAAATTCTTTAGAAGAAGTAAATAGCTTTGTTACTGTTTCTATGGTCAAAATGGTCCCAATCCAATGCATTTGACTAATTATAAGAGTTAGAGATGGATACGGAGTGTTTAGACAACACTTATACCCATTTTCTCCCAAAAGAGGCTAAAACCAACAAAAACATTGCTTAGAAGTAGTAAAAAGCTTTTTTAGTGTTTGTATGGTCAAAATGTGTCACAATCCAATGTGTTTGACTAATTATAAGAGTTAGAGATTTATTAGGAGTGTTTAGACAACACTTATACCTAATTTCTCCCAAAAGAAACTAAAACCAATAAAAACATTGCTTAGAAGTAGTAAACCGCTTTGTTAGTATTTCAATGGTAAAAATGTATCACAATCCAATGCATTTGACTAATTTTAAGAGTTAGAGATGGATACGGAGTGTTTAGACAACACTTATACCCATTTTCTCCCAAAAGAGGCGAAAACCAACAACAAATTCCTTATAAGAAGTAAATAGCTTTGTTAGTGTTTCTATGGTCAAAATGTGTCACAATCCAATGCGTTTAACTAATTATTAGAGTTAGAGATGGATTAGGAGTGTTTAGACAACACTTACACCCATTTTCTCCCAAAAGAAGCTAAAACCAACAAAAACGTTGCTTAGAAGTAGTAAACCGCTTTGTTAGTGTTTCTATGGTAAAAATGTATCACAATCCAATGCAATTGACTAATTATAAGAGTTAGAGATGAATACGGAGTGTTTGGACAACACTTATACCCATTTTCTCCCAAAAGAGGCAAAAACCAACAACAAATTCTTTAGAAGAACTAAATAGCTTTGTTACTGTTTCTATAGTCAAAATGGTCACAATCCAATGCATTTGACTAATTATAAGAGTTAGAGATAAATACGGAGTGTTTAGACAACACTTATACCCATTTTCTCCCAAAAGAGACTAAAACCAACAAAAACATTGCTTAGAAGTAGTAAACAGCTTTTTTAGTGTTTGTATGGTCAAAATGTGCCACAATCCATTGCATTTGTCTAATTATAAGAGTTAGAGATGGATACAGAGTGTTTAGACAACACTTATACCCATTTTCTCCCAAAAGAGGTGAAAACCAACAACAAATTCTTTAGAAGAAGTAAATAGCTTTGTTAGTGTTTCTATGGTCAAAATGTGTCACAATCCAATGCGTTTAACTAATTATAAGAGTTAGAGATGGATTAGGAATGTTTAGACAACACTTATACCGATTTTCTCCCAAAAGAGGCTAAAACCATTAAAAACATTGCTTAGAAGTAGTAAACCGCTTTGTTAGTGTTTCTATAGTAAAAATGTATCACAATCCAATGCATTTGACTAATTTTAAGAGTTAGAGATGGATACGGAGTGTTTAGACAACACTTATACCCATTTTCTCCCAAAAGAGGCGAAAACCAACAACAAATTCCTTAGAAGAAGTAAATAGCTTTGTTAGTGTTTCTATGGTCAAAATGTGTCACAATCCAATGCGTTTAACTAATTATAAGAGTTAGAGATGGATTAGGAGTGTTTAGACAACACTTATACCCATTTTCTCCCAAAAGAGGCTAAAACCAACAAAAACATTGCTTAGAAGTAGTAAACCGCTTTATTAGTGTTTCTATTATCAAAATGTATCACAATCCAATGCATTAGACTAATTATAAGAGCTAGAGATGGATACAGAGTGTTTGGACAACACTTATACCCATTTTCTCCCAAAAGAGGCGAAAACCAACAACAAATTCTTTAGAAGAAGTAAATAGCTTTGTTACTGTTTCTATGGTCAAAATGGTCCCAATCCAATGCATTTGACTAATTATAAGAGTTAGAGATGGATACGGAGTGTTTAGACAACACTTATACCCATTTTCTCCCAAAAAAGGCTAAAACCAACAAAAACATTGCTTAGAAGTAGTAAAAAGCTTTTTTAGTGTTTGTATGGTCAAAATGTGTCACAATCCAATGTGTTTGACTAATTATAAGAGTTAGAGATGGATTACGAGTGTTTAGACAACACTTATACCCATTTTCTCCCAAAAGAAACTAAAACCAATAAAAACATTGCTTAGAAGTAGTAAACCGCTTTGTTAGTATTTCTATGGTAAAAATGTATCACAATCCAATGCATTTGACTAATTTTAAGAGTTATAGATGGATACGGAGTGTTTAGACAACACTTATACCCATTTTCTCCCAAAAGAGGCGAAAACCAACAACAAATTCCTTATAAGAAGTAAATAGCTTTGTTAGTGTTTCTATGGTCAAAATGTGTCAAAATCCAATGCGTTTAACTAATTATAAGAGTTAGAGATGGATTAGGAGTGTTTAGACAACACTTACAGCCATTTTCTCCCAAAAGAGGCTAAAACCAACAAAAACATTGCTTAGAAGTAGTAAACCGCTTTGTTAGTGTTTCTATTGTGAAAATGTATCACAATCCAATGCATTTGACTAATTATAAGAGTTAGTGATGGATACGGAGTGTTTGGACAACACTTATACCCATTTTCTCCCAAAAGAGGCAAAAACCAACAACAAATTCTTTAGAAGAACTAAATAGCTTTGTTACTGTTTCTATAGTCAAAATGGTCACAATCCAATGCATTTGACTAATTATAAGAGTTAGAGATAAATACGGAGTGTTTAGACAACACTTATACCCATTTTCTCCCAAAAGAGACTAAAACCAACAAAAACATTGCTTAGAAGTAGTAAACAGCTTTTTTAGTGTTTGTATGGTCAAAATGTGCCACAATCCATTGCATTTGTCTAATTATAAGAGTTAGAGATGGATACAGAGTGTTTAGACAACACTTATACCCATTTTCTCCCAAAAGAGGCGAAAACCAACAACAAATTCCTTGGAAGAAGTAAATAGCTTTGTTAGTGTTTCTATGGTCAAAATGTGTCACAATCCAATGCGTTTGACTAATTATAAGAGTTAGAGATGGATTAGAAGTGTTTAGACAACACTTATACCCATTTTCTCCCAAAAGAAACTAAAACCAACAAAAACATTGCTTAGAAGTAGTAAACCGCATTTTTAGTGTTTCTATGGTCAATATGTGCGACAATCTTATGCATTTGACTAATTATAAGAGTTAGAGATGGATTAGGAGTGTTTAGACAACACTTATACCCATTTTCTCCCAAAAGAAACTAAAACCAACAAAAACATTGCTTAGAAGTAGTAAACCGTTTTGTTAGTGTTTCTATGGTAAAAATGTATCACAATCCAATGCATTTGACTAATTATAAGAGTTTTAGAGATGGATTCGGAGTGTTTAGACAACACTTATACCCATTTTCTCCCAAAAGAGGCGAAAACTAACAACAAATTCCTTATAAGAAGTAAATAGCTTTGTTAGTGTTTCTATGGTCAAAATGTGTCACAATCCAATGCGTTTAACTAATTATTAGAGTTAGAGATGGATTAGGAGTGTTTAGACAACACTTACACCCATTTTCTCCCAAAAGAAGCTAAAACCAACAAAAACGTTGCTTAGAAGTAGTAAACCGCTTTGTTAGTGTTTCTATGGTAAAAATGTATCACAATCCAATGCAATTGACTAATTATAAGAGTTAGAGATGAATACGGAGTGTTTGGACAACACTTATACCCATTTTCTCCCAAAAGAGGCAAAAACCAACAACAAATTCTTTAGAAGAACTAAATAGCTTTGTTACTGTTTCTATAGTCAAAATGGTCACAATCCAATGCATTTGACTAATTATAAGAGTTAGAGATAAATACGGAGTGTTTAGACAACACTTATACCCATTTTCTCCCAAAAGAGACTAAAACCATAAAAACATTGCTTAGAAGTAGTAAACAGCTTTTTTAGTGTTGTATGGTCAAAATGTGCCACAATCCATTGCATTTGTCTAATTATAAGAGTTAGAGATGGATACAGAGTGTTTAGACAACACTTATACCCATTTTCTCCCAAAAGAGGCGAAAACCAACAACAAATTCCTTGGAAGAAAGTAAATAGCTTTGTTAGTGTTTCTATGGTCCAAATGTGTCACAATCCAATGCGTTTGACTAATTATAAGAGTTAGAGATGGATTAGAAGTGTTAGACCAACACTTATACCCATTTTCTACCAAAGAAACTAAAACCAACAAAAACATGCTTTAGAAGTAGTAAACCGCATTTTTAGTGTTTCTATGGTCAATATGTGCGACCAATCTTATGCATGGACTATTTATAAGGAGTTAGAGATGGATTAGAGTGTTTAGACAACACCTTATACCCATTTTCTCCCAACAGAAACTACAAACCAACCAACACACATTGCTTAGAAGTAGTAAACCGTTTTGTTAGTGTTTCTATGGTAAAAATGTATCACAATCCAATGCATTTGACTAATTATAAGAGTTAGAGATGGATACGGAGTGTTTAGACAACACTTATACCCTTTTCTCCCAAAAGAGGCGAAAACCAACAACAAATTCCTTAGAAGAAGTAAATAGCTTTGTTAGTGTTTCTATGGTCAAAATGTGTCACAATCCAATGCATTTGACTAATTATAAAAGTTTTAGAGATGGATTCGGAGTGTTTAGACAACACTTATACCCATTTTCTCCCAAAAGAGGCTAAAACCAACAAAAACATTGCTTAGAAGTAGTAAACAGCTTTGTTAGTGTTTCTATGGTCAAAATGTATCACAATCCAATGCATTTGACTAATTATAAGAGTTAGAGATGGATTACGAGTGTTTAGACAACACTTATACCCATTTTCTCCCAAAAGAGGCGAAAACCAACAACAAATTCCTTGGAAGAAGTAAATAGCTTTGTTAGTGTTTCTATGGTCAAAATGTGTCACAATCCAATGCGTTTGACTAATTATAAGAGTTAGAGATGGATTAGAAGTGTTTAGACAACACTTATACCCATTTTCTCCCAAAAGAAACTAAAACCAACAAAACATTGCTTAGAAGTAGTAAACCGCATATTTAGTGTTTCTATGGTCAATATGTGCGACAATCTTATGCATTTGACTAATTATAAGAGTTAGAGATGGATTAGGAGTGTTTAGACAACACTTATACCCATTTTCTCCCAAAAGAAACTAAAACCAACAAAAACATTGCTTAGAAGTAGTAAACCGTTTTGTTAGTGTTTCTATGGTAAAAATGTATCACAATCCAATGCATTTGACTAATTATAAGAGTTAGAGATGGATACGGAGTGTTTAGACAACACTTATACCCTTTTCTCCCAAAAGAGGCGAAAACTAACAACAAATTCCTTATAAGAAGTAAATAGCTTTGTTAGTGTTTCTATGGTCAAAATGTGTCACAATCCAATGCGTTTAACTAATTATTAGAGTTAGAGATGGATTAGGAGTGTTTAGACAACACTTACACCCATTTTCTCCCAAAAGAAGCTAAAACCAACAAAAACGTTGCTTAGAAGTAGTAAACCGCTTTGTTAGTGTTTCTATGGTAAAAATGTATCACAATCCAATGCAATTGACTAATTATAAGAGTTAGAGATGAATACGGAGTGTTTGGACAACACTTATACCCATTTTCTCCCAAAAGAGGCAAAAACCAACAACAAATTCTTTAGAAGAACTAAATAGCTTTGTTACTGTTTCTATAGTCAAAATGGTCACAATCCAATGCATTTGACTAATTATAAGAGTTAGAGATAAATACGGAGTGTTTAGACAACACTTATACCCATTTTCTCCCAAAAGAGACTAAAACCAATAAAAACATTGCTTAGAAGTAGTAAACAGCTTTTTTAGTGTTTGTATGGTCAAAATGTGCCACAATCCATTGCATTTGTCTAATTATAAGAGTTAGAGATGGATACAGAGTGTTTAGACAACACTTATACCCATTTTCTCCCAAAAGAGGCGAAAACCAACAACAAATTCCTTGGAAGAAGTAAATAGCTTTGTTAGTGTTTCTATGGTCAAAATGTGTCACAATCCAATGCGTTTGACTAATTATAAGAGTTAGAGATGGATTAGAAGTGTTTAGACAACACTTATACCCATTTTCTCCCAAAAGAAACTAAAACCAACAAAAACATTGCTTAGAAGTAGTAAACCGCATTTTTAGTGTTTCTATGGTCAATATGTGCGACAATCTTATGCATTTGACTAATTATAAGAGTTAGAGATGGATTAGAAGTGTTTAGACAACACTTATACCCATTTTCTCCCAAAAGAAACTAAAACCAACAAAAACATTGCTTAGAAGTAGTAAACCGTTTTGTTAGTGTTTCTATGGTAAAAATGTATCACAATCCAATGCATTTGACTAATTATAAGAGTTAGAGATGGATACGGAGTGTTTAGACAACACTTATACCCTTTTCTCCCAAAAGAGGCGAAAACCAACAACAAATTCCTTAGAAGAAGTAAATAGCTTTGTTAGTGTTTCTATGGTCAAAATGTGTCACAATCCAATGCATTTGACTAATTATAAAAGTTTTAGAGATGGATTCGGAGTGTTTAGACAACACTTATACCCATTTTCTCCCAAAAGAGGCTAAAACCAACAAAAACATTGCTTAGAAGTAGTAAACAGCTTTGTTAGTGTTTCTATGGTCAAAATGTATCACAATCCAATGCATTTGACTAATTATAAGAGTTAGAGATGGATTACGAGTGTTTAGACAACACTTATACCCATTTTCTCCCAAAAGAGGCGAAAACCAACAACAAATTCCTTGGAAGAAGTAAATAGCTTTGTTAGTGTTTCTATGGTCAAAATGTGTCACAATCCAATGCGTTTGACTAATTATAAGAGTTAGAGATGGATTAGAAGTGTTTAGACAACACTTATACCCATTTCTCCTCCCCAAAAGAAACTAAAACCAACAAAAAACATTGTTAGAAAGTAGGTAAAACCGCATATTTAGTGTTTTTCTATGTCAATATGTGAGACAATCTATGCATTTGACTAATTATAAGAGTTAGAGATGGATTAGGAGTGTTTAGACAACACTTATACCCATTTCTCTCCAAAAGAAACTAAAACCAACAAAAACATTGCTTAGAAGTAGTAAAACGTTTTGTTAGTGTTTCTATGGTAAAATGTATCACAATCCAATGCATTGACTAATTATAAGAGTTAGAGATGGATACGGAGTGTTTTAGACAACACTTATACCCTTTTCTCCCAAAAGAGGCGAAACCAACACAAAATTCCTTAGAAGAAGTAAATAGCTTTGTAGTGTTTCTTATGGTCAAAATGTGTCACAATCCAATGCATTTGACTAATTATAAGAGTTTTAGAGATGGATTCGGAGTGTTTAGACAACCTTATACCCATTTTCTCCCAAAAGAGGCTATAAAACCAACAAAAACATTGCTTAGAAGTAGTAAAACAGCTTTGTTAGTGTTTCATTGTCAAATGTATCACAATCCAATGCATTTGACTAATTATAAGAGTTAGAGATGGATTACGAGTGTTTAGACAACACTTATACCCATTTTCTCCCAAAAGAGGCTAAAACCAACAACAAATGCCTTAGAAGAAGTAAAATAGCTTTGTTAGTGTTTCTATGGTCAAAATGTGTCACAATCCAATGCGTTTGACTAATTATAAGAGTTAGAGATGGATTAGAAGTGTTTAGACAACAATTATACCCATTTTCTCCCAAAAAGGAAACTAAAACCAACAAAAACATTGCTTAGAAGTAGTAAACCGCTTTGTTAGTGTTTCTATGGTCAAAATGTATCACAATCCAATGCATTTGACTAATTATAAGCGTTAGAGATGGATTAGGAGTGTTTAGACACACTTATACCCATTTTCTCCCAAAAGAGAAATAAAACCAACAAAAACATTGCTTAGAAGTAGTAAACCGCTTTGTTAGTGTTTCTATGGTCAAAATGTAGTCACAATCCAATGCATTTGACTAATTATAAGAGTTAGAGATGGATACGGAGTGTTTAGACAACACTTATACCTTTCTCCCAAAAGAGGCTAAAACCAACAACAAATTCCTTAGAAGAAGTAAATAGCTTTGTTAGGTTTCTATGTCAAACGTTGTTCACAATCCAATGCATTTGACTAATTAAAGAGTTAGAGATGGATTACGGAGTGTTAGACAAAACTTATACCATTTCTCCCAAAAGAGGCTAAAACCAACAAAAACATTGCTTAGAGTAGTACAACAGCTTTGTTAGTGTTTCTATGTCAAAATGTATCAAATCCAATGCATTGACTAATTATAAGAGTTAGAGATGGATTACAGAGTGTTTAGGACAACACTTATACCCATTTTCTCCCAAAAGAGGCGAAAACCAACAACAAATTCTTAGAAGAAGTAAATAGCTTTGTTAGTGTTTCTATGGTCAAAATGTGTCACATCCAATGCGTTTGACTAATTATAAGAGTTAGAGATGGATTAGAAGTGTTTAGACAACACTTATACCCATTTTCTCCCAAAAGAAACTAAACCAACAAAAACATTGCTTAGAAGTAGTAAACCGCTTTGTTAGTGTTTCTATTGTCAATGTCACAATCCATGCATTTGACTAATTATAAGAGTTAGAGATGGATTAGGAGTGTTTAGACAACACTTACCCATTTTCTCCCAAAAGAAACTAAACCAACAAAAACATTGCTTAGAAGTAGTAAACCCGTTTGTTAGTGTTTCTATGGTAAAAATGTATCACAATCCAATGCATTTGACTAATTAAAAGTTAGAGATGGAGACGGAGTGTTTAACAACACTTATACCCATTTTCTCCAAAAGAAGTGAAAACCAACACAAATTCTTAGAAGAAGTAAATAGCTTTGTTAGTGTTTCTATGGTCAAAATG
>CM022181.2:7455060-7518319 GCA_011420285.2 Erysimum cheiranthoides | reverse complement strand
CTTTGTTAGTGTTTCTATGGTAAAAATATATCACAATCAAATGCATTTGACTAATTTTAAGAGTTAGAGATGGATACGGAGTGTTTGGACATCACTTATACCAATTTTCTCCCAAAAGAGGCGAAAAGCAACAAAAACATTGCTTAGAAGTAGTAAAAAGCTTTGTTAGTGTTTCTATTTTCAAAATGTATCACAATCCAATGCATTTAACTAAGTTTAAGAGTTAGAGATGGATTAGAAGTGTTTCGACAACACTTATACCCATTTTCTCCCAAAAGAGGCTAAAACCAACAAAAACATTGCCTAGAAGTAGTAAACTGCTTTGTTAGTGTTTCTATTGTCAAAATGGTCACAATCCAATGCATTTGACTAATTATAAGAGTTAGAGATGGATACGGAGTGTTTAGACAACACTTATACCCATTTTCTCCCAAAAGAGGCGAAAACCAACAACAAATTCCTTAGAAGATGTAAAAAGCTTTGTTAGTGTTTCTATGGTCAAAATGTGTCACAATCCAATGGGTTTAACTAATTATAAGAGTTAGAGATGGATACAGAGTGTTTAGACAACACTTATACCCATTTTCTCCCAAAGAGGCTAAACCAACAAAAACATTGCTTAGATGTAGTAAACCGCTTTGTTAGTGTTTCTATGGTAAAAATATATCACAATCAAATGCATTTGACTAATTTTAAGAGTTAGAGATGGATACGGAGTGTTTGGACATCACTTATACCAATTTTCTCCCAAAAGAGGCGAAAAGCAACAAAAACATTGCTTAGAAGTAGTAAAAAGCTTTGTTAGTGTTTCTATTTTCAAAATGTATCACAATCCAATGCATTTAACTAAGTTTAAGAGTTAGAGATGGATTAGAAGTGTTTCGACAACACTTATACCCATTTTCTCCCAAAAGAGGCTAAAACCAACAAAAACATTGCCTAGAAGTAGTAAACTGCTTTGTTAGTGTTTCTATTGTCAAAATGGTCACAATCCAATGCATTTGACTAATTATAAGAGTTAGAGATGGATACGGAGTGTTTAGACAACACTTATACCCATTTTCTCCCAAAAGAGGTGAAAACCAACAACAATCTCCTTAGAAGAAGTAAATAGCTTTGTTAGTGTTTCTATGGTCAAAATGTGTCACAATCCAATGCGTTTGACTAATTATAAGAGTTAGAGATGGATTAGTAGTGTTTAGACATTACCCATTTTCTCCCAAAAGAGGCTAAAACCAACAAAAACATTGCTTAGATGTAGTAAACCGATTTGTTATTGTTTCTATTGTCAAAATGTATCACAATCTAATGCATTTTACTAATTATAAGAGTTAGAGATGGATACGGAGTGTTTAGACAACACTTATACCCATTTTTTCCCAAAAGAGGCTAAAACCAACAAAAACATTGCTTAGAAGTAGTAAACAGCTTTGTTAGTGTTTCTATGGTCAAAATGTGTCACAATCCAATGCGTTTAACTAATTATAAGAGTTAGAGATGGATACGGAGTGTTTAGACAACACTTATACCCATTTTCTCCCAAAAGAGGCGAAAACCAACAAAAACATTGCTTAGAAGTAGTAAACCGCTTTGTTAGTGTTTCTATTGTCAAAATGTATCACAATCCAGTGCATTAGACTAATTATAAGAGTTAGAGATGGATACGGAGTGTTTAGACAACACTTATACCCATTTTCTCCTAAAAGAGGCTAAAACCAACAAAAACATTGCTTAGAAGTAGTAAACCGCTTTGTTAGTGTTTCTATTGTCAAAATGTATCACAATCCAATGCATTTGACTAATTATAAGAGTTAGAGATGGATACGGAGTGTTTAGACAACACTTATACCCATTTTCTCCCAAAAGAGGTGAAAACCAATAACAAATTCCTTAGAAGAAGTAAATAGCTTTGTTAGTGTTTCTATGGTCAAAATGTGTCACAATCCAATGCGTTTGACTAATTATAAGAGTTAGAGATGGATACAGAGTGTTTGGACAACACTTATACCCATTTTCTCCCAAAAGAGGCGAAAACCAACAAAAACATTGTTTAGAAGTAGTAAACCACTTTGTTAGTGTTTCTATTGTCAAAATGTATCACAATCCAATGCATTTGACTAATTATAAGAGTTAAAGATGCATACGGAGTTTTTAGACAACACTTATACCGATTTTCTCCCAAAAGAGGCAAAAACCAACAAAAACATTGCTTAGAAGTAGTAAACCGCTTTGTTAGTGTTTCTATTGTCAAAATGGTCACAATCCAATGTATTTGACTAATTATAAGAGTTAGAGATGGATACGGAGTGTTTAGACAACACTTATACCCATCTTCTCCCAAAAGAGGCTAAAACCAACAAAAACATTGCTTAGAAGTAGTAAACTGCTTTGTTAGTGTTTCTTTTGTCAAAATGGTCACAATCCAATGCATTTGACTAATTATAAGAGTTAGAGATGGATACGGAGTGTTTAGACAACACTTATACCCATTTTCTCCCAAAAGAGGTGAAAACCAACAACAAATTCCTTAGAATAAGTAAATAGCTTTGTTAGTGTTTCTATGGTCAAAATGTGTCACAATCCAATGCGTTTGACTAATTATAAGAGTTAGAGATGGATACAGAGTGTTTAGACAACACTTATACCCATTTTCTCCCAAAAGAGGCTAAAACCAACAAAAACATTGCTTAGATGTAGTAAACCGCTTTGTTAGTGTTTCTATAGTCAAAATGTATCACAATCCAATGCATTTGACTAATTATAAGAGTTAGAGATGGATACGAAGTGTTTAGACAACACTTATACCCATTTTCTCCCAGAAGAGGCGAAAACCAACAAAAACATTGCTTAGAAGTAGTAAACCGCTTTGTTAGTGTTTCTATGGTCAAAATGTGTCACAATCCAATGCGTTTGACTAATTATAAGAGTTAGAGATGGATACAGAGTGTTTGGACAACACTTATACCCATTTTCTCCCAAAAGAGGCGAAAACCAACAAAAACATTGTTTAGAAGTAGTAAACCGCTTTGTTAGTGTTTCTATGGTCAAAATGTGTCACAATCCAATGCGTTTGACTAATTATAAGAGTTAGAGATGGATACAGAGTGTTTGGACAACACTTATACCCATTTTCTCCCAAAAGAGGCGAAAACCAACAAAAACATTGTTTAGAAGTAGTAAACCACTTTGTTAGTGTTTCTATTGTCAAAATGTATCACAATCCAATGCATTTGACTAATTATAAGAGTTAAAGATGCATACGGAGTTTTTAGACAACACTTATACCGATTTTCTCCCAAAAGAGGCAAAAACCAACAAAAACATTGCTTAGAAGTAGTAAACCGCTTTGTTAGTGTTTCTATTGTCAAAATGGTCACAATCCAATGTATTTGACTAATTATAAGAGTTAGAGATGGATACGGAGTGTTTAGACAACACTTATACCCATCTTCTCCCAAAAGAGGCTAAAACCAACAAAAACATTGCTTAGAAGTAGTAAACTGCTTTGTTAGTGTTTCTTTTGTCAAAATGGTCACAATCCAATGCATTTGACTAATTATAAGAGTTAGAGATGGATACGGAGTGTTTAGACAACACTTATACCCATTTTCTCCCAAAAGAGGTGAAAACCAACAACAATCTCCTTAGAAGAAGTAAATAGCTTTGTTAGTGTTTCTATGGTCAAAATGTGTCACAATCCAATGCGTTTGACTAATTATAAGAGTTAGAGATGGATACAGAGTGTTTAGACAACACTTATACCCATTTTCTCCCAAAAGAGGCTAAAACCAACAAAAACATTGCTTAGATGTAGTAAACCGCTTTGTTAGTGTTTCTATAGTCAAAATGTATCACAATCCAATGCATTTGACTAATTATAAGAGTTAGAGATGGATACGAAGTGTTTAGACAACACTTATACCCATTTTCTCCCAGAAGAGGCGAAAACCAACAAAAACATTGCTTAGAAGTAGTAAACCGCTTTGTTAGTGTTTCTATGGTCAAAATGTATCACAATCCAATGCATTTGACTAATTATCAGAGTTAGAGATGGATACGGAGTGTTTGGACAACACTTATACCCATTTTCTCCCAAAAGAGGCTAAAACCAACAAAAACATTGCTTAGAAGTAGTAAACCGCTTTGTTAGTGTTTCTATGGTCAAAATGTGTCACAATCCAATGCGTTTGACTAATTATAAGAGTTAGAGATGGATACAGAGTGTTTGGACAACACTTATACCCATTTTCTCCCAAAAGAGGCGAAAACCAACAAAAACATTGTTTAGAAGTAGTAAACCACTTTGTTAGTGTTTCTATTGTCAAAATGTATCACAATCCAATGCATTTGACTAATTATAAGAGTTAAAGATGCATACGGAGTTTTTAGACAACACTTATACCGATTTTCTCCCAAAAGAGGCAAAAACCAACAAAAACATTGCTTAGAAGTAGTAAACCGCTTTGTTAGTGTTTCTATTGTCAAAATGGTCACAATCCAATGTATTTGACTAATTATAAGAGTTAGAGATGGATACGGAGTGTTTAGACAACACTTATACCCATCTTCTCCCAAAAGAGGCTAAAACCAACAAAAACATTGCTTAGAAGTAGTAAACTGCTTTGTTAGTGTTTCTTTTGTCAAAATGGTCACAATCCAATGCATTTGACTAATTATAAGAGTTAGAGATGGATACGGAGTGTTTAGACAACACTTATACCCATTTTCTCCCAAAAGAGGTGAAAACCAACAACAAATTCCTTAGAATAAGTAAATAGCTTTGTTAGTGTTTCTATGGTCAAAATGTGTCACAATCCAATGCGTTTGACTAATTATAAGAGTTAGAGATGGATACAGAGTGTTTAGACAACACTTATACCCATTTTCTCCCAAAAGAGGCTAAAACCAACAAAAACATTGCTTAGATGTAGTAAACCGCTTTGTTAGTGTTTCTATAGTCAAAATGTATCACAATCCAATGCATTTGACTAATTATAAGAGTTAGAGATGGATACGAAGTGTTTAGACAACACTTATACCCATTTTCTCCCAGAAGAGGCGAAAACCAACAAAAACATTGCTTAGAAGTAGTAAACCGCTTTGTTAGTGTTTCTATGGTAAAAATGTATCACAATCCAATGCATTTGACTAATTTTAAGAGTTCGAGATGGATACGGAGTGTTTAGACAACACTTATACCCATTTTCTCCTAAAAGAGGCTAAAACCAACAAAAACATTGCTTAGAAGTAGTAAACCGCTTCGTTAGTGTTTCTATTGTCAAAATGGTCACAATCCAATGTATTTGACTAATTAAAAGAGTTAGAGATGGATACGGAGTGTTTAGACAACACTTATACCCATTTTCTCCCAAAAGAGGCTAAAACCAACAAAAACATTGCTTAGAAGTAGTAAACCGCTTTGTTAGTGTTTCTATTGTCAAAATGTATCACAATCCAGTGCATTAGACTAATTATAAGAGTTAAAGATGGATACGGAGTGTTTAGACAACACTTATACCCATTTTCTCCTAAAAGAGGCTAAAACCAACAAAAACATTGCTTAGAAGTAGTAAACCGCTTTGTTAGTGTATCTATTGTCAAAATGTATCACAATCCAATGCATTTGACTAATTATAAGAGTTAGAGATGGATACGGAGTGTTTAGACAACACTTATACCCATTTTCTCCCAAAAGAGGTGAAAACCAACAACAAATTCCTTAGAAGAAGTAAATAGCTTTGTTAGTGTTTCTATGGTCAAAATGTGTCACAATCCAATGCGTTTAACTAATTATAAGAGTTAGAGATGGATACAGAGTGTTTAGACAACACTTATACCCATTTTCTCCCAAAAGAGGCAAAAACCAACAAAAACATTGCTTAGAAGTAGTAAACCGCTTTGTTAGTGTTTCTATTGTCAAAATGGTCACAATCCAATGTATTTGACTAATTATAAGAGTTAGAGATGGATACGGAGTGTTTAGACAACACTTATACCCATCTTCTCCCAAAAGAGGCTAAAACCAACAAAAACATTGCTTAGAAGTAGTAAACTGCTTTGTTAGTGTTTCTATTGTCAAAATGGTCACAATCCAATGCATTTGACTAATTATAAGAGTTAGAGATGGATACGGAGTGTTTAGACAACACTTATACCCATTTTCTCCCAAAAGAGGTGAAAACCAACAACAAATTCCTTAGAAGAAGTAAATAGCTTTGTTAGTGTTTCTATGGTCAAAATGTGTCACAATCCAATGCGTTTAACTAATTATAAGAGTTAGAGATGGATACAGAGTGTTTAGACAACACTTATACCCATTTTCTCCCAAAAGAGGCTAAAACCAACAAAAACATTGCTTAGATGTAGTAAACCGCTTTGTTAGTGTTTCTATGGTAAAAATATATCACAATCAAATGCATTTGACTAATTTTAAGAGTTAGAGATGGATACGGAGTGTTTGGACATCACTTATACCAATTTTCTCCCAAAAGAGGCGAAAAGCAACAAAAACATTGCTTAGAAGTAGTAAAAAGCTTTGTTAGTGTTTCTATTTTCGAAATGTATCACAATCCAATGCATTTAACTAAGTTTAAGAGTTAGAGATGGATTAGAAGTGTTTCGACAACACTTATACCCATTTTCTCCCAAAAGAGGCTAAAACCAACAAAAACATTGCCTAGAAGTAGTAAACTGCTTTGTTAGTGTTTCTATTGTCAAAATGGTCACAATCCAATGCATTTGACTAATTATAAGAGTTAGAGATGGATACGGAGTGTTTAGACAACACTTATACCCATTTTCTCCCAAAAGAGGTGAAAACCAACAACAATCTCCTTAGAAGAAGTAAATAGCTTTGTTAGTGTTTCTATGGTCAAAATGTGTCACAATCCAATGCGTTTGACTAATTATAAGAGTTAGAGATGGATTAGTAGTGTTTAGACATTACCCATTTTCTCCCAAAAGAGGCTAAAACCAACAAAAACATTGCTTAGATGTAGTAAACCGATTTGTTATTGTTTCTATTGTCAAAATGTATCACAATCTAATGCATTTTACTAATTATAAGAGTTAGAGATGGATACGGAGTGTTTAGACAACACTTATACCCATTTTTTCCCAAAAGAGGCTAAAACCAACAAAAACATTGCTTAGAAGTAGTAAACAGCTTTGTTAGTGTTTCTATGGTCAAAATGTGTCACAATCCAATGCGTTTAACTAATTATAAGAGTTAGAGATGGATACGGAGTGTTTAGACAACACTTATACCCATTTTCTCCCAAAAGAGGCGAAAACCAACAAAAACATTGCTTAGAAGTAGTAAACCGCTTTGTTAGTGTTTCTATTGTCAAAATGTATCACAATCGAGTGCATTAGACTAATTATAAGAGTTAGAGATGGATACGGAGTGTTTAGACAACACTTATACCCATTTTCTCCTAAAAGAGGCTAAAACCAACAAAAACATTGCTTAGAAGTAGTATACCGCTTTGTTAGTGTTTCTATTGTCAAAATGTATCACAATCCAATGCATTTGACTAATTATAAGAGTTAGAGATGGATACGGAGTGTTTAGACAACACTTATACCCATTTTCTCCCAAAAGAGGTGAAAACCAATAACAAATTCCTTAGAAGAAGTAAATAGCTTTGTTAGTGTTTCTATGGTCAAAATGTGTCACAATCCAATGCGTTTGACTAATTATAAGAGTTAGAGATGGATACAGAATGTTTAGACAACACTTATACCCATTTTCTCCCAAAAGAGGCTAAAACCAACAAAAACATTGCTTAGAAGTAGTAAACCGCTTTGTTAGTGTTTCTATGGTAAAAATGTATCACAATCAAATGCATTTGAGTAATTTTAAGAGTTAGAGATGGATACGGAGTGTTTGGACATCACTTATACCAATTTTCTCCCAAAAGAGGCGAAAACCAACAAAAACATTGCTTAGAAGTAGTAAAAAGCTTTGTTAGTGTTTCTATTGTCAAAATGTATCACAATCCAATGCATTTGACTAATTATCAGAGTTAGAGCTGGATACGGAGTGTTTGGACAACACTTATACCCATTTTCTCCCAAAAGAGGCTAAAACCAACAAAAACATTGCTTAGAAGTAGTAAACCGCTTTGTTAGTGTTTCTATAGTCAAAATGTATCACAATCCAATGCATTTGACTAATTATAAGAGTTAGAGATGGATACGAAGTGTTTAGACAACACTTATACCCATTTTCTCCCAAAAGAGGCGAAAACCAACAAAAACATTGCTTAGAAGTAGTAAACCGCTTTGTTAGTGTTTCTATGGTAAAAATGTATCACAATCCAATGCATTTGACTAATTATAAGAGTTCGAGATGGATACGGAGTTTTTAGACAACTCTTATACCCATTTTCTCCCAAAAGAGGCTAAAACCAACAAAAACATTGCTTAGAAGTAGTAAACCGCTTTGTTAGTGTTTCTATTGTCAAAATGTATCACAATCCAATGCATTTGACTAATTATAAGAGTTAGAGATGGATACGGAGTGTTTAGACAACATTTATACCCATTTTCTCCCAAAAGAGGCGAAAACCAACAAAAACATTGCTTAGAAGTAGTAAACCGCTTTATTAGTGTTTCTATAGCAAAAATGTATCACAATCCAATGCATTTGACTAATTTTAAGAGTTAGAGATGGATACGGAGTGTTTAGACAACACTTATACCCATTTTCTCCCAAAAGAGGCTAAAACCAACAAAAACATTGCTTAGAAGTAGTATACCGCTTTGTTAGTGTTTCTATTGTCAAAATGTATCACAATCCAATGCATTTGACTAATTATAAGAGTTAGAGATGGATACGGAGTGTTTAGACAACACTTATACCCATTTTCTCCCAAAAGAGGTGAAAACCAATAACAAATTCCTTAGAAGAAGTAAATAGCTTTGTTAGTGTTTCTATGGTCAAAATGTGTCACAATCCAATGCGTTTGACTAATTATAAGAGTTAGAGATGGATACAGAGTGTTTAGACAACACTTATACCCATTTTCTCCCAAAAGAGGCTAAAACCAACAAAAACATTGCTTAGAAGTAGTAAACCGCTTTGTTAGTGTTTCTAAGGTAAAAATGTATCACAATCAAATGCATTTGACTAATTTTAAGAGTTAGAGATGGATACGGAGTGTTTGGACATCACTTATACCAATTTTCTCCCAAAAGAGGCGAAAACCAACAAAAACATTGCTTAGAAGTAGTAAAAAGCTTTGTTAGTGTTTCTATTGTCAAAATGTATCACAATCCAATGCATTTGACTAATTATCAGAGTTAGAGCTGGAAACGGAGTGTTTGGACAACACTTATACCCATTTTCTCCCAAAAGAGGCTAAAACCAACAAAAACATTGCTTAGAAGTAGTAAACCGCTTTGTTAGTGTTTCTATAGTCAAAATGTATCACAATCCAATGCATTTGACTAATTATAAGAGTTAGAGATGGATACGAAGTGTTTAGACAACACTTATACCCATTTTCTCCCAGAAGAGGCGAAAACCAACAAAAACATTGCTTAGAAGTAGTAAACCGCTTTGTTAGTGTTTCTATGGTAAAAATGTATCACAATCCAATGCATTTGACTAATTTTAAGAGTTCGAGATGGATACGGAGTGTTTAGACAACACTTATACCCATTTTCTCCTAAAAGAGGCTAAAACCAACAAAAACATTGCTTAGAAGTAGTAAACCGCTTCGTTAGTGTTTCTATTGTCAAAATGGTCACAATCCAATGTATTTGACTAATTAAAAGAGTTAGAGATGGATACGGAGTGTTTAGACAACACTTATACCCATTTTCTCCCAAAAGAGGCTAAAACCAACAAAAACATTGCTTAGAAGTAGTAAACCGCTTTGTTAGTGTTTCTATTGTCAAAATGTATCACAATCCAGTGCATTAGACTAATTATAAGAGTTAAAGATGGATACGGAGTGTTTAGACAACACTTATACCCATTTTCTCCTAAAAGAGGCTAAAACCAACAAAAACATTGCTTAGAAGTAGTAAACCGCTTTGTTAGTGTATCTATTGTCAAAATGTATCACAATCCAATGCATTTGACTAATTATAAGAGTTAGAGATGGATACGGAGTGTTTAGACAACACTTATACCCATTTTCTCCCAAAAGAGGTGAAAACTAACAACAAATTCCTTAGAAGAAGTAAATAGCTTTGTTAGTGTTTCTATGGTCAAAATGTGTCACAATCCAATGCGTTTGACTAATTATAAGAGTTAGAGATGGATACAGAGTGTTTGGACAACACTTATACCCATTTTCTCCCAAAAGAGGCGAAAACCAACAAAAACATTGTTTAGAAGTAGTAAACCACTTTGTTAGTGTTTCTATTGTCAAAATGTATCACAATCCAATGCATTTGACTAATTATAAGAGTTAAAGATGCATACGGAGTTTTTAGACAACACTTATACCCATTTTCTCCCAAAAGAGGCAAAAACCAACAAAAACATTGCTTAGAAGTAGTAAACCGCTTTGTTAGTGTTTCTATTGTCAAAATGGTCACAATCCAATGTATTTGACTAATTATAAGAGTTAGAGATGGATACGGAGTGTTTAGACAACACTTATACCCATCTTCTCCCAAAAGAGGCTAAAACCAACAAAAACATTGCTTAGAAGTAGTAAACTGCTTTGTTAGTGTTTCTATTGTCAAAATGGTCACAATCCAATGCATTTGACTAATTATAAGAGTTAGAGATGGATACGGAGTGTTTAGACAACACCTATACCCATTTTCTCCCAAAAGAGGTGAAAACCAACAACAAATTCCTTAGAAGAAGTAAATAGCTTTGTTAGTGTTTCTATGGTCAAAATGTGTCACAATCCAATGCGTTTGACTAATTATAAGAGTTAGAGATGGATACAGAGTGTTTAGACAACACTTATACCCATTTTCTCCCAAAAGAGGCTAAAACCAACAAAAACATTGCTTAGATGTAGTAAACCGCTTTGTTAGTGTTTCTATGGTAAAAATATATCACAATCAAATGCATTTGACTAATTTTAAGAGTTAGAGATGGATACGGAGTGTTTGGACATCACTTATACCAATTTTCTCCCAAAAGAGGCGAAAACAGACAAAAACATTGCTTAGAAGTAGTAAAAAGCTTTGTTAGTGTTTCTATTTTCAAAATGTATCATAATCCAATGCATTTAACTAAGTTTAAGAGTTAGAGATGGATTAGAAGTGTTTCGACAACACTTATACCCATTTTCTCCCAAAAGAGGCTAAAACCAACAAAAACATTGCCTAGAAGTAGTAAACTGCTTTGTTAGTGTTTCTATTGTCAAAATGGTCACAATCCAATGCATTTGACTATTTATAAGAGTTAGAGATGGATACGGAGTGTTTAGACAACACTTATACCCATTTTCTCCCAAAAGAGGTGAAAACCAACAACAATCTCCTTAGAAGAAGTAAATAGCTTTGTTAGTGTTTCTATGGTCAAAATGTGTCACAATCCAATGCGTTTGACTAATTATAAGAGTTAGAGATGGATTAGTAGTGTTTAGACATTACCCATTTTCTCCCAAAAGAGGCTAAAACCAACAAAAACATTGCTTAGATGTAGTAAACCGATTTGTTAGTGTTTCTATTGTCAAAATGTATCACAATCTAATGCATTTTACTAATTATAAGAGTTAGAGATGGATACGGAGTGTTTAGACAACACTTATACCCATTTTTTCCCAAAAGAGGCTAAAACCAACAAAAACATTGCTTAGAAGTAGTAAACAGCTTTGTTAGTGTTTCTATGGTCAAAATGTGTCACAATCCAATGTATTTGACTAATTAAAAGAGTTAGAGATGGATACGGAGTGTTTAGACAACACTTATACCCATTTTCTCCCAAAAGAGGCGAAAACCAACAACAAATTCTTTAGATGAAGTAAATAGCTTTGTTACTGTTTCTATGGTCAAAATGGTCACAATCCAATGTATTTGACTAATTATAAGAGTTAGAGATGGATACGGAGTGTTTAGACAACACTTATACCCATTTTCTCCCAAAAGAAACTAAAACCAACAAAAACATTGCTTAGAAGTAGTAAAACGCTTTGTTAGTGTTTCTATGGTAAAAATGTATCACAATCCAATGCATTTGACTAATTTTAAGAGTTAGAGATGGATACGGAGTGTTTGGACAACACTTATACCCATTTTCTCCCAAAAGAGGCGAAAACCAACAACAAATTCTTTAGAAGAAGTAAATAGCTTTGTTACTGTTTCTATGGTCAAAATGGTCACAATCCAATGTATTTGACTAATTATAAGAGTTAGAGATGGATACGAAGTGTTTAGACAACACTTATACCCATTTTCTCCCAAAAGAGGCTAAAACCAACAAAAACATTGCTTAGAAGTAGTAAACCGCTTTGTTAGTATTTCTATTGTCAAAATGTATCACAATCCAATGCATTGGACTAATTATAAGCGTTAGAGATTGATACGGAGTGTTTGGACAACACTTATACCCATTTTCTCCCAAAAGAGGCTAACAAGGTCTTTGAAAAGCTACTCAGGAAGCATGGTGTCCAACATCGTGTTGCAACTCCTTATCATCCTCAGACATCAGGCCAAGTTGAAGTCTCTAATCGACAAATCAAAGAGATTCTTGAGAAGACTGTTGGTAAGACGCGTAAAGATTGGTCCGCAAGGCTGGATGACGTACTCTGGGCTTACAGGACAGCCTACAAGACTCCGCTTGGCACAACTCCATTCCATCTGTTGTATGGGAAAGCATGTCATCTACCCGTTGAACTCGAGTACAAAGCTGAATGGGCAGTCCCCAAGCTAAACTTCGATATCAAACCAGCTTTCGAGAAGCGGCTTATCCAACTTAATGAGCTTGATGAGATTAGACACCACGCTTATGAGAACTCCAAACTCTACAAAGAACGAACAAAGGCTTATCACGACAAACACATCCTTGAACGCCACTTCGAACCCAATGACCAGGTACTCCTATATAACTCTCGTTTACAATTATTCCCTGGAAAATTGCGTTCACGATGGTCAGGCCCTTTCACCATCAAAGACGTGCGACGCTCTGGTGCCATTGTCCTGATTGATCAAGACGGCAAGGCTTTCACAGTCAATGGGCAACGAGTTAAGCATTATTTTGCACCGGCTGCCATTCCTGAAGGGGGAAACATTTCCCTCACCACCCCACCACCCGTCTGACCATCACCACAGTCAAGCTAACGACTGAAAAGGAGCGCTTAGTGGGAGGCAACCCACTGGTTTGGTTTTTCTTATTATCAACTCTTTTTAGGATTTTTGTCTTTTGATTTTTCACTAACTTGATTTGTCATTGATGAAACTAATGCTTATCTATTCAGGATTCTGGTTTTGCATTGATGTTTGATTGTCTTTCCACAGCTACAGCAGGGAATTCATGTGTGAAAACTTCAACAAAACACCAACAATCTTGCAGAAATTTTGCCTCAGCTCTGTCTGATCACGGACAGTCTGTCGATCGACACACTCCATTCCTGTCGATCGACAGCCCACGGGGTAACTGGTTCTAACTTAGCAAAAATTCATCAATTTTCAATTCAAGTTATTTTTTTGGTTTTTATCTCCGATCCTATGACTTTTTACCACTGGGGACAGTGTTACTTAAGTCTGGGGGAGGAAAATACTGACGTATTTTTCTTTATTTTGGTTTTTGATTTTCTTTTACTAACCATTTGAGTCTTTTTCTTTTGTTTTATTGAGTCAAAATTTGTTGAAAACTATGATCCTTTTTCTTTTGTGTTTTGCCTGGTTGATTTATGCTACAGATAAAGTCTGATTCCGACTAATGAAAAATCCAAAGATTGAGCGGTGAACGAGAGACAAACAATTTCCCATCAAGATTCATTAAAGCCGGAGCCAATTTCTGAGCTCTTCCTTTTACCTCATCAATGTGGTTAGTGTTTCTAAGAACTTGACTCTTTGTTCATACCTGATAGCTTACGTTGAAGACAATGGTACCCCTTTCCCCTAGTTTAAAAAAAAAAAAAAAAAAAAAGAGGATTTGTTATTGCTTATAAAAGACGAGATGATTTCCTGCGAGCTAGAGGGTAGATGCGAATCGATGATCCCATTAATCTGCTCTTGTCTGGAATGATCGCGCAGGGTTGTTAGAAGAGTAGGTAAATTATTATCGATGATCTCATTATTTCACCCTGAGGTTCTAAAAAAAAAACAAAAGAGAATAAGTATGTAAAAGAATAAGTCTGGGGGAGAGTAAGGTTATTCGGAGTTGGATATGTTGGGTTTTTAATGGTAGAGTACAGTGAATGAGTCTAGAAGGTTCTGGTACACTGGTTACATTGATTGAGACCCGGTGATGAAGGTTTTCTTGATGAATGTGTGGAGATGTTTTGGGAGTTTCTTGGTTTCATTGTGATTTCAGCGGAGAAGTACAAGGTGGTTCGTTTTAGGCTTGTCTGTTAGGCATATGGATTTGGTTCGAATGACTAAGGCAAGGCATTAAAGGCAAAGGTGAGTTTTCGTGTTTTCAAACCTCTTTCCACAGGTTTAGTTTCTGTTTTGCTTGAGGGCAAGCAAAAGCTAAGTCTGGGGAGTTGATATACCTCATATTTTACCCTCCATCTATATGATTTAGGACCCGTTTTTAGAGTCTTTCTAGTGTTTTTGTAGTGTTTTAGTGTGTTTACAGGTTAATTGACGTTTGGAGCTTACTTGGAGCAAAAGGATCAAAAAGGGATCAATTTGGAGCTGTTATGAAGAAATGAAGATCAATGCGGATTTGCAGCTTTCTCTGTCCAGAAATACGATGCGTGTCGATCGATAGGCATTAGTTGTGTCGATCGACAGGAGACCTGAAAACAGAAGCTGCTCGAGTTTGAAGCCCAAATCGATTCCAAGTCTATTTGAGATTCCTTAGACCGCCTTAATCAAGCCCTAGACGTCCAGAGACTTGTATATATAGTGTTTTTCGAGTTTTAAAAGAGAGATCCAGACTTTGTTAAGCTTTAGCTAGAGATATCTACTTTGTTCTAGGTTTTGACAAGAGAGCTTTGGGGAGATCTTTCTGTTCCTGATTCTTCAAGTCCTAATTGTGAACCCCTTGTTATTTTTTACTCTTAATCTTAATAATGATTTCGTTTTCTATCTCTTGTGTTATTGCTTTGATTATGTCTGAGTAATTCACTAGTTAGATTTAGGGTTTTCTCACAAAGGTTTGATGGTTTGATTGAATGAATTGATTAGTTAAGGATTATCTATCTAATTGTTCTTAATCTGAGATTGTTCTTATTGCTTATTCTTGATTGATCACCTTGAATTTGAACTTAGGTTGTTAGTCTCTGCGAAAGTAGGATTGATAGCTTGAACCTATCTCTAGATTAGCAACACTCCTGATTCACAACGACAGTTGGTTTTAGGGTCTTGTGAACATATTAAACCTGAACTTTAAAGCTGATTTAGATTCCTTAGAATTCACAACGACAGTTGGTTTTCTGTTTCTAGATTAAGGAGTATTCACAGCGACAGTTGGTTTACTTACTTTTATGTTTGAGTTCTAGAACATTGATTAACTTATCCTGACTAATCATTCTATTTATCAATCCTGATTTCCTGAGAATTTCCTGGATCTAACGCTTGCTTCTGATTGTTTACAACCTCGTTTTAATATTCTGCAATTGTTTTCTTTCTTTTACATCAATTTGGTTTAGCATAATCTGAGACTAAAAGCCTATTGTGTAACTAAGTCCCTGTGGAAACGATCCCTAAGTACTACAGTGATCTCTTAATTTAAGAGAGTAGCTCAGGGTAAATTTGAGCATATCATACGGAGTGTTTAGACAACACTTATACCCATTTTCTCCCAAAAGAGGCGAAAACCAACAACAAATTCCTTAGAAGAAGTAAATAGCTTTCTTAGTGTTTCTATGGTAAAAATGTGTCACAATCCAATGCATTTGACTAATTTTAAGAGTTAGAGATGGATTAGAAGTGTTTAGACAACACTTATACCCATTTTCTCCCAAAAGAGGCTAAAACCAACAAAAACATTGCTTAGAAGTAGTAAACCGCTTTGTTAGTATTTCTATTGTCAAAATGTATCACAATCCAATGCATTGGACTAATTATAAGAGTTAGAGATTGATACGGAGTGTTTGGACAACACTTATACCCATTTTCTCCAAAAAGAGGCTAACAAGGTCTTTGAAAAGCTACTCAGGAAGCATGGTGTCCAACATCGTGTTGCAACTCCTTATCATCCTCAGACATCAGGCCAAGTTGAAGTCTCTAATCGACAAATCAAAGAGATTCTTGAGAAGACTGTTGGTAAGACGCGTAAAGATTGGTCCGCAAGGCTGGATGACGCACTCTGGGCTTACAGGACAGCCTACAAGACTCCGCTTGGCATAACTCCATTCCATCTGTTGTATGGGAAAGCATGTCATCTGCCCGTTGAACTCGAGCACAAAGCTGAATGGGCAGTCCGCAAGCTAAACTTCGATATCAAACCAGCTTTCGAGAAGCGGCTTATCCAACTTAATGAGCTTGATGAGATTAGACACCACGCTTATGAGAACTCAAAACTCTACAAAGAACGAACAAAGGCTTATCACGACAAACACATCCTTGAACGCCACTTCGAACCCAATGACCAGGTACTCCTATATAACTCTCGTTTACAATTATTCCCTGGAAAATTGCGTTCACGATGGTCAGGCCCTTTCACCATCAAAGACGTGCGACGCTCTGGTGCCATTGTCCTGATTGATCAAGACGGCAAGGCTTTCACAGTCAATGGGCAACGAGTTAAGCATTATTTTGCACCGGCTGCCATTCCTGAAGGGGGAAACATTTCCCTCACCACCCCACCACCCGTCTGACCATCACCACAGTCAAGCTAATGACTGAAAAGGAGCGCTTAGTGGGAGGCAACCCACTGGTTTGGTTTTTCTTATTATCTACTCTTTTTAGGATTTTTGTCTTTTGATTTTTCACTAACTTGATTTGTCATTGATGGAACTAATGCTTATCTATTCAGGATTCTGGTTTTGCATTGATGTTTGATTGTCTTTCCACAGCTACAGCAGGGAATTCATGTGTGAAAACTTCAACAAAACACCAACAATCTTGCAGAAATTTTGCCTCAGCTCTGTCTGATCACGGACAGTCTGTCGATCGACACACTCCATTCCTGTCGATCGACAGCCCACGGGGTAACTGGTTCTAACTTAGCAAAAATTCATCAATTTTCAATTCAAGTTATTTTTTTGGTTTTTATCTCCGATCCTATGACTTTTTACCACTGGGGACAGTGTTACTTAAGTCTGGGGGAGGAAAATACTGACGTATTTTTCTTTATTTTGGTTTTTGATTTTCTTTTACTAACCATTTGAGTCTTTTCTTTTGTTTTATTGAGTCAAAATTTGTTGAAAACTATGATCCTTTTTCTTTTGTGTTTTGCCTGGTTGATTTATGCTACAGATAAAGTCTGATTCCGACTAATGAAAAATCCAAAGATTGAGCGGTGAACCAGAGACAAACAATTTCCCATCAAGATTCATTAAAGCCGGAGCCAATTTCTGAGCTCTTCCTTTTACCTTATCAATGTGGTTAGTGTTTCTAAGAACTTGACTCTTTGTTCATACCTGATAGCTTACGTTGAAGACAATGGTACCCCTTTCCCCTAGTTTAAAAAAAAAAAAAAAAAAAAAGAGGATTTGTTATTGCTTATAAAAGACGAGATGATTCCCTGCGAGCTAGAGGGTAGATGCGAATCGATGATCCCATTAATCTGCTCTTGTCTGGAATGATCGCGCAGGGTTGTTAGAAGAGTAGGTAAATTATTATCGATGATCTCATTATTTCACCCTGAGGTTCTAAAAAAAAAACAAAAGAGAATAAGTATGTAAAAGAATAAGTCTGGGGGAGAGTAAGGTTATTCGGCGTTGGATATGTTGGGTTTTTCATGGTAGAGTACAGTGAATGAGTCTAGAAGGTTCTGGTACACTGGTTACATTGATTGAGACCCGGTGATGAAGGTTTTCTTGATGAATGTGTGGAGATGTTTTGGGAGTTTCTTGGTTTCATTGTGATTTCAGCGGAGAAGTACATGGTGGTTCGTTTTAGGCTTGTCTGTTAGGCATATTGAAACAAGAATTTTTATAATGGTAGACACACAAGCAGAGGAGCAAGCAACAGGGGTGTTTCAATTCCCTTATGCAATCATTGCAGCACAAAGGTATCAATCCATAAGAGTGAGCTATTGACCAATCAGGATGCAATCATTTCACTTAATCCAAGCCAAGCAGAAACAATTTGGTATCTAGCAACCTAAGTGAACAAAAGAGAAAATAAAAAACAAGAACTAACAGAGAACTAGCAAAAGCAGAAGCAATCGATCAAACAAGCAAATAGCAATCAGATGAAGAAATAGAGCTCATGAGAATGGGAATAATTGGTCAGTGAACCCTCCTAGATCAACTAAGGTGTCTAACAAAAACTCATACAGAGCTAATCCCTTGACGAAAGATTCGAATATAGGTCAATCCACTCTCGTGACAGAGACCCCTCTAAACTATGCTACCTCCAAACCTAGATCTCTCTAGAGAAGCATAACATAGCAGGCATTAATAATCAATCAATCAAAGCCAATAAACACTCTAAGCAACCAATCTCTTGGGTTAGACATGTAAATCTCTGGAAAAAGTTGGTTCAGGCATTTTAACAAACACCTCTCGGGCAGGAAATACCTAGGGTCTAATTTCAACTTCTCAGAAAGAAATTAGCATTAAAAACACTCACCCAGAAGGGATCTAAACAGATCTAAGCTTAAACACCCTAGAAGATCAAAGATTCATCACTTTCCTAACCCATCCTCAAGAACCCTAAGCAGACTACTCACAAATCATCATAAAATGCATAAACCCAGAAAATAAAATAAATTGCATAATCATAAAGATAAAGATGAGATTAAGAGAACTGTGAATGTAGAAAGTGCAAAATCAAAATGGATTAAGAGAGATCTGGATCACAAAGTGTCTGGTTTATAGAGTTCTAGAGAGAAAAGAGAGAGATTAGGGATAAGAGAAAAGTAAGGATAAGATAAAAATCTAGATAATTGTCTCAGCACAACAGCTGTATTTATACTACTTTAGGCAAAGTCAAAACCCTAATTCTAAAAATCAAAAGTCAAAGGCGGCTAGGCTGGGCATCGATCACTTTGGTCGATCAGGGTGGTCGATGCCTTGTGATCTTCAAAGCTTGCACCTTTCTTCCTTGGCATCGATCAGTCTGCTCGATCAGTTTGGTCGATGCCTTGTGTTCTTCAAAGCTTGGACCTTTTTGCTTGGGATCGATCAACTGCTCGATGGTGGTGCTCGATGCAGGGTCCTCTTTTCACCAATCAGCTCCTTTTTGTACCTAAACAACTCCAAATGCAAGAATGTATGCAGTGCTTCATGCAATAACCTACTAATCATGCAAAGTGACTACAAATGACTAAAAATGGTATGAACAGGGGATGAATCAATGCTAAAGTGGTGAGAATTCAATGCTTAAAACATGTAAAATATAGACATATCAACTCCCCCAAACTTAGTCTTTGCTTGCCCTCAAGCAAACAAATCATAAGCAGGGAGAGAGGTTTGAAAGTGGGGTCTCAGAACCTAAAGCTTGCTAATTATCTAGTTAGAATCAAAGTCCAAGTTATTAGTTCTACAATGCAGAGCAAAGAAGTTCTAATTAAAAGCTTTAGACAAACTCATCTCAACAAGAACTGATTCTAATCTTTCATCTCCACATGCATTCATATCAATCAATTCCTTTAACATTCATTAAGCAGGAACATGGATCTAGTTATGCAATGCCTACAAACTCATTTGGCTAGGTAAGAAAGGCTGGAGATAAAGATGATCTCCTTTAGAGTGGGTTTAACAATCATAATCAGGGTTCTCTCAAAAAGTGGATTGAGCTTTAGAAGAAGGCTAAAGGTAAGCTCCAATAGATGCATACAGAAATAAAACCTTGTCTACCCAAAGGTAACCCAACGATTTTAATCCTATCTTTCTAAGCCCAGATTATCCTAGATCTACCCTTTAGCTTCAGCTCATTTTGAGCACACCCATACACTTTTTGATCTAGTCTTAGGAGGAGTTTCTTCTTTCTCATACATCTAGCGGATTGGGGTTTTCTCTTAAACACTATGGTTCTCTTTTCTTCTTGTCTCTTAAGACATCGAAAGCTTTTTGCTATTCACTTCTTTTTCTCTTTTTTCTTTCTTTTCTTTTGCTCAGAACCATTTTTTTTATACTTTTCATTCCCCAAATCCTTTACTAGACACTTATACACATTCTCCCTCCTAAAGACTCTTTCTTTTCTTTCAGCATCAATCTTTTCTTTTCCTTTTCTTACATAATCAATACAAATCCAGTCCCAAACCCAGCAGCAAGATCCCACCTAGTCCTATCTAGTCCGAAAAATGCGAACTAGAACTACACAAGGTTCCATTCCTGTCAGCTCAGACCTAACACTTTCTACCAAGCTCAATCCATAAAAGGCCTAACACTCAGAAGAATCACAATTGGCTTGAAAGAAGGATAGGTTACGGGTGTGGAGAAACTGTTCCAATGATGGGAATCAGCTACTTGGATCAACAAGAGTGGTAAAAAGGATAAGATGATCCAAATATGTATATGGTATCCATGAGTTTGCATGCAATGCACAACCAGATAATTGCAAGTCAAGATTAGGTTCTTATAAATAGGAAATGAGATCAAGTCACAACATGCTTCAATTAGGACCAGAATGCAATTCTAGAATTCCAAGTTTGTTTCAGCCTTACTTTTCAAACTAAATCACAATGCATCACAGATCTAATAACGAGGGCTTTGATTCTAGCCTAGCAAATTAAGCAAGCTAACAAGGTTAAATTCTTCATAGTCCCCTATGCTGGATGCAACAGTCCTATATGAAACATTCTAGACTCAATCCTATATGCAAATGCAAACTACATGAACACTCTTTTTATAGAAATTTTTCAAAATTTTTCAAATTTTTATTTTTCAAATTTTTATGGCTTTTCTATGCCTTAGATGAAATGCATGCAGACTCAAGTATGCAAAATTTGAAAATAAGAAAACAAAACACAATGTCAAATACACCCTGAACCCTCCCCCAAACTTAAATTACACAGTCCCTTGTGTAAGAAAAATTTGAAAGAAGATTCAAGATTCAAAAAGAAAGCAAATAAAAATGCAATGGTATATACAATGGAGGAGTTTGAGTGGTACCTCAAGGCTGTGCGAAGAAAAGGGTGTAGGCATGTGAGAGTCCTGGCATCGACCTGTTTGGTCGATGCTGGTAATCGATGCTGCGCTTGCTGCCACAGATTGATTTGATCCGGATCGACCCCTCTGGAATGGCATAGTCTGCTAGGTATCTCTTTACTCTCTGTCCATTCACTGTGAATTCATTGCCATCCTTGCCAATTAGAGTGATGGCTCCATAGGGTAGAACCTCTCTGATACTGAATGGTCCGGACCACCTTGATTTGAGCTTTCCTGGGAACAGCTTGAGCCTTGAGTTGAAAAGAAGCACCTGGTCTCCTACCTTAAAGTCTTTTGGCAGGATCTTTTTGTCATGGAATGCCTTAGTCCTTTCCTTGTAAACTCTTGAACTCTCATAAGCATCAAGCCTTATCTCTTCTAGTTCATGCAAATCCATTGTCCTCTTTTCTTGAGCTGTCTTGATGTCTAAATTCAGGAGCTTTGTTGCCCAGATTGCTTTGTACTCAATCTCCACTGGCAAATGGCAAGCTTTTCCATATAGCAGCTGAAATGGAGTTCTCCCTATTGGTGTTTTAAATGCTGTCCTGTATGCCCAAAGAGTGTCATCGAGCTTGACAGCCCAATCTCTTCTAGAGATACCAACAACTTTTGCAAGAATTTCCTTGATCTGTTTGTTTGAGACCTCCACTTGGCCACTAGTCTGAGGGTGATAAGGTGTGGCCACCTTATGTTTGACTCCATGCTTTCTCAGAAGGTTCTCAAATAACTTGTTGATGAAGTGTGAGCCTCCATCACTGATCACTACCCTCGGCACACCAAACCTGGGAAATATAGTGCCTTTAAACAACTTAATAACAGCTCGAGCATCATTTGTTAGGCAAGCCACAGCCTCAACCCATTTAGATACATAATCCACTGCAACCATGATGTATCGATTCCCATAAGAGGGTGGGTTGAATGGTCCCATAAAGTCGATTCCCCAAACATCAAACACTTCAACTTCTAAGATTGGGTTCTGAGGCATCTCATTCCTTCTCGAGATATTGCCCATTCTTTGGCAGGCATCACACTTAGTGATGAAGCTTCGTGCATCCTTAAACAGGCTGGGCCACCACAGACCTGCTTGCAGAATTTTCTGGGCTGTCTTGTATGTGGCGAAATGCCCCCCATATGATGATCCATGACAGTGCTCGAGCACTCCCTGCACCTCTCCTTCTGCTACGCACCTTCTAAACATACCATCAGAACCTCTCTTGTATAAGTAAGGCTCATCCCAAAAGTAGTGGTTAATGTCCTTGAAGAATTTCTTCTTGCTGTGACTATCTAGACCATCAGGCTCTTCTCCACAGCTCAAATAATTAGCAAAATCTGCATACCAGGGAAGCTTCTCTTCTAACGCCAATGCTTCAATCAGTTTTCTTCCTGAGGGAATGCTCTCTACGAAAGTGTGAACTGCCATCAGCTGCTCTTCAGGCATCGAGTCATCAATAGGGATTTCATCTTCTATCCGCATTCTAGATAGGTGGTCTGCCACTCCATTTTCAATCCCTTTCTTGTCCTTAATCTCCAAATCAAACTCCTGAAGCAATAGAATCCATCTCAGCAGTCTTGGTTTTGCATCCTTCTTTGCTAACAGGTGTCGCAAGGCTGCATGATCAGTGTGGACCACCACTTTAGAACCAACCAAATAGGATCTAAACTTCTCAAATGCGAATACTATGGCGAGGAGTTCCTTCTCCGTCGTGGCATATTTCACCTGTGCTTCATCGAGGGTCTTACTCGCATAGTATATCACGTGAAGCTTCTTATCCTTTCTCTGACCAAGAACTGCTTCCACTGCGTAGTCACTCGCATCACACATAATCTCAAACGGTAGATCCCAATCTGGTGCCTGCACAATAGGAGCACTAACCAGCTCTCGTTTGATTTCTTCAAATGCTCTGAGACAGTCTTCATCAAACTCGAACGCGATCTCTTTACACAAAAGCCTTGTAAGAGGTCTTGCAATCTTTGAGAAGTCTTTGATGAATCTTCTGTAGAATCCAGCATGGCCCAGGAAGCTTCTGATGTCCTTCACATTGGATGGAGGTTTTAGTTGCATCATTACATCGACCTTGGCTTTATCAACCTCTATGCCTTCCTCACTAATCTTATGCCCTAGCACAATCCCTTCTCTGACCATGAAATGACATTTTTCCCAATTGAGCACCAAGTTCGTCTCCTCGCACCTAGTGAGTACCCTGCACAAATTAGAGAGACAAGATGCAAACGAGTCTCCATAGACGGAAAAATCGTCCATGAAGACTTCGACTACATCCTCTATTAGATCCGAGAAGATCGACATCATGCACCTCTGAAATGTTGCAGGTGCGTTACATAGTCCAAACGGCATCCTTCGATATGCGAAGGTACCATAGGGACATGTAAATGTCGTCTTCTCCTGGTCATTGGGATGAATAGGTATTTGAAAAAATCCAGAATATCCATCAAGGAAACAGTAATAAGAATGATTAGCAAGTTTCTCCAGCATCTGATCGATAAAGGGCAATGGAAAATGGTCTTTCCTAGATGCAGCATTTAATTTTCTGTAATCTATGCACATCCTGTGGCCAGTGATTGTCCTAGTTGGTATTAATTCATCATTGTCGTTTTTTACTACGGTTATACCTCCCTTCTTAGGAACACAATGCACAGGTGAAACCCAATTACTATCAGAGATGGGGTAAATGATCCCAGCATCTAGCAACTTAAGAATCTCTTTCTTAACTACCTCTTTCAAATTCGGATTCAGTCTTCTCTGAGGTTCAATGCTGGAGTATGATTCTTGTTCAAGATGGATCCTATGCATGCATAGGCTAGGTGAGATCCCTTTTATGTCATCTAACGAATACCCTATAGCTTTTCTAAATTTCCTGAGTTCAGTTAGCAACAAATGCAATTCATCACTATTGAGCTCATCATTAACTATCACAGGGTATGTAGAGTCCGGACCTAAGAAAGCATACCTTAGCCCTTTGGGTAGAGGCTTCAGTTCTAGCTTGGGAGCTCTTAGTTCGGACCAGTCGTCTGACGCGGAGGTGCCTGCATCGACCTGTTTGGTCGATGCTGTTGGTCGATCTTGCTCTTGAGTCCCATTTTCTGCGCAATCGCTTTCTACTGCTTTGACCTCTACTGTCGACTGTATTAAGTTCTCAAAGTCCACTGGCTCATCTTCTTCTTTGTGAGAGTCCAAAATCCTCTGATAAACCTCAGTCTCCGGGTGCAAATATCCTTCCTCGCTGTTTTTTGTTAGAGCACTTTGGAGATGGTCCTGTTCGTTGAGTTCTTCTAGAAGCTCGTCTGCCAATTCATCCATTCTCTCTATCCAAAACAGCTGGCCTTCTATGGTGGGTTTCTTCATGACATTATTAATGTTAAAACTCATCTTGAGATCTTTGCCCAGATTCAACTCTATCTGACCTTTCTTGCAGTCTATGATTGCTCCAGCTGTTGCTAAAAATGGTCTTCCCAAAAGCAGGGGGTCTCTGGGTCCTTCATCCATCTCAAGCACAACAAAATCAGTGGGGATCTCCACATTTCCCACTTTAACTGGCATGTCCTCCAAAACTCCATTAGCATATCTTACTGACCTATCAGCCAAGATCATGGCAAGATTGCAAGGTCCAAACTTAGTGAATCCTAACCTTTTAGCTAAAGACAGTGGCATCAGGCTAGTTGAGGCTCCCAGATCACACAAGCAGTTGTCAAAAGCAAACTGGCCTAGCGAGCATGGTAAAGTGAAGGCTCCTGGATCCCTTAGCTTTTCTACTATGTCCTTTCTCTGTATAAACGCGCTGAACTCATGAGTTAGCATCATCATGCCCTGAGTTTCCCTGATCCTGTCATTAACCAGATCCTTCAAAAACTTGTGAGACTGAGGTATCAAGGCAATGGCATCTACCAAAGGCATCTTCAGTTCAAGTTCATCCATCTGTTTGTTAAATAGAGCCTTGTATTTCTCTACCAGCTTTTTCTTGAATCTTCCAGGGAATGGGAGTTTAGGCTTGTAGGGTGGCGGAATGAATTCTGGCTTCTTCTGCTCAGGAACTGCAGATTTTTCAACAGGAGGTGGGTTGGATCGACCTGTTGGTCGATCAGGGTGGTCGATGCTGTCGTCTTGTGTGGGTTGTTTGCCCTGAAGTTCGTGTTCACAGAAACCCTCCCCATCTTGTTCCTCACTGTCCCCAGTGATGTCAGGTGGTCCTGTTCTGGGAGCAAGCTGCTTTCCACTGCGAAGCGTGATAGATTTAGCCTGGTGAAGCTCGTTGGGTTGATGGTGGATTGCTTTACCATGAGGTTTGCCTTGAACCTTTTCAGAAGAGGATGAAGCAGTAGTGCTCTCTAGGTACTTGACTTTAGAGGTCAGTGCCTCAACTTTGAGATTCAAGTCTTGGAAGTTAGTATGTACGTTAGAAAACTGCCTGGCCATATCTTTAGCACCAGCGGCTTGTCCTTGAAGGATTTGCTGGAACATACTTGCAAAATCTGGAGGTGGTGCCGGAGATTGAAAAACTCGTGGGGGCAGCCGGCTGCTGCGGAGGAGCGAAAGGCTTAGATGACTGGTACGGTTGTTGATTGTGGTTAGGCCTGTAAGTGTTGTAACCACGAGTGTAACCCGCGGGGTTCTGCATGTAGCACACTTCGGCAGACTGATCGATCTCCCCATCTTGGACCTGTTCAGCTTCACAAACAAAGTTGAGTTGCTTGTGCTGTGCCAACAACAACTTATCCAACTTGTCATTGAGAGCTTTCATCTCCTTCCTGTGTTTATCATCATAAGTGGTGGTGCTTCTCACAGCTCTATCAGAATCCTCACTGTAGTTTCCATCAGAGAGTGCCAAGTTCTCCACAAGCTCCCAACCATCATCTACATCTTTATTCAGAAAGTTGCCGTTACTAGCGGTATCCAGCATTAGTCGGAACTGAGGCAATACTCCTCGATAAAGTGTACTGAGAAGAGAGTCATTGGAGAAACCATGGTGTGGGCACTTGCTGGTGTAGCTCTTGAATCTTTCCCATGCCTCACAGAAGGTCTCACCAATCTTCTGAGTGAAGCTGGATATCTCATTTCGAAGCTTAGCTGTTCGAGAATTGGAGAAAAACTTAGCAAGAAACACTTTCTTGCAATCGTCCCAAGAAGTAACAGAGCCTGGAGGTAGAGCTTTTTCCCACTGCCGTGCCTTATCAGCAAGAGAGAATGGGAATAGTCGCAGCTTGAGAGCGTCATCACTTACGCCATTGATCTTTGTTAAGCCACAGAGCCGATCAAAGTCATCGAGGTGATCGAGTGGATCCTCCATAGGCAAACCATGGAACCGGTTGTTTTGAATCATGTTGATCATACTGCTCTTGATCTCAAAATTGTTGTTTGGGATTGCAGGAGGCAGAATTCCCTGACGATGGGCATGAGTGTTAGGTGCATCACCAGCACCAATGAGACGAGGCCGTCGTGGTGGATTGCCATTAGCACCTGGTGGAGGTTGATCGAATTGGTTGTCCATATCAATGCAGGTGTTGAGCGGGATCGATGTAGTAGATCGATCAGGGTGATCGATCTTGTGCCAAGGTACCTGAAATGGACAGAAACAGCAATCAAACAAGTCAGCAAGCGAAATAAAATAAAGAAGAACTTGATCTCAAGTAATCTGAAATCCTGAATGCAACAAAATCACTCAAATGGCAACGGCGCCAAATTGAAACAAGAGTTTTTATAATGGTAGACACACAAGCAGAGGAGCAAGCAACAGGGGTGTTTCAATTCCCTTATGCAATCATTGCAGCACAAAGGTATCAATCCATAAGAGTGAGCTATTGACCAATCAGGATGCAATCATTTCACTTAATCCAAGCCAAGCAGAAACAATTTGGTATCTAGCAACCTAAGTGAACAAAAGAGAAAATAAAAAACAAGAACTAACAGAGAACTAGCAAAAGCAGAAGCAATCGATCAAACAAGCAAATAGCAATCAGATGAAGAAATAGAGCTCATGAGAATGGGAATAATTGGTCAGTGAACCCTCCTAGATCAACTAAGGTGTCTAACAAAAACTCATACAGAGCTAATCCCTTGACGAAAGATTCGAATATAGGTCAATCCACTCTCGTGACAGAGACCCCTCTAAACTATGCTACCTCCAAACCTAGATCTCTCTAGAGAAGCATAACATAGCAGGCATTAATAATCAATCAATCAAAGCCAATAAACACTCTAAGCAACCAATCTCTTGGGTTAGACATGTAAATCTCTGGAAAAAGTTGGTTCAGGCATTTTAACAAACACCTCTCGGGCAGGAAATACCTAGGGTCTAATTTCAACTTCTCAGAAAGAAATTAGCATTAAAAACACTCACCCAGAAGGGATCTAAACAGATCTAAGCTTAAACACCCTAGAAGATCAAAGATTCATCACTTTCCTAACCCATCCTCAAGAACCCTAAGCAGACTACTCACAAATCATCATAAAATGCATAAACCCAGAAAATAAAATAAATTGCATAATCATAAAGATAAAGATGAGATTAAGAGAACTGTGAATGTAGAAAGTGCAAAATCAAAATGGATTAAGAGAGATCTGGATCACAAAGTGTCTGGTTTATAGAGTTCTAGAGAGAAAAGAGAGAGATTAGGGATAAGAGAAAAGTAAGGATAAGATAAAAATCTAGATAATTGTCTCAGCACAACAGCTGTATTTATACTACTTTAGGCAAAGTCAAAACCCTAATTCTAAAAATCAAAAGTCAAAGGCGGCTAGGCTGGGCATCGATCACTTTGGTCGATCAGGGTGGTCGATGCCTTGTGATCTTCAAAGCTTGCACCTTTCTTCCTTGGCATCGATCAGTCTGCTCGATCAGTTTGGTCGATGCCTTGTGTTCTTCAAAGCTTGGACCTTTTTGCTTGGGATCGATCAACTGCTCGATGGTGGTGCTCGATGCAGGGTCCTCTTTTCACCAATCAGCTCCTTTTTGTACCTAAACAACTCCAAATGCAAGAATGTATGCAGTGCTTCATGCAATAACCTACTAATCATGCAAAGTGACTACAAATGACTAAAAATGGTATGAACAGGGGATGAATCAATGCTAAAGTGGTGAGAATTCAATGCTTAAAACATGTAAAATATAGACATATCACATATGGATTTGGTTCGAATGACTAAGGCAAGGCATTAAAGGCAAAGGTGAGTTTTCGTGTTTTCAAACCTCTTTCCACAGGTTTAGTTTCTGTTTTGCTTGAGGGCAAGCAAAAGCTAAGTCTAGGGGAGTTGATATACCTCATATTTTACCCTCCATCTATACGATTTAGGACCCGTTTTTAGAGTCTTTCTAGTGTTTTTGTAGTGTTTTAGTGTGTTTACAGGTTAATTGACGTTTGGAGCTTACTTGGAGCAAAAGGATCAAAAAGGGATCAATTTGGAGCTTTTATGAAGAAATGAAGATCAATGCGGATTTGCAGCCTTCTCTGTCCAGAAATACGATGCGTGTCGATCGACAGGCATTAGTTGTGTCGATCGACAGGAGACCTGAAAACAGAAGCTGCTCGAGTTTGAAGCCTAAATCGATTCCAAGTCTATTTGAGATTCCTTAGACCGCCTTAATCAAGCCCTAGACGTCCAGAGACTTGTATATATAGTGTTTTTCGAGTTTTAAAAGAGAGATCCATACTTTGTTAAGCTTTAGCTAGAGATATCTACTTTGTTCTAGGTTTTGACAAGAGAGCTTTGGGGAGATCTTTCTGTTCCTGATTCTTCAAGTCCTGATTGTGAACCCCTTGTTATTTCTTACTCTTAATCTTAATAATGATTTGGTTTTCTATCTCTTGTGTTATTGCTTTGATTATGTCTTAGTAATTCACTAGTTAGATTTAGGGTTTTCTCACAAAGGTTTGATGGTTTGATTGAATGAATTGATTAGTTAAAGATTATCTATCTAATTGTTCTTAATCTGAGATTGTTCTTATTGCTTATTCTTGATTGATCACCTTGAATTTGAACTTATCTGCTAAAGTAGGATTGATAGCTTGAACCTATCTCTAGATTAGCAACACTCCTGATTCACAACGACAGTTGGTTTTAGGGTCTTGTGAACATATTAAACCTGAACTTTAAAGCTGATTTAGATTCCATAGAATTCACAACGACAATTGGTTTTCTGTTTCTAGATTAAGGAGTATTCACAGCGACAATTGGTTTACTTACTTTTATGTTTGAGTTCTAGAACATTGATTAACTTATCCTGACTAATCATTCTATTTATCATTCCTGATTTCCTGAGAATTTCCTGGATCTAACGCTTGCTTCTGATTGTTTACAACCTCGTTTTAATATTCTGCAATTGTTTTCTTTCTTTTACATCAATTTGGTTTAGCATAATCTGAGACTAAAAGCCTATTGTGTAACTAAGTCCCTGTGGAAACGATGCCTAAGTACTACAGTGATCTCTTAATTTAAGAGAGTAGCTCAGGGTAAATTTGAGCATATCATACGGAGTGTTTAGACAACACTTATACCCATTTTCTCCCAAAAGAGGCGAAAACCAACATTAAATTCCTTAGAAGAAGTAAATAGCTTTCTTAGTGTTTCTATGGTCAAAATGTGTCACAATCCAATGCATTTCACTAATTTTAAGAGTTAGAGATGGATTAGAAGTGTTTAGACAACACTTATACCCATTTTCTCCCAAAAGAGGCTAAAACCAACAAAAACATTGCTTAGAAGTAGTAAACCGCTTTGTTAGTGTTTTTATTGTCAAAATTTATCACAATCCAATGCATTTGACTAATTTTAAGAGTTAGAGATGGATACGGAGTGTTTAAACAACACTTATACCCATTTTCTCCCAAAAGTGGCTAAAACCAACAAAAACATTGCTTAGAAGTAGTAAACCGCTTTGTTAGTGTTTCTATTGTCAAAATTTATCACAATCCAATGCATTTGACTAATTTTAAGAGTTAGAGATGGATACGGAGTGTTTAGACAACACTTATACCCATTTTTTCCCAGAAGAGGCTAAAACAAACAAAATCATTGCTTAGAAGTAGTAAACCGCTTTGTTTGTGTTTCTACTGTCAAAATGGTCACAATCCAATGTATTTGACTAATTATAAGAGTTAGAGATGGATACGGAGTGTTTAGACAACACTTATACCCATTTTCTCCCAAAAGAGGCTAAAACCAACAAAAACATTGCTTAGAAGTAGTATGGTAAAAATGTATCACAATCCAATGCATTTGACTAATTATAAGAGTTAGAGATGGATACGGAGTGTTTAGACAACACTTATACCCATTTTCTCCCAAAAGAGGCTAAAACCAACAAAAACATTGCTTAGAAGTAGTAAACCGCTTTGTTAGTGTTTCTATTGTCAAAATGTATCACAATCCAATGCATTTGACTAACTATAAGAGTTAGAGATGGATACGGAGTGTTTAGACAACACTTATACCCATTTTCTCCCAAAAGAGGTGAAAACCACTAACAAATTCCTTAGAAGAAGTAAATAGCTTTGTTAGTGTTTCTATGGTCAAAATGTGTCACAATCCAATGCGTTTGACTAATTATAAGAGTTAGAGATTGATACGGAGTGTTTGGACAACACTTATACCCATTTTCGCCCAAAAGAGGCTACACCCAACAAAAACATTGCTTAGAAGTAGTAAACCGCTTTGTTAGTGTTTCTATTGTCAAAATGTATCACAATCCAATGCATTTGACTAATTATAAGAGTTAGAGATGGATACGGAGTGTTTAGACAACACTTATACCCATTTTCTCCCAAAAGAGGCTAAAACCAACAAAAACATTGCTTAGAAGTAGTAAACCGCTTTGTTAGTGTTTCTATTGTCAAAATGTATCACAATCCAATGCATTTGACTAATTATAAGAGTTAGAGATGGATACGGAGTGTTTAGACAACACTTATACCCATTTTCTCCCAAAAGAGGTGAAAACCAACAATAAATTCCTTAGAAGAAGTAAATAGCTTTGTTAGTGTTTCTATGGTCAAAATGTGTCACAATCCAATGCGTTTGACTAATTATAAGAGTTAGAGATGGATACGGAGTGTTTGGACAACACTTATACCCATTTTCTCCCAAAAGAGGCGAAAACCAACAACAAATTCCTTAGAAGAAGTAAATAGCTTTCTTAGATTTTCTATTGTCAAAATTTATCACAATCCAATGCATTGGACTAATTTTAAGAGTTAGAGATGGATACGGAGTGTTTAGACAACACTTATACCCATTTTCTCCCAAAAGAGGCTAAAACCAACAAAAACATTGCTTAGAAGTAGTAAACCGCTTTGTTAGTGTTTCTATTGTCAAAATGGTCACAATCCAATGTATTTGACTAATTATAAGAGTTAGAGATGGATACGGAGTGTTTAGACAACACTTATACCCATTTTCTCCCAAAAGAGGCTAAAAGCAACAAAAACATTGCTTAGAAGTAGTATGGTAAAAATGTATCACAATCCAATGCATTTGACTAATTTTAAGAGTTAGAGATGGATACAGAGTGTTTAGACAGCACTTATACCCATTTTCTCCCAAAAGAGGTGAAAACCAACAACAATCTCCTTAGAAGAAATAAATAGCTTTGTTAGTGTTTCTATGGTCAAAATGTGTCACAATCCAATGCGTTTGACTAATTATAAGAGTTAGAGATGGATACGGAGTGTTTGGACAACACTTATACCCATTTTCTCCCAAAAGAGGCGAAAACCAACAACCAATTTCTTAGAAGAAGTAAATAGCTTTCTTAGTTTTTCTATTGTCAAAATTTATCACAATCCAATGCATTTGACTAATTTTAAGAGTTAGAGATGGATACGGAGTGTTTAGACAACACTTATACCCATTTTCTCCCAAAAGAGGCTAAAACCAACAAAAACATTGCTTAGAAGTAGTAAACCACTTTGTTAGTGTTTCTATTGTCAAAATGGTCACAATCCAATGTATTTGACTAATTATAAGAGTTAGAGATGGATACGGAGTGTTTAGACAACACTTATACCCATTTTCTCCCAAAAGAGGCTAAAACCAACAAAAACATTGCTTAGAAGTAGTAAACCGCTTTGTTAGTGTTTCTATTGTCAAACTTTATCACAATCCAATGCATTTGACTAATTTTAAGAGTTAGAGATGGATACGGAGTGTTTAAACAACACTTATACCCATTTTCTCCCAAAAGAGGCTAAAACCAACAAAAACATTGCTTAGAAGTAGTAAACCGCTTTGTTAGTGTTTCTATTGTCAAAATTTATCACAATCCAATGCATTTGACTAATTTTAAGAGTTAGAGATGGATACGGAGTGTTTAGACAACACTTATACCCATTTTCTCCCAAAAGAGGCTAAAACCAACAAAATCATTGCTTAGAAGTAGTAAACCGCTTTGTTAGTGTTTCTATTGTCAAAATGGTCACAATCCAATGTATTTGACTAATTATAAGAGTTAGAGATGGATACGGAGTGTTTAGACAACACTTATACCCATTTTCTCCCAAAAGAGGCTAAAACCAACAAAAACATTGCTTAGAAGTAGTAAACCGCTTTGTTAGTGTTTTTATTGTCAAAATTTATCACAATCCAATGCATTTGACTAATTTTAAGAGTTAGAGATGGATACGGAGTGTTTAAACAACACTTATACCCATTTTCTCCCAAAAGTGGCTAAAACCAACAAAAACATTGCTTAGAAGTAGTAAACCGCTTTGTTAGTGTTTCTATTGTCAAAATTTATCACAATCCAATGCATTTGACTAATTTTAAGAGTTAGAGATGGATACGGAGTGTTTAGACAACACTTATACCCATTTTTTCCCAGAAGAGGCTAAAACAAACAAAATCATTGCTTAGAAGTAGTAAACCGCTTTGTTTGTGTTTCTATTGTCAAAATGGTCACAATCCAATGTATTTGACTAATTATAAGAGTTAGAGATGGATACGGAGTGTTTAGACAACACTTATACCCATTTTCTCCCAAAAGAGGCTAAAACCAACAAAAACATTGCTTAGAAGTAGTATGGTAAAAATGTATCACAATCCAATGCATTTGACTAATTTTAAGAGTTAGAGATGGATACGGAGTGTTTAGACAACACTTATACCCATTTTCTCCCAAAAGAGGCTAAAACCAACAAAAACACTGCTTAGAAGTAGTAAACCGCTTTGTTAGTGTTTCTATTGTCAAAATGTATCACAATCCAATGCATTTGACTAATTATAAGAGTTAGAGATGGATACGGAGTGTTTAGACAACACTTATACCCATTTTCTCCCAAAAGAGGTGAAAACCAACAATAAATTCCTTAGAAGAAGTAAATAGCTTTGTTAGTGTTTCTATGGTCAAAATGTGTCACAATCCAATGCGTTTGACTAATTATAAGAGTTAGAGATGGATACGGAGTGTTTGGACAACACTTATACCCATTTTCTCCCAAAAGAGGCTAAAACCAACAAAAACATTGCTTAGAAGTAGTAAACCGCTTTGTTAGTGTTTTTATTGTCAAAATGTATCACAATCCAATGAATTTGACTAATTTTAAGAGTTAGAGATGGATACGGAGTGTTTAGACAACACTTATACCCATTTTCTCCCAAAAGAGGCTAAAACCAACAAAAACACTGCTTAGAAGTAGTAAACCGCTTTGTTAGTGTTTCTATTGTCAAAATGTATCACAATCCAATGCATTTGACTAATTATAAGAGTTAGAGATGGATACGGAGTGTTTAGACAACACTTATACCCATTTTCTCCCAAAAGAGGTGAAAACCAACAATAAATTCCTTAGAAGAAGTAAATAGCTTTGTTAGTGTTTCTATGGTCAAAATGTGTCACAATCCAATGCGTTTGACTAATTATAAGAGTTAGAGATGGATACGGAGTGTTTGGACAACACTTATACCCATTTTCTCCCAAAAGAGGCGAAAACCAACAACAAATTCCTTAGAAGAAGTAAATAGCTTTCTTAGATTTTCTATTGTCAAAATTTATCACAATCCAATGCATTTGACTAATTTTAAGAGTTAGAGATGGATACGGAGTGTTTAGACAACACTTATACCCATTTTCTCCCAAAAGAGGCTAAAACCAACAAAAACATTGCTTAGAAGTAGTAAACCGCTTTGTTAGTGTTTCTATTGTCAAAATGGTCACAATCCAATGTATTTGACTAATTATAAGAGTTAGAGATGGATACGGAGTGTTTAGACAACACTTATACCCATTTTCTCCCAAAAGAGGCTAAAAGCAACAAAAACATTGCTTAGAAGTAGTATGGTAAAAATGTATCACAATCCAATGCATTTGACTAATTTTAAGAGTTAGAGATGGATACATAGTGTTTAGACAACACTTATACCCATTTTCTCCCAAAAGAGGTGAAAACCAACAACAATCTCCTTAGAAGAAATAAATAGCTTTGTTAGTGTTTCTATGGTCAAAATGTGTCACAATCCAATGCGTTTGACTAATTATAAGAGTTAGAGATGGATACGGAGTGTTTGGACAACACTTATACCCATTTTCTCCCAAAAGAGGCGAAAACCAACAACAAATTTCTTAGAAGAAGTAAATAGCTTTCTTAGTTTTTCTATTGTCAAAATTTATCACAATCCAATGCATTTGACTAATTTTAAGAGTTAGAGATGGATACGGAGTGTTTAGACAACACTTATACCCATTTTCTCCCAAAAGAGGCTAAAACCAACAAAAACATTGCTTAGAAGTAGTAAACCGCTTTGTTAGTGTTTCTATTGTCAAAATGGTCACAATCCAATGTATTTGACTAATTATAAGAGTTAGAGATGGATACGGAGTGTTTAGACAACACTTATACCCATTTTCTCCCAAAAGAGGCTAAAACCAACAAAAACATTGCTTAGAAGTAGTAAACCGCTTTGTTAGTGTTTCTATTGTCAAACTTTATCACAATCCAATGCATTTGACTAATTTTAAGAGTTAGAGATGGATACGGAGTGTTTAAACAACACTTATACCCATTTTCTCCCAAAAGAGGCTAAAACCAACAAAAACATTGCTTAGAAGTAGTAAACCGCTTTGTTAGTGTTTCTATTGTCAAAATTTATCACAATCCAATGCATTTGACTAATTTTAAGAGTTAGAGATGGATACGGAGTGTTTAGACAACACTTATACCCATTTTCTCCCAAAAGAGGCTAAAACCAACAAAATCATTGCTTAGAAGTAGTAAACCGCTTTGTTAGTGTTTCTATTGTCAAAATGGTCACAATCCAATGTATTTGACTAATTATAAGAGTTAGAGATGGATACGGAGTGTTTAGACAACACTTATACCCATTTTCTCCCAAAAGAGGCTAAAACCAACAAAAACATTGCTTAGAAGTAGTAAACCTCTTTGTTAGTGTTTCTATTGTCAAAATGTATCACAATCCAATGCATTTGACTAAGTTGAAGAGTTAGAGATGGATTAGAAGTGTTTCGACAACACTTATACCCATTTTCTCCCAAAAGAGGCTAAAACCAACAAAAACATTGCTTAGAAGTAGTAAACCGCTTTGTTAGTGTTTCTATTGTGAAAATGTATCACAATCCAATGCATTTGACTAATTATAAGAGTTAGAGATGGATACGGAGTGTTTAGACAACACTTATACCCATTTTCTCCCAAAAGAGGCGAAAACCAACAACAAATTCCATAGAAGAAGTAAATAGCTTTCTTAGTGTTTCTATGGTCAAAATGTGTCACAATCCAATGCATTTGACTAATTTTAAGAGTTAGAGATGGATTAGAAGTGTTTAGACAACACTTATACCCATTTTCTCCCAAAAGAGGCTAAAACCAACAAAAACATTGCTTAGAAGTAGTAAACCGCTTTGTTAGTGTTTCTATTGTCAAAATTTATCACAATCCAATGCATTTGACTAATTTTAAGAGTTAGAGATGGATACGGAGTGTTTAGAAAACACTTATACCCATTTTCTCCCAAAAGAGGCTAAAACCAACAAAAACATTGCTTAGAAGTAGTAAACCGTTTTGTTAGTGTTTCTATTGTCAAAATGGTCACAATCCAATGTATTTGACTAATTATAAGAGTTAGAGATGGATACGGAGTGTTTAGACAACACTTATACCCATTTTCTCCCAAAAGAGGCTAAAAGCAACAAAAACATTGCTTAGAAGTAGTATGGTAAAAATGTATCACAATCCAATGCATTTGACTAATTTTAAGAGTTAGAGATGGATACGGAGTGTTTAGACAACACTTATACCCATTTTCTCCCAAAAGAGGCTAAAACCAACAAAAACATTGCTTAGAAGTAGTAAACCGCTTTGTTAGTGTTTCTATTGTCAAAATATATCACAATCCAATGCATTTTACTAATTATAAGAGTTAGAGATGGATACGGAGTGTTTAGACAACACTTATACCCATTTTCTCCCAAAAGAGGTGAAAACCAACAATAAATTCATTAGAAGAAGTAAATAGCTTTGTTAGTGTTTCTATGGTCAAAATGTGTCACAATCCAATGCGTTTGACTAATTATAAGAGTTAGAGATGGATACGGAGTGTTTGGACAACACTTATACCCATTTTCTCCCAAAAGAGGCGAAAACCAACAACAAATTCCTTAGAAGAAGTAAATAGCTTTCTTAGTGTTTCTATGGTCAAAATGTGTCACAATCCAATGCATTTGACTAATTTTAAGAATTAGAGATGGATTAGAAGTGTTTAGACAACACTTATACCCATTTTCTCCCAAAAGAGGCTAAAACCAACAAAAACATTGCTTAGAAGTAGTAAACCGCTTTGTTAGTGTTTCTATTGTCAAAATTTATCACAATCCAATGCATTTGACTAATTTTAAGAGTTAGAGATGGATACGGAGTGATTAGACAACACTTATACCCATTTTCTCCCAAAAGAGGCTAAAACCAACAAAAACATTGCTTAGAAGTAGTAAACCGCTTTGTTAGTGTTTCTATTGTCAAAATGTATCACAATCCAATGCATTTGACTAATTATAAGAGTTAGAGATGGATACGGAGTGTTTAGACAACACTTATACCCATTTTCTCCCAAAAGAGGTGAAAACCAACAATAAATTCCTTAGAAGAAGTAAATAGCTTTGTTAGTGTTTCTATGGTCAAAATGTGTCACAATCCAATGCGTTTGACTAATTATAAGAGTTAGAGATGGATACGGAGTGTTTGGACAACACTTATACCCATTTTCTCCGAAAAGAGGCGAAAACCAACAACAAATTCCTTAGAAGAAGTAAATAGCTTTCTTAGTGTTTCTATTGTCAAAATTTATCACAATCCAATGCATTTGACTAATTTTAAGAGTTAGAGATGGATACGGAGTGTTTGGACAACACTTATACCCATTTTCTCCCAAAAGAGGCGAAAACCAACAACAAATTCCTTAGAATAAGTAAATAACTTTCTTAGTGTTTCTATTGTCAAAATTTATCACAATCCAATGCATTTGACTAATTTTAAGAGTTAGAGATGGATACGGAGTGTTTAGACAACACTTATACCCATTTTCTCCCAAAAGAGGCTAAAACCAACAAAAACATTGCTTATGAGTAGTAAACCGCTTTGTTAGTGTTTCTATTGTCAAAATGGTCACAATCCAATGTATTTGACTAATTATGAGAGTTAGAGATGGATACGGAGTGTTTAGACAACACTTATACCCATTTTCTCCCAAAAGAGGCTAAAACCAACAAAAACATTGCTTAGAAGTAGTAAACCTCTTTGTTAGTGTTTCTATTGTCAAAATGTATCACAATCCAATGCATTTGACTAATTATAAGAGTTAGAGATGGATACGGAGTGTTTAGACAACACTTATACCCATTTTCTCCCAAAAGAGGCGAAAACCAACAACAAATTCCTTAGAAGAAGTAAATAGCTTTCTTAGTGTTTCTATGGTCAAAATATGTCACAATCCAATGCATTTGACTAATTTTAAGAGTTAGAGATGGATTAGAAGTGTTTACACAACACTTATACACATTTTCTCCCAAAAGAGGCTAAAACCAACAAAAACATTGCTTAGAAGTAGTAAACCGCTTTGTTAGTGTTTCTATTGTCAAAATTTATCACAATCCAATGCATTTGGCTAATTTTAAGAGTTAGAGATGGATACGGAGTGTTTAGAAAACACTTATACCCATTTTCTCCCAAAAGAGGCTAAAACCAACAAAAACATTGCTTAGAAGTAGTAAACCGCTTTGTTAGTGTTTCTATTGTCAAAATGGTCACAATCCAATGTATTTGACTAATTATAAGAGTTAGAGATGGATACGGAGTGTTTAGACAACACTTATACCCATTTTCTCCCAAAAGAGGCTAAAACCAACAAAAACATTGCTTAGAAGTAGTATGGTAAAAATGTATCACAATCCAATGCATTTGACTGATTTTAAGAGTTAGAGATGGATACGGAGTGTTTAGACAACACTTATACCCATTTTCTCCCAAAAGAGGCTAAAACCAACAAAAACATTGCTTAGAAGTAGTAAACCGCTTTGTTAGTGTTTCTATTGTCAAAATGTATCACAATCCAATGCATTTGACTAATTATAAGAGTTAGAGATGGATACGGAGTGTTTAGACAACACTTATACCCATTTTCTCCCAAAAGAGGTGAAAACCAACAATAAATTCCTTAGAAGAAGTAAATAGCTTTGTTAGTGTTTCTATGGTCAAAATGTGTCACAATCCAATGCGTTTGACTAATTATAAGAGTTAGAGATGGATACGGAGTGTTTGGACAACACTTATACCCATTTTTTCCCAAAAGAGGCGAAAACCAACAACAAATTCCTTAGAAGAAGTAAATAGCTTTCTTAGTGTTTCTATGGTCAAAATGTGTCACAATCCAATGCATTTGACTAATTTTAAGAGTTAGAGATGGATTAGAAGTGTTTAGACAACACTTATACCCATTTTCTCCCAAAAGAGGCTAAAACCAACAAAAATATTGCTTAGAAGTAGTAAACCGCTTTGTTAGTGTTTCTATTGTCAAACTTTATCACAATCCAATGCATTTGACTAATTTTAAGAGTTAGAGATGGATACGGAGTGATTAGACAACACTTATACCCATTTTCTCCCAAAAGAGGCTAAAACCAACAAAAACATTGCTTAGAAGTAGTAAACCGCTTTGTTAGTGTTTCTATTGTCAAAATGTATCACAATCCAATGCATTTGACTAATTATAAGAGTTAGAGATGGATACGGAGTGTTTAGACAACACTTATACCCATTTTCTCCCAAAAGAGGTGAAAACCAACAATAAATTCCTTAGAAGAAGTAAATAGCTTTGTTAGTGTTTCTATGGTCAAAATGTGTCACAATCCAATGCGTTTGACTAATTATAAGAGTTAGAGATGGATACGGAGTGTTTGGACAACACTTATACCCATTTTCTCCGAAAAGAGGCGAAAACCAACAACAAATTCCTTAGAAGAAGTAAATAGCTTTCTTAGTGTTTCTATTGTCAAAATTTATCACAATCCAATGCATTTGACTAATTTTAAGAGTTAGAGATGGATACGGAGTGTTTGGACAACACTTATACCCATTTTCTCCCAAAAGAGGCGAAAACCAACAACAAATTCCTTAGAATAAGTAAATAACTTTCTTAGTGTTTCTATTGTCAAAATTTATCACAATCCAATGCATTTGACTAATTTTAAGAGTTAGAGATGGATACGGAGTGTTTAGACAACACTTATACCCATTTTCTCCCAAAAGAGGCTAAAACCAACAAAAACATTGCTTATGAGTAGTAAACCGCTTTGTTAGTGTTTCTATTGTCAAAATGGTCACAATCCAATGTATTTGACTAATTATGAGAGTTAGAGATGGATACGGAGTGTTTAGACAACACTTATACCCATTTTCTCCCAAAAGAGGCTAAAACCAACAAAAACATTGCTTAGAAGTAGTAAACCGCTTTGTTAGTGTTTCTATTGTCAAAATTTATCACAATCCAATGCATTTGGCTAATTTTAAGAGTTAGAGATGGATACGGAGTGTTTAGAAAACACTTATACCCATTTTCTCCCAAAAGAGGCTAAAACCAACAAAAACATTGCTTAGAAGTAGTAAACCGCTTTGTTAGTGTTTCTATTGTCAAAATGGTCACAATCCAATGTATTTGACTAATTATAAGAGTTAGAGATGGATACGGAGTGTTTAGACAACACTTATACCCATTTTCTCCCAAAAGAGGCTAAAACCAACAAAAACATTGCTTAGAAGTAGTATGGTAAAAATGTATCACAATCCAATGCATTTGACTGATTTTAAGAGTTAGAGATGGATACGGAGTGTTTAGACAACACTTATACCCATTTTCTCCCAAAAGAGGCTAAAACCAACAAAAACATTGCTTAGAAGTAGTAAACCGCTTTGTTAGTGTTTCTATTGTCAAAATGTATCACAATCCAATGCATTTGACTAATTATAAGAGTTAGAGATGGATACGGAGTGTTTAGACAACACTTATACCCATTTTCTCCCAAAAGAGGTGAAAACCAACAATAAATTCCTTAGAAGAAGTAAATAGCTTTGTTAGTGTTTCTATGGTCAAAATGTGTCACAATCCAATGCGTTTGACTAATTATAAGAGTTAGAGATGGATACGGAGTGTTTGGACAACACTTATACCCATTTTTTCCCAAAAGAGGCGAAAACCAACAACAAATTCCTTAGAAGAAGTAAATAGCTTTCTTAGTGTTTCTATGGTCAAAATGTGTCACAATCCAATGCATTTGACTAATTTTAAGAGTTAGAGATGGATTAGAAGTGTTTAGACAACACTTATACCCATTTTCTCCCAAAAGAGGCTAAAACCAACAAAAATATTGCTTAGAAGTAGTAAACCGCTTTGTTAGTGTTTCTATTGTCAAACTTTATCACAATCCAATGCATTTGACTAATTTTAAGAGTTAGAGATGGATACGGAGTGATTAGACAACACTTATACCCATTTTCTCCCAAAAGAGGCTAAAACCAACAAAAACATTGCTTAGAAGTAGTAAACCGCTTTGTTAGTGTTTCTATTGTCAAAATGTATCACAATCCAATGCATTTGACTAATTATAAGAGTTAGAGATGGATACGGAGTGTTTAGACAACACTTATACCCATTTTCTCCCAAAAGAGGTGAAAACCAACAATAAATTCCTTAGAAGAAGTAAATAGCTTTGTTAGTGTTTCTATGGTCAAAATGTGTCACAATCCAATGCGTTTGACTAATTATAAGAGTTAGAGATGGATACGGAGTGTTTGGACAACACTTATACCCATTTTCTCCGAAAAGAGGCGAAAACCAACAACAAATTCCTTAGAAGAAGTAAATAGCTTTCTTAGTGTTTCTATTGTCAAAATTTATCACAATCCAATGCATTTGACTAATTTTAAGAGTTAGAGATGGATACGGAGTGTTTGGACAACACTTATACCCATTTTCTCCCAAAAGAGGCGAAAACCAACAACAAATTCCTTAGAATAAGTAAATAACTTTCTTAGTGTTTCTATTGTCAAAATTTATCACAATCCAATGCATTTGACTAATTTTAAGAGTTAGAGATGGATACGGAGTGTTTAGACAACACTTATACCCATTTTCTCCCAAAAGAGGCTAAAACCAACAAAAACATTGCTTATGAGTAGTAAACCGCTTTGTTAGTGTTTCTATTGTCAAAATGGTCACAATCCAATGTATTTGACTAATTATGAGAGTTAGAGATGGATACGGAGTGTTTAGACAACACTTATACCCATTTTCTCCCAAAAGAGGCTAAAACCAACAAAAACATTGCTTAGAAGTAGTAAACCTCTTTGTTAGTGTTTCTATTGTCAAAATGTATCACAATCCAATGCATTTGACTAATTATAAGAGTTAGAGATGGATACGGAGTGTTTAGACAACACTTATACCCATTTTCTCCCAAAAGAGGCGAAAACCAACAACAAATTCCTTAGAAGAAGTAAATAGCTTTCTTAGTGTTTCTATGGTCAAAATATGTCACAATCCAATGCATTTGACTAATTTTAAGAGTTAGAGATGGATTAGAAGTGTTTACACAACACTTATACACATTTTCTCCCAAAAGAGGCTAAAACCAACAAAAACATTGCTTAGAAGTAGTAAACCGCTTTGTTAGTGTTTCTATTGTCAAAATTTATCACAATCCAATGCATTTGGCTAATTTTAAGAGTTAGAGATGGATACGGAGTGTTTAGAAAACACTTATACCCATTTTCTCCCAAAAGAGGCTAAAACCAACAAAAACATTGCTTAGAAGTAGTAAACCGCTTTGTTAGTGTTTCTATTGTCAAAATGGTCACAATCCAATGTATTTGACTAATTATAAGAGTTAGAGATGGATACGGAGTGTTTAGACAACACTTATACCCATTTTCTCCCAAAAGAGGCTAAAACCAACAAAAACATTGCTTAGAAGTAGTATGGTAAAAATGTATCACAATCCAATGCATTTGACTGATTTTAAGAGTTAGAGATGGATACGGAGTGTTTAGACAACACTTATACCCATTTTCTCCCAAAAGAGGCTAAAACCAACAAAAACATTGCTTAGAAGTAGTAAACCGCTTTGTTAGTGTTTCTATTGTCAAAATGTATCACAATCCAATGCATTTGACTAATTATAAGAGTTAGAGATGGATACGGAGTGTTTAGACAACACTTATACCCATTTTCTCCCAAAAGAGGTGAAAACCAACAATAAATTCCTTAGAAGAAGTAAATAGCTTTGTTAGTGTTTCTATGGTCAAAATGTGTCACAATCCAATGCGTTTGACTAATTATAAGAGTTAGAGATGGATACGGAGTGTTTGGACAACACTTATACCCATTTTTTCCCAAAAGAGGCGAAAACCAACAACAAATTCCTTAGAAGAAGTAAATAGCTTTCTTAGTGTTTCTATGGTCAAAATGTGTCACAATCCAATGCATTTGACTAATTTTAAGAGTTAGAGATGGATTAGAAGTGTTTAGACAACACTTATACCCATTTTCTCCCAAAAGAGGCTAAAACCAACAAAAATATTGCTTAGAAGTAGTAAACCGCTTTGTTAGTGTTTCTATTGTCAAACTTTATCACAATCCAATGCATTTGACTAATTTTAAGAGTTAGAGATGGATACGGAGTGTTTAAACAACACTTATACCCATTTTCTCCCAAAAGAGGCTAAAACCAACAAAAACATTGCTTAGAAGTAGTAAACCGCTTTGTTAGTGTTTCTATTGTCAAAATTTATCACAATCCAATGCATTTGACTAATTTTAAGAGTTAGAGATGGATACGGAGTGTTTAGACAACACTTATACCCATTTTCTCCCAAAAGAGGCTAAAACCAACAAAATCATTGCTTAGAAGTAGTAAACCGCTTTGTTAGTGTTTCTATTGTCAAAATGGTCACAATCCAATGTATTTGACTAATTATAAGAGTTAGAGATGGATACAGAGTGTTTAGACAACACTTATACCCATTTTCTCCCAAAAGTGGCTAAAACCAACAAAAACATTGCTTAGAAGTAGTAAACCTCTTTGTTAGTGTTTCTATTGTCAAAATGTATCATAATCCAATGCATTTGACTAAGGGCTAAACGATGTCCAGAGGATTTCTAATAACAAAAATTCAGGTCAGAACATTCTCACCATAGTCCTATAACTTTTTCAACTCTGATCCGTCGACTCCATACCTACAAGAGAAACTCAAACTTCACGTCAATTAACTCCCTACATTCATTAAAAGTTGGCGTGGCTCTCTTATCCAAAGGATATCATTCAGGGTAGACGGCACTTGGTATTGGGAGGCATTTGGTGTTTAGAGTGGAGTTAAGAGTGTTTAGGGTTACCAGATAATCGCGAGAATGCAGGATATTATGCAAAACCGCAAGAGAGAGTGGCCCAATCAGTCCACGGTTTTCAACCCTTCTTCACTTAACTTCTTCTTCCTTCCTTTCTTTGAGATTCCCCTAGACTTAGGTTTTTCTGTGGGTTTCTCCTGCAAACTACTCGTCTATTCTTCCAGGTTGGTTCCTTGCACTCATATGGATCTTTCTTCGTACTTCCTGAGACTTAATTAGCAACCATTTCCCTTCTTTTCGATTTTTTTTTTTTTTTTTTTTTTTTTTTGGTAAGGGACCAGGTTTCCATGGGGTCCAAAGTATGCATGGTTGTAGCCACGACATCCCTTGGTTCACTTCTACTTGATCCTTTACTTTATTATTATTATTATATATATATATATATATATATATATATATATTTTTTTTCGAAAAGGGAAACGGTTTACTAATCTCAAAAATGTACGCATTTTACCTTAAGTTTATGGATCCAATAGGTTGCTTTAGTTCCTCTTATCTCAGCTCTATGCATCGACTCCGGCTTTCTTTAGTTCTTTTATCTTCTTGATTTAAAACCGCGTGGTTCCTCTCTCTCCGGCGTTTTTGCACATAACTGCTAGAACAGGAAAGAAAAGAGAATGCATGAGGTCTGAAATGAGGTTAAGGTTAAGGGTGGGAACCACTAAAAATGAGTGGCCATTCGAGATCGTCGAAAAAGATTGGCAAAAAGTGATGTGACGTCCTGAATGTATCTGCTCGTTTCCCTGATCTAACACCTTGAATAAGAGAGAATTAAAAGTCAGGTTAGGTTCAAATTAAATAGAGTTGACGTCAGTTCCATCTGAATCTCTGTAGGATGGAATTTTCGGGGAGCGATCCAGCTATGGTTTTCAGGGTATTGTCCGCTCTTAGTGAATCCTGCAATAGTCGTCACTCAGAAAATGATTTAGAACACTTTATGGTCGTAATCAATTCCAAAAGAAAATGATCAGTCATCATTTGATAAGGTCCTCATTCCCTACACGTTTTGACTGACTCGATAAAAACCAAAAACAAAATAAAATAAATGACATCACAAAAGAAAGAAAATGATGTCAGTAACGGATAAACATCCTCCCCCAGACTTAAATAACACTGTCCCCAGTGTGACATAGTGGTGAAAGGATGGAGCAGACTCGATAGATAAATGGATAGAAAAGACTACATAACCTCATACTATGATCCTGGTGAAGCGCATAACTAATCTGATGTAGAATCGTCGGAGTGAACCTGGGAATCGTCTAGTCCAGATCTGCGGAGAAGTCTCTGCATCTTAGCTAGCTCACGTGATTGAACAGCGTATTGCTCCTCTAAAGCTCGGCTCCTGGCTCTCTCCTCCTCCAATGCGGTAGTCTCAGTGGTATGCGATGGTACACGTGCTCGTCGCTCAGTCCGAATCAAGTCCTGTGCCTTGTTGCGAACAAATTGACCAATGGTCAAAGGCAGGGTCTCGCCGGTCCTAAGGTTTAGGAACTCGTCCTCTCGTGGTGTCCAGCTTATGTGTCCATCGTGTAATCGCGGAACAGAAGTAGATGGTAGTAGAATCAAACGGCTCAGGTTCGGCGGGGTAGGGTATTGGTACCCAAAACGATATGGGTCAGTGGTAGCTCCTTTGATAATCCTCATGGTGTTGAGGCTGAAAAGATCTAGCCACTGCTTCCGTGGCGTAGCAATTCTGTCGCTAAAGTCAACTCCAGCAGCTGCCATGATCGCAGTAATCGCAGTTCCATAAGTCGCAGAAGGGGCTGAATCCTTGCATGTCACCGCCTCATGCTTAACCTTAACTAACCGTGTGGCTAGTAAAGCGGCATAGCTAACCAAAATTGGAGCATCGACGAATGGCATCTGAAGTGTAATAAGCTCGTCGGTAAGAACTCCCGTCTGGTTGTTCCTGCAAAACAAAGTGCTCGCGAGAATGCGGTGCGTAACGCGGATCGCCGGATGCGTAAGCATAGATGACTTGGATGTCTTCGCATCGTAATCTCCATTGGCCATCATAGACCAAAAACTAGCTCCTGAAAAGGAACCATAATCAATCACATCACTCATATCAAGTCCCAAACAAGTACTCATCTCGGGAATGCTCAATGTGTAGCGCCTCTCATCAATAATGAACTCTAGGATTCCGTCTCGTGCTAGTGGATGCTTGCAACGTGGGAAGGAGAGTTGCACGGTCGTGAGAAACTGGCGAGCTTCCTCTATGTAAGCGGGATAATCAGTCTCTACAAAAGAACTCAAACGCAATGCTCCAAGGTACAAACGGATGTCGTCACCAATTCCCAATGCATCTAGTGACTCGTAGTTTATCTTCGGTGATGTGTTAATGGCAAGCTTATCAACCATCTTCTTGTAATCGGTCATTGGGTTCATCTTTTGACCCACAAACTTTCGCACAAGCTTGCGTTCATCATCAACAATCGTCAATGTGTTGTCTCGAATGGACCGTATTGCCGAGTTAAATGGCTCGTCATCCCTAAGCCAATAGCGTGGTTCTTCGGTTTGAATAGCTTTGCCTTTCTCTTTGCGTTCTCGAGCTCGGCGATCGTTCGCCTTCTTGGTTCTCCATTCGTTTGGAGAGTCATCATCAACCTCTTGTATCCTAAGCGGTCTCTCATTCTTCTTTGATCTTGGGCGAGTTTCCATGGTACCTAAACCAAAAGAATTCTCAAATCAAGAAGTTAGTGAGTTGCATAAACCAATAGAAATACTATAGAGAGCATTAGATCAATAAGAAGCAATCGATTAGCTCTAAGAATCAACAATTCAATTTCACAATTTCAATTTTCGGATTACCATTATCCAATATTTTTCAAGTTTTAAAAACTTGAATTTTAAGCACTAATCCTTCAAGAAATCACTCTATGCTCATTAACTATGACTAATCGAGTTTAAAGAAACCAATTTTAGCAATTTTGCATCCTCAATTTCAAGTTTACACAAACCTAAAATTTCAACATATGCCAATTTCAAATTCTCAAACTTGAGTGCAATTTAATCAATAGCTAAGCATCCTAGAGACATAGAAAAGAGTTCTCTAACAAATTCTAACAATATTGGTACTAGAATCAAAGTAATTGGAAATACCCAATTTGATTCATAAAGAGATGTGAAAGTTAAAAGCTCATACCTTTGCTGTTGAGAGAAAAGGATTATGGAATTGGATTCCTCTTGAAATTTGAGTGAGAATTGTAAGAGAAACTTTAATAAAACCCTAATTTAAAAGTGATTGAGCTTTTGGTCCCAAATTCTCTTCAAAGGTTGAAGAAGAACAATAGTAGGGTTTTGATCCAAAAAGCATACCTTTACCTTCTTATATTTGTTTCTGGGGCCCAACGGGTTTCTATAAAGTCCAAAAATTTGAATTAGAAGAAATTTTCGAAAACTTACCTTGAACTGCACGGAATTGTTCGGTTCAAGTCGTTTCTATTCGGGTCATGGACGGAATTGCGAACAAAATCGGAATCGACGGGTCGGGATCGAAGTTCGGGTCGAATGTACGGAGAGTCGTTGGCCGCACGACGGGACCACGATCGTGCGGTCGACCATAGGGTCTGCCGCACGACGGTCACTTGGCCGTGAGGTCGATGGATCGGCTGTCGCACACGCGGGTCACGGCCATGCGGTCGTTTCCTCGGCCATCTCCTGTTCTCCTCGGTCTTTTCTTCTTGTCTTCCTCCTCTTCAAGTTTCTTCTTTTTCATGTTGGCTTATAATAAGCCTAATGCTTCGTCATATCGTCGATCTTCACTTTCTTCTCGGCCACTTCCCCTAAGAGGCCAAGTCTCTTGTGAATCTCCGGTCATGAGCCTTGGTCTTGGGCTACTGACGGTGAAATGTCAATTGCTTGCAACTTCCAGTTCTTGTAACGAAGATGATGGACGATGACTAAGTTGTTGCGGTCAAAGGAGTACGGACCAGGGCTGGGCGCATCACAGGACCACGATGGTGAGGCGGACAGTGGCGTCCACCGCATGACCGGGCCACGGTCGTGCGGCCTGGCCCTCGGTTGGTCGTATCCTTGGTCGCGGTTCAAGTCCTGTTTTTGATTTTCTCTTTTTTTTTTTTTTTTGTGTTTTTCTGAAACTTAAGAAAAGAAAAATGTCAATAGAAAAAGAAAGCTAAGATAAAAATAAAACTTACCAAGTGGGTTGCCTCCCACCAAGCGCTTTTGTTTAAAGTCGGTTAGCTCGACTCTAGTGCCCTTTTTGTTAGGCTTCAGAAGAAGTTGCTACTAGATTTGGATTTCCTGTAGCTTCCTTGGTTTGCAGCATCTTTGGCTCTTCAATTACTAACTCGCCTTTCTTGGGCCTAAATGGCTTAGGTTTGTAAAAGACTTGTCTTGTATGATTCACCATTTTCTTGACTTGTTCCGTCTTAGCTTCAAGGTCTGGTGGAACAATGATCTCAACCTTCGCGAATGGGGGTTTCGGAGGTTGTACCTGCGCCTTAGGCTTCTTGTTTTCTTCGGGAAAAACCAAGGCTTTCCCTCTATCAATTTGTCGATGTGAGCATTGATTCTCTTGCATTTGCTTCTCATCAAGCTTATGCGGGTAGTGAGTCTTCTTGTTGATGTGTTTAAAAGTTACTCTTCTCTCTGCGTGGTCAAGCACGGCACCAACGGTAGCGAGAAAAGGTCGTCCTAGAATCAAAGGTCTCTCTGTTTCTTTATCCATCTTCAAGACATGAAAATCCGTAGGAACAATGTAGTTCCCTACAACGAGTTGTAAGTTATGAACCATTCCATCGGGAGTCTTCTGAGATGAGTCTCCAAAGACTAGACTCATGTTAGTTTGAGAAAGGTTTCTCAATCCTAGCTTATCTGCAACACTCCTAGACATAACATTAACGTTAGAACCAGAATCACAAAGAGAGTCAGGGAATTCGATGCCTGTTATTGAGCAAGGGAACACAAAACGGCCGGGATCTTCAGCTTTAGGGAGTCTCCTTAAAAGAGGACGCCTGGGCTGGTCATCCGCGACTACACGAGTTCTGCGAACCACGTCTTCATAAGAATCGAACAGTGGCACGATGTCCTGAACTTTTCTCTTCACGTCGGTGTCTTGAGATACGATAGAATTGCAAAATCCTCTAGGATTATCTTCGGGTCTTCCTGGTAAAACTCCTTGTTGCCTCCCAATCGCTTCTGCGGTTTGGGCTACTTGCATCTCGAGCTTCTTCACATGATTAGTAACACCTTCAATCTTTAGATTTAGCTCTCGATGTCCGGAATCAACCTTGGTGTTGATGTCCCTAGCGAGTTTATCCTGCGAGTTCATTAGTTGTTGCAACATCACTTCAATCTTACTCTCTTGAGGTGCTGGCATCATGGCTGGCACGGTTGGGAAAGGAGGTCTCATTGCGTTGAACTGAGGTCTCGGCTGGAAGTTATTGCCACCGAAATTGGCATTTTGAAAACCACGGTTCTGGAACGGCTTGTTGTTCTGGGGATAGAACTGATCTTGAGGATTCTCCACATTAGGGTTCCTATAAGAAAGGTTAGAAGCATTTCTAAAATTATTGTTAAAGCCACCATTGTACCCTCGGTTTTGATAAAAACCTTGGTTACCAACATAGTTAACTTCTTCTTCTTGACCATTTGAGTGGTCATAATCGTCAAAAGCTTCATCGTTTCCACGTGTGGTCTCACAAGCATTCACGGCTCGGTTCTGATTTCGGAGAAGGTTCTCCATCATCTTCTTGAGCTCAGCGATCTGCTTAGAGTCAGAATCTTTAGGACGTGTGGTCCTATCAAATTCCCCAGAGTTGTTACCATTTGCAATGGCAAGGTTCTCTATCAAAGCTCGTCCTTCTTCGATGGTGTTTGTTGTAAAGTCTCCATTGCTGGCCGTGTCGAGTGAAAGTTGAAACTTCGGATGCAATCCTCTATAGAATGTTGTAAGAAGATTACCCTCCGGGAAGCCATGGTGAGGACAGTCACGTTCGTAGTCCTTAAATCGTTCCCATGCTTCAAAGAATGATTCGACCGGTCCTTGTTGAAAACTTTGCATCTTGTTCCTTAAGAGATTCAATCGACTCTTCGTATAGAAGTGTGTCAAGAAAGCATTCTTGCACTCTTCCCACGAAGTAATCGATCCAGGAGGCTGCGACTTTAACCATTTTTGAGCCTTGTCGGCTAGAGAGAATGGGAAAAGCTTTAGCTTCAAGAAATCATCTGTAACTCCATTAGTACGCGTCGTAGTGCATACGTCCTCAAAAGTATCAATGTGGTCCATTGGATGCTCCGTAGATAGTCCATGGAATTGATTCTGCTTCACAAGGGAAATAATCTGAGGTTTGATCTCAAAGTCTCGCCTTTGCGGTTGTTGAGGGCGAATAGCTGCTCTGTCCGGTGCATATTGAGTTGGTGCATCGAAATCGGCAATCGTTCGGCCACGTCTAGCTTGGTTAACGTAAGGTTGACGTTGTCTTCCAACGTTGCGGTGCTGTTGTTGTTGTTCGTTGTTAGGTCCGAAGTTCTGAGCTGCGTCTCCTTGAGGGAGAGGGTCTCTTAGTTCTTCCCTAACTTGTTGCTGTGGTTGGTCGAGGTCCAGAGGTCCACGAGGTAGATCTCTTTCGTCGGCCATGCTTCTTTGTCTTATAGATATTTTGATTTCACGTATAAGCTTGTTGATGTCTTCAGGTGGAGCGATTGTCTCGGAGTTTTGGCTCCTAGTCATACACTGCGAAACGAAAACACGTAGCTAATAGGGAAATTAGTAAGATATCAAAGACTTGCTGAAAAGTAAAAATGTCAAAGACGGGATTCAAGTAGAATTCAAAGGCACGATCTTGGCTCCCCGGCGACAACGGTGCCAAAAACTTGATGGGGCGTGGTTTTACCCACACCTCACTGGGTTTCACCCAAGGAGATCTTAGGTTTTTAACCTTCAGCAGAACAAATAAGTTGGTCGCAAGTGCACAACCTATCTATTGCAGTACTTAGGGTATCGATCCTCCGGGAGATGTGACGGATCCAAATTCTAACTTAAAATCCAGCAAAGACTAACTATGGAAAGGGGTTTTGGTTTTTCTCTAAGTGTCACTCCTAGAGATATGCTAATGCTAAACTAATGCTAAACTATCCTAAGTGAAACTAAACTAAACTAAACTAGAGAATGCAGGTGAATGAGATCTATGACTAAACTATGATTACTAAGGATTAAACTATCAATATTAAAAGCGTTGGGCGTTCAGGGGAACATCTCCAGGGGTTTCATTAGGTCAAGGGCTGCTAGGTATGCTAAACTTGCTTCTGGTTTATGACTCACGAACTTAGACACGGATGTAGATCTGAATGATTTCCATCACCAGACCCTAGACTGCGCGTATCCGGACCTCAGCATCACGAGGTGTAAGGCCTTTCGTGTCACGCAATCCGCCTTAGGATTAGGTCTAATATTGTCCACAACGTCACTTTGCATCTTAGAACCTCAATCAGTTGCTATTCTAAGCTAGATCGGACTATACAACAGGCTTTCGAAAAGTCGTAGTATCTAGAGATGGTCGTTATTACTCGGGATGATCAGTCCCTTTCTATAACGGTTAAAACGAACTAGAAGATAGAATCATTGAGCAAACCATATCAGATCTAGCAACCTAAACAAATCAGCGACCCATGAAAACCCTTTTGAATCACCCCATCAAACCCAACAAAGGAACTACTCACACATAGCGTGTGAAACCATCAAAGCAATGATAAAGATGCATTAAAAACCAAACGAAATATGCAAAGGGGGTTCAGAGAAAACTTCTCTATGAGATACAGAAGAAACACGTCTCCCCCTACAAGCTAAAGTACTGAAAAGAGAAAAGAAAGATTAAACAAAGCAAGATCTTCGAACGGAGGCAGGCGGCGGCTCTATGGTCAAGAAAGACGTCTAGGGTTTTCCCTGGAGGCTCTCTCACGTCTAGGGTTGCTCTCTGCTCGCTCTCTTCTCTAAGATGTCGAGTATCATGTATTTATAGGCTCTGAGGCGGCAAGAATTAGGGTTAGGGCTTCCTTCGTCAAAACTCGGCGTTTTGGATAAATGACTTTGGACTGCACTGGCCGCACCATCGGGCTCTCGTCGTGCGGTGGTAAGGCTTGATGGCCGCACGGTCGGGTCTTGGTCGTGAAGTGGAGAAGCTCTTGGCCGCAGGCCCATTGCCTGGTCATGCGGCTGGACAGGGCTCTCTTCGCCTGGCCATAACTTTTGATTGACAACTCCAAATTGGTTGATTCCACTTCGAGGCGAGTCTTGACTCTTTAAGCTTTCCAATGGCACCAAGAAGTCCAGATTTGGCTAAGCGGAAGGTCTCCAACGGTTGCAATACTTTCGGCGGTCCAATGTTGTCCAGAAAAGTCCATTTAGCTCCTTTTAGGCCCATTTGCCCTAAAACTTGTAAAAGCTTCCTGAAACTTAAAATACTTGAAAACATCCTAGAAAACACTTATTATGTTCTAAATCTTTATGAAAACACCATTAAAAACATAGTCAAAACGGGTCAAAATACGATGTTATCAGCTAGTACGGGTACGGACGCGCGAGTTGTCTCTCGGCCTTATCCATGTGTGAGCTGTCGTTTGTCCTCATGTGTGAGCTGTTCTTTGGCTGGATTAGATGTGCTTTAGAGAGGCTGAATAGGGATGCAAAGTTGTCTAAGTGCATAACCCTTTAGACCTAGATATTTCTCTATAAAAAGTGTTACCCATTGTAAAGTAACACTTTTTACTCTTAATACATTTCGATTCTTCTCTCGAACATGGCTCTATTTCACTCTTATCCTCCTTAGATCTATTCTTATTCTTGGTTCTGGTTACTTATTTTCGATTCTTGTTCTAGTCTTTAGTTATTATTTCTGCATTTAATCAATACTCCGTATCCATCTTTAACTCTTATAATTAGTCAAATACATTGGATTGTGACCATTTTGACCATAGAAACAGTAACAAAGCTATTTACTTCTTCTAAAGAATTTGTTGTTGGTTTTCGCCTCTTTTGGGAGAAAATGGGTATAAGTGTTGTCCAAACACTCTGTATCCATCTCTAACTCTTATAATTAGTCAAATGCATTGGATTGTGATACATTTTGACCATAGAAACACTAACAAAGCGGTTTACTACTTCTAAGCAATGTTTTTGTTGGTTTTAGCCTCTTTTGGGAGAAAATGGGTATAAGTGTTGTCTAAACACTCCGTATCCATCTATAACTCTTATAATTAGTCAAATGCATTGGATTGTGATACATTTTTACCATAGAAACACTAACAAAGCGGTTTACTACTTCTAAGCAATGTTTTTGTTGGTTTTAGCCTCTTTTGGGAGAAAATGGGTATAAGTGTTGTCTAAACACTCCGTATCCATCTCTAACTCTTAAAATTAGTCAAATGCATTTGATTGTGATACATTTTTACCATAAAAACACTAACAAAGCGGTTTACTACTTCTAAGCAATGTTTTTGTTGGTTTTAGCCTCTTTTGGGAGAAAATGGGTATAAGTGTTGTCCAAACACTCCGTATCCATCTCTACCTCTTATAATTAGTCAAATGCATTGGATTGTGATACATTTTGACAATAGAAACACTAACAAAGCGGTTTACTACTTCTAAGCAATGTTTTTGTTGGTTTTAGCCTCTTTTGGGAGAAAATGGGTATAAGTGTTGTCTAAACACTTTGTATCCATCTATAACTCTTATAATTAGTCAAATACATTGGATTGTGACCATTTTGACAATAGAAAAACTAACAAAGCGGTTTACTACTTCTAATCAATGTTTTTGTTGGTTTTAGCCTCTTCTGGGAGAAAATGGGTATAAGTGTTGTCTAAACACTCCGTATCCATCTCTAACTCTTATAATTAGTCAAATTGATTGGATTGTGATACATTTTGACAATATAAACACTAACAAAGCGGTTTACTACTTCTAAGCAATATTTTTGTTGGTTTTAGCCACTTTTGGGAGAAAATGGGTATAAGTGTTGTCTAAACACTCCGTATTCATCTCTAACTCTTATAATTAGTCAAATACATTGGATTGTGACCATTTTGACCATAGAAACAGTAACAAAGCTATTTACTTCTTCTAAAGAATTTGTTGTTGGTTTTCGCCTCTTTTGGGAGAAAATGGGTATAAGTGTTGTCCAAATACTTTGTATCCATCTCTAACTCTTATAATTAGTCAAATGCATTGGATTGTGATAAATTTTGACAATAGAAACACTAACAAAGCGGTTTACTACTTCTAAGCAATGTTTTTGTTGGTTTTAGCCTCTTTTGGGAGAAAATGGGTATAAGTGTTGTCTAAACACTCCGTATCCATCTCTAACTCTTATAATTAGTCAAATGCATTGGATTGTGATACATTTTTACCATAGAAACACTAACAAAGCGGTTTACTACTTCTAAGCAATGTTTTTGTTGGTTTTAGCCACTTTTGGGAGAAAATGGGTATAAGTGTTGTCTAAACACTCCGTATCCATCTCTAACTCTTATAATTAGTCAAATGCATTGGATTGTGATACATTTTGACAATAGAAACACTAACAAAGCGGTTTACTACTTCTAAGCAATGTTTTTGTTGGTTTTTGCCTCTTTTGGGAGAAAATGGGTATAAGTGTTGTCTAAACACTCCGTATCCATCTCTAACTCTTATAATTAGTCAAATGCATTGGATTGTGATACATTTTTACCATAGAAACACTAACAAAGCGGTTTACTACTTCTAAGCAATGTTTTTGTTGGTTTTAGCCTCTTTTGGGAGAAAATAGGTATAAGTGTTGTCTAAACACTCCGTATCCATCTCTAACTCTTAAAATTAGTCAAATGCATTTGATTGTGATAAATTTTTACCATAAAAACACTAACAAAGCGGTTTACTACTTCTAAGCAATGTTTTTGTTGGTTTTAACCTCTTTTGGGAGAAAATGGGTATAAGTGTTGTCCAAATACTCTGTATCCATCTCTAACTCTTATAATTAGTCAAATACATTGGATTGTGACCATTTTGACCATAGAAACAGTAACAAAGCTATTTACTTCTTCTAAAGAATTTGTTGTTGTTTTTCGCCTCTTTTGGGAGAAAATGGGTATAAGTGTTGTCCAAACACTCTGTATCCATGTCTAACTCTTATAATTAGTCAAATGCATTGGATTGTGATACATTTTGACAATAGAAACACTAACAAAGCGGTTTACTACTTCTAAGCAATGTGTTTGTTGGTTTTAGCCTCTTTTGGGAGAAAATGTGTATAAGTGTTGTCTAAACACTCCGTATCCATCTCTAACTTTTATAATTAGTTTAATGCATTGGATTGTGACACATTTTGACCATAGAAACACGAACAAAGCTATTTACTTCTTCTAAAGAATTTGTTGTTGGTTTTCGCCTCTTTTGGGAGAAAATGGGTATAAGTGTTGTCCAAACACTCCTTATCCATCTCCAACTCTTATAATTAGTCAAATACATTGGATTGTGACCATTTTGATCATAGAAACAGTAACAAAAGTATTTACTTCTTCTAAAGAATTTGTTGTTGGTTTTCGCCTCTTTTGGGAGAAAATGGGTATAAGTGTTGTCCAAACACTCCGTATCCATCTCTAACTCTTATAATTAGTCAAATGCATTTGATTGTGATACATTTTGACAGTAGAAACACTAACAAAGCGGTTAACTACTTCTAAGCAATGTTTTTGTTGGTTTTAGCCTCTTTTGGGAGAAAATGGGTATAAGTGTTGTCCAAACACTCCGTATCCATCTCTACCTCTTATAATTAGTCAAATGCATTGGATTGTGATACATTTTGACAATAGAAACACTAACAAAGCGGTTTACTACTTCTAAGCAATGTTTTTGTTGGTTTTAGCCTCTTTTGGGAGAAAATGGGTATAAGTGTTGTCTAAACACTTTGTATCCATCTATAACTCTTATAATTAGTCAAATACATTGGATTGTGACCATTTTGACAATAGAAAAACTAACAAAGCGGTTTACTACTTCTAATCAATGTTTTTGTTGGTTTTAGCCTCTTTTGGGAGAAAATGGGTATAAATGTTGTCCAAACACTCCGTAACCATCTCTAACTCTTATAATTAGTCAAATGCATTGGATTGTGATACATTTTGACAATAGAAACACTAACAAAGCGGTTTACTACTTCTAAGCAATGTTTTTGTTGGTTCTAGCCTCTTTTGGGAGAAAATGGGTATAAGTGTTGTCCAAGCACTCCGTAACCATCTCTAACTCTTATAATTAGTCAAATGCATTGGATTGTGATAAATTTTGACAATAGAAACACTAACAAAGCGGTTTACTACTTCTAAGCAATGTTTTTGTTGGTTGTAGCCTCTTTTGGGAGAAAATGGGTATAAGTGTTGTCTAAACACTCCGTATCCATCTCTAACTCTTATAATTAGTCAAATGCATTGGATTGTGATACATTTTTACCATAGAAACACTAACAAAGCGGTTTACTACTTCTAAGCAATGTTTTTGTTGGTTTTAGCCACTTTTGGGAGAAAATGGGTATAAGTGTTGTCTAAACACTCCGTATCCATCTCTAACTCTTATAATTAGTCAAATGCATTGGATTGTGATACATTTTGACAATAGAAACACTAACAAAGCGGTTTACTACTTCTAAGCAATGTTTTTGTTGGTTTTAGCCTCTTTTGGGAGAAAATGGGTATAAGTGTTGTCTAAACACTCCGTATCCATCTCTAACTCTTATAATTAGTCAAATGCATTGGATTGTGATACATTTTTACCATAGAAACACTAACAAAGCGGTTTACTACTTCTAAGCAATGTTTTTGTTGGTTTTAGCCTCTTTTGGGAGAAAATAGGTATAAGTGTTGTCTAAACACTCCGTATCCATCTCTAACTCTTAAAATTAGTCAAAAGCATTTGATTGTGATAAATTTTTACCATAAAAACACTAACAAAGCGGTTTACTACTTCTAAGCAATGTTTTTGTTGGTTTTCACCTCTTTTGGGAGAAAATGGGTATAAGTGTTGTCCAAATACTCTGTATCCATCTCTAACTTTTATAATTAGTCAAATACATTGGATTGTGACCATTTTGACCATAGAAACAGTAACAAAGCTATTTACTTCTTCTAAAGAATTTGTTGTTGTTTTTCGCCTCTTTTGGGAGAAAATGGGTATAAGTGTTGTCCAAACACTCTGTATCCATGTCTAACTCTTATAATTAGTCAAATGCATTGGATTGTGATACATTTTGACAATAGAAACACTAACAAAGCGGTTTACTACTTCTAAGCAATGTGTTTGTTGGTTTTAGCCTCTTTTGGGAGAAAATGTGTATAAGTGTTGTCTAAACACTCCGTATCCATCTCTAACTTTTATAATTAGTTTAATGCATTGGATTGTGACACATTTTGACCATAGAAACACGAACAAAGCTATTTACTTCTTCTAAAGAATTTGTTGTTGGTTTTCGCCTCTTTTGGGAGAAAATGGGTATAAGTGTTGTCCAAACACTCCGTATCCATCTCCAACTCTTATAATTAGTCAAATACATTGGATTGTGACCATTTTGATCATAGAAACAGTAACAAAAGTATTTACTTCTTCTAAAGAATTTGTTGTTGGTTTTCGCCTCTTTTGGGAGAAAATGGGTATAAGTGTTGTCCAAACACTCCGTATCCATCTCTAACTCTTATAATTAGTCAAATGCATTGGATTGTGATACATTTTGACAATAGAAACACTAACAAAGCGGTTTACTACTTCTAAGCAATGTTTTTGTTGGTTTTAGCCTCTTTTGGGAGAAAATAGGTATAAGTGTTGTCTAAACACTCCGTATCCATCTCTAACTCTTAAAATTAGTCAAATGCATTTGATTGTGATACATTTTTACCACAAAAACACTAACAAAGCGGTTAACTACTTCTAAGCAATGTTTTTGTTGGTTTTAGCCTCTTTTGGGAGAAAATGGGTATAAGTGTTGTCCAAACACTCCGTATCCATCTCTACCTCTTATAATTAGTCAAATGCATTGGATTGTGATACATTTTGACAATAGAAACACTAACAAAGCGGTTTACTACTTCTAAGCAATGTTTTTGTTGGTTTTAGCCTCTTTTGGGAGAAAATGGGTATAAGTGTTGTCTAAACACTTTGTATCCATCTATAACTCTTATAATTAGTCAAATACATTGGATTGTGACCATTTTGACAATAGAAAAACTAACAAAGCGGTTTACTACTTCTAATCAATGTTTTTGTTGGTTTTAGCCTCTTTTGGGAGAAAATGGGTATAAATGTTGTCCAAACACTCCGTAACCATCTCTAACTCTTATAATTAGTCAAATGCATTGGATTGTGATACATTTTGACAATAGAAACACTAACAAAGCGGTTTACTACTTCTAAGCAATGTTTTTGTTGGTTCTAGCCTCTTTTGGGAGAAAATGGGTATAAGTGTTGTCCAAGCACTCCGTAACCATCTCTAACTCTTATAATTAGTCAAATGCATTGGATTGTGATACATTTTGACAATAGAAACACTAACAAAGCGGTTTACTACTTCTAAGCAATGTTTTTGTTGGTTGTAGCCTCTTTTGGGAGAAAATGGGTATAAGTGTTGTCTAAACACTCCGTATCCATCTCTAACTCTTATAATTAGTCAAATGCATTGGATTGTGATACATTTTTACCATAGAAACACTAACAAAGCGGTTTACTACTTCTAAGCAATGTTTTTGTTGGTTTTAGCCACTTTTGGGAGAAAATGGGTATAAGTGTTGTCTAAACACTCCGTATCCATCTCTAACTCTTATAATTAGTCAAATGCATTGGATTGTGATACATTTTGACAATAGAAACACTAACAAAGCGGTTTACTACTTCTAAGCAATGTTTTTGTTGGTTTTTGCCTATTTTGGGAGAAAATGGGTATAAGTGTTGTCTAAACACTCCGTATCCATCTCTAACTCTTATAATTAGTCAAATGCATTGGATTGTGATACATTTTTACCATAGAAACACTAACAAAGCGGTTTACTACTTCTAAGCAATGTTTTTGTTGGTTTTAGCCTCTTTTGGGAGAAAATAGGTATAAGTGTTGTCTAAACACTCCGTATCCATCTCTAACTCTTAAAATTAGTCAAATGCATTTGATTGTGATAAATTTTTACCATAAAAACACTAACAAAGCGGTTTACTACTTCTAAGCAATGTTTTTGTTGGTTTTCACCTCTTTTGGGAGAAAATGGGTATAAGTGTTGTCCAAATACTCTGTATCCATCTCTAACTTTTATAATTAGTCAAATACATTGGATTGTGACCATTTTGACCATAGAAACAGTAACAAAGCTATTTACTTCTTCTAAAGAATTTGTTGTTGTTTTTCGCCTCTTTTGGGAGAAAATGGGTATAAGTGTTGTCCAAACACTCTGTATCCATGTCTAACTCTTATAATTAGTCAAATGCATTGGATTGTGATACATTTTGACAATAGAAACACTAACAAAGCGGTTTACTACTTCTAAGCAATGTGTTTGTTGGTTTTAGCCTCTTTTGGGAGAAAATGTGTATAAGTGTTGTCTAAACACTCCGTATCCATCTCTAACTTTTATAATTAGTTTAATGCATTGGATTGTGACACATTTTGACCATAGAAACACGAACAAAGCTAGGTACAAGGAATGGGCCTGTAAGGTATATAGGTCAAACAAGTCAGGAGAATTGAGCATTGGAGGGGTTATAACCCCGATTCTAGCTGCTTGTGGAGTGGAATTAGATGGTGAAGGTGTTGAACCCCGATGGATAGACATGCCACATTTAATCAAATCTGGGATTATCGCCAAGGAAATGGTGAACGGGCAGTACCTTTACAGGTTCTTCCACCAAGAAGCCAGCTGCACCAAGATGATGCCTCTTCCTTGCCCAAGTCACACCACCGTTAGGATGGGAAACAACATCGATTTTTGCCCACCTACCGTGCTGCTGTACCCAAGAGAACAAGAGGAAGCTCCTATTGCAGAACAAGAGGAAGCGGAGCAGCATCGACCAGATCAGGTCGATGCAGAGGACCATGACCTTCAGGACTCCCCTCTTGAAGAATTCAAAGGCCGCACCTTACAGGACGCTCACAGGCACATCAGCAAGCTCCGAAAGTGGTCAATCAAGACGATCAAAGCGCTGCAAAAGACGGTATCAGTTATGGGAAATCAGATCAAAGAGCTTCAAGGGAAAGCTAGGGAAGCTCCTGCGCCTGCACCAATCACAGGACTCAACATTTTGAGACGCAGTGGTTCAACAAGCATAGCTCCTAGGCGTAACATCCGCATGGAACCCCCGAGAGCTTCATCCTTCGAGCCAAGAGAGCAACCTGAGCGTCAGTGGCAATTCCAGACCCCATCGAGCACAGGCATCGACCAGTTGCTCCCGCCAGAACCTCCTGCACCAACCTACACGCGAGAGAGCATGGAGCAATCCATCGACTCTTTCTTCACACAACCCTGAGGTACCACTCAAACTCCTTCATTGTATATACCATTGCATTTTTATTTGCTTTCTGTTTGTATCTTGAATCTTTTCTCAAATTTTTATTACACAAGGGACTGTGTAATTTAAGTTTGGGGGAGGGTTCAGGATGTATTTGACATTGTGTTTTGTTTTCTTATTTTCAAATTTTGCATCCTTGAGTCTGCATGCATTTCATCTAAGGCATAGAAAAAACCATAAAAATTTGAAAAATTTTGAAAAATTTCTATAAAAAGAGTGTTCATGTAGTTTGCATTCGCATATAGGATTGAGTCTAGAATGTTTCATATAGGACTGTTGCATCCATCATAGGGGACTATGATGAATTTAACCTTGTTAGCTTGCTTAATTTGCTAGGCTAGAATCAAAGCCCTCGTTGTTAGATCTGTGATGCATTGTGATTTAGTTTGAAACGTAAGGCTGAAACAAACTTGGAATTCTCGAATTGCATTCTGGTCCTAATTGAAGCATGTTGTGACTTGATTTCATTTCCTATTTATAAGAACCTAATCTTGACTTGCAATTATCTGGTTGTGCATTGCATGCAAACTCATGGATACCATATACATATTTGGATCATCTTATCCTTTTTACCACTCTTGTTGATCCAAGTAGCTGATTCCCATCATTGGAACAGTTTCTCCACACCCTTAACCTATCCTTCTTTCAAGCCAATTGTGATTTTTCTGAGTGTTAGGCCTTTTATGGATTGAGCTTGGTAGAAAGTGTTAGGTCTGAGCCGACAGAAATGGAACCTTGTGTAGTTCTAGTTCGCATTTTTCGGACTAGATAGGACTAGGTGGGCTCTTGTTGCTGGGTTTGGGACTGGATTTGTATTTATTATGGTAGAAAAGGAAAAGAAAAGATTGATGCTGAAAGAAAAGAAAGAGTTTTTAGGAGGGAGAATGTGTATAAGTGTCTAGTAAAGGATTTGGGGAATGAAAAGTATAAAAAAATGGTTCTGAGCAAAAGAAAAGAAAAAAAAAAAAAAGAGAAAAAGAAGTGAATAGCAAAAAGCTTTTGATGTCTTAAGAAATAAGAAGAAAAGAGAACCATAGTGTTTAAGAGAAAACCCCAATCCGCTAGACGAATAAGAAAGAAGAAACTCCTCCTAAGACTTAGATCAAAAAGTGTATGGGTGTGCTCAAAATGAGCTGAAGCTAAAGGGTAGATCTAGGATAATCTGGGTTTAGAAAGATAGGATTAAAATCGATTGGTTACCTTTGGGTAGACAAGGTTTTATTTCTGTATGCATCTATTGGAGCTTACCTTTAGCCTTCTTCTAAAGCTCAATCCGATTTTTGAGAGAACCCTGATTATGATTGTTAAACCCACTCTAAAGGAGATCATCTTTGTCTCCAGCCTTTCTTACCTAGCCAAATGAGTTTGTAGGCATTGCATAACTAGATCCACGTCCCTGCTTAATGAATGTTAAAGGAATTGATTGATATGAATGCATGTGGAGATGAAAGATTGGAATCAGTTCTTGTTGTGATGAGTTTGTCTAAAGCTTTTAATTAGAACTCTTTTGCTCTGCATTGTAGAACTAATAACTTGGACTTTGATTCTAACTAGATAATTAGCAAGCTTTAGGTTCTGAGACCCCACTTTCAAACCTCTCTTCCTGCTTATGATTTGTTTGCTTGAGGGCAAGCAAAGACTAAGTTTGGGGGAGTTGATATGTCTATATTTTACATGTTTTAAGCATTGATTTCTCACCACTTTAGCATTGATTCATCCCCTGTTCATACCATTTTTAGTCATTTGTGGTCATTTTGCATGATTAGTAGGTTATTGCATGAGCATTGCATACATTCTCGCATTTGGAGTTGTTTAGGTACAAAAAGGAGCTGATTGGTGAAAAGAGGACCCTGCATCGAGTACCACCATCGAGCTGTTGATCGATGCCAAGACAGAAAGGTGGGAACTTTGAAGAACATGAGGCATCGACCAAACTGATCGAGCAGACTGATCGATGCCAAGGAAGAAAGGTGCAAGCTTTGAAGATCACAAGGCATCGACCACCCTGATCGACCAAAGTGATCGATGCCTAGCCTAGCCGCCTTTGACTTTTGGTTTTTAGAATTAGGGTTTTGACTTTTCCTAAAGTAGTATAAATACAGCTGTTGTGCTGAGACAATTATCTAGATATTATCTTATCCTTACTTTTCTCTTATCCCTAATCTCTCTCTTTTCTCTCTAGAACTCTATAAACCAGACACTTTGTGATCCAGATCTCTCTCAATCCATTTTGATTTTGCATTTTCTACATTCACAGTTCTCTTAATCTCATCTTTAGCTTCATGATTATGCAATTTATTTTATTTTCTGGGTTTATGCATTTTATGATGATTTGTGAGTAGTCTGTTTAGGGTTCTTGAGGATGGGTTAGGAAAGTGATGAATCTTTGATCTTCTAGGGTGTTTAAGCTTAGATCTGTTTAGATCCCTTCTGGGTGAGTGTTTTTAATGCTAATTTCTTTCTGAGAAGTTG
>CM022181.2:7433726-7454960 GCA_011420285.2 Erysimum cheiranthoides | reverse complement strand
TGTTTTGTTGGTTCATTAGCCTCGTTTGGGACAGAAAATGGGTATAAATGTTGTCCAAAACACTCCGTACCCATCTCTAACTCTTATAATTAGTCAAATGCATTGGATTGTGATACATTTTGACAATAGAAAGCACTAGCAAAGCGGTTTACTACTTCTAAGCAATGTTTTGTTGGTTTTAGCCTCTTTGGGAGAAAATGGGTATAAATGTTGTCCAAACACTCCGTAACCATCTCTAACTCTTATAATTAGTCAAATGCATTAGATTGTGATACATTTTGACAATAGAAACACTAACAAAGCGGTTTACTACTTCTAAGCAATGTTTTTGTTGGTTTTAGCCTCTTTTGGGAGAAAATGGGTATAAATGTTGTCCAAACACTCCGTAACCATCTCTAACTCCTATAATTAGTCAAATGCATTGGATTGTGATACATTTTGACAATAGAAACACTAACAAAGCGGTTTACTACTTCTAAGCAATGTTTTTGATGGTTCTAGCCTCTTTTGGGAGAAAATGGGTATAAGTGTTGTCCAAACACTCCGTACCATCTCTAACTCTTATGATAAGTCAAATGCATTGGATTGTGATACATTTTGACAATAGAAACACTAACAAAGCGGTTTACTACTTCTAAGCAATGTTTTTGTTGGTTTTAGCCTCTTTTGGGAGAAAATGGGTATAAATGTTGTCCAAACACTCCGTAACCATCTCTAACTCTTATAATTAGTCAAATGCATTGGATTGTGATACATTTTGACAATAGAAACACTAACAAAGCGGTTTACTACTTCTAAGCAATGTTTTTGTTGGTTTTAGCCTCTTTTGGGAGAAAATGGGTATAAATGTTGTCCAAACACTCCGTAACCATCTCTAACTCTTATAATTAGTCAAATGCATTGGATTGTGATACATTTTGACAATAGAAACACTAACAAAGCGGTTTACTACTTCTAAGCAATGTTTTTGTTGGTTTTAGCCTCTTTTGGGAGAAAATGGGTATAAATGTTGTCCAAACACTCCGTAACCATCTCTAACTCTTATAATTAGTCAAATGCATTGGATTGTGATACATTTTGACAATAGAAACACTAACAAAGCGGTTTACTACTTCTAAGCAATGTTTTTGTTGGTTTTAGCCTCTTTTGGGAGAAAATGGGTATAAATGTTGTCCAAACACTCCGTAACCATCTCTAACTCTTATAATTAGTCAAATGCATTGGATTGTGATACATTTTGACAATAGAAACACTAACAAAGCGGTTTACTACTTCTAAGCAATGTTTTTGTTGGTTTTAGCCTCTTTTGGGAGAAAATGGGTATAAATGTTGTCCAAACACTCCGTAACCATCTCTAACTCTTATAATTAGTCAAATGCATTGGATTGTGATACATTTTGACAATAGAAACACTAACAAAGCGGTTTACTACTTCTAAGCAATGTTTTTGTTGGTTTTAGCCTCTTTTGGGAGAAAATGGGTATAAATGTTGTCCAAACACTCCGTAACCATCTCTAACTCTTATAATTAGTCAAATGCATTGGATTGTGATACATTTTGACAATAGAAACACTAACAAAGCGGTTTACTACTTCTAAGCAATGTTTTTGTTGGTTTTAGCCTCTTTTGGGAGAAAATGGGTATAAATGTTGTCCAAACACTCCGTAACCATCTCTAACTCTTATAATTAGTCAAATGCATTGGATTGTGATACATTTTGACAATAGAAACACTAACAAAGCGGTTTACTACTTCTAAGCAATGTTTTTGTTGGTTTTAGCCTCTTTTGGGAGAAAATGGGTATAAATGTTGTCCAAACACTCCGTAACCATCTCTAACTCTTATAATTAGTCAAATGCATTGGATTGTGATACATTTTGACAATAGAAACACTAACAAAGCGGTTTACTACTTCTAAGCAATGTTTTTGTTGGTTTTAGCCTCTTTTGGGAGAAAATGGGTATAAATGTTGTCCAAACACTCCGTAACCATCTCTAACTCTTATAATTAGTCAAATGCATTGGATTGTGATACATTTTGACAATAGAAACACTAACAAAGCGGTTTACTACTTCTAAGCAATGTTTTTGTTGGTTCTAGCCTCTTTTGGGAGAAAATGGGTATAAGTGTTGTCCAAACACTCCGTAACCATCTCTAACTCTTATGATAAGTCAAATGCATTGGATTGTGATACATTTTGACAATAGAAACACTAACAAAGCGGTTTACTACTTCTAAGCAATGTTTTTGTTGGTTTTAGCCTCTTTTGGGAGAAAATGGGTATAAATGTTGTCCAAACACTCCGTAACCATCTCTAACTCTTATAATTAGTCAAATGCATTGGATTGTGATACATTTTGACAATAGAAACACTAACAAAGCGGTTTACTACTTCTAAGCAATGTTTTTGTTGGTTTTAGCCTCTTTTGGGAGAAAATGGGTATAAATGTTGTCCAAACACTCCGTAACCATCTCTAACTCTTATAATTAGTCAAATGCATTGGATTGTGATACATTTTGACAATAGAAACACTAACAAAGCGGTTTACTACTTCTAAGCAATGTTTTTGTTGGTTTTAGCCTCTTTTGGAGAAAATGGGTATAAATGTTGTCCAAACACTCCGTAACCATCTCTAACTCTTATAATTAGTCAAATGCATTGGATTGTGATACATTTTGACAATAGAAACACTAACAAAGCGGTTTACTACTTCTAAGCAATGTTTTTGTTGGTTTTAGCCTCTTTTGGGAGAAAATGGGTATAAGTGTTGTCCAAACACTCCGTAACCATCTCTAACTCTTATAATTAGTCAAATGCATTGGATTGTGATACATTTTGACAATAGAAACACTAACAAAGCGGTTTACTACTTCTAAGCAATGTTTTTGTTGGTTTTAGCCTCTTTTGGGAGAAAATGGGTATAAATGTTGTCCAAACACTCCGTAACCATCTCTAACTCTTATAATTAGTCAAATGCATTGGATTGTGATACATTTTGACAATAGAAACACTAACAAAGCGGTTTACTACTTCTAAGCAATGTTTTTGTTGGTTTTAGCCTCTTTTGGGAGAAAATGGGTATAAATGTTGTCCAAACACTCCGTAACCATCTCTAACTCTTATAATTAGTCAAATGCATTGGATTGTGATACATTTTGACAATAGAAACACTAACAAAGCGGTTTACTACTTCTAAGCAATGTTTTTGTTGGTTTTAGCCTCTTTTGGGAGAAAATGGGTATAAATGTTGTCCAAACACTCCGTAACCATCTCTAACTCTTATAATTAGTCAAATGCATTGGATTGTGATACATTTTGACAATAGAAACACTAACAAAGCGGTTTACTACTTCTAAGCAATGTTTTTGTTGGTTTTAGCCTCTTTTGGGAGAAAATGGGTATAAATGTTGTCCAAACACTCCGTAACCATCTCTAACTCTTATAATTAGTCAAATGCATTGGATTGTGATACATTTTGACAATAGAAACACTAACAAAGCGGTTTACTACTTCTAAGCAATGTTTTTGTTGGTTCTAGCCTCTTTTGGGAGAAAATGGGTATAAATGTTGTCCAAACACTCCGTAACCATCTCTAACTCTTATAATTAGTCAAATGCATTGGATTGTGATACATTTTGACAATAGAAACACTAACAAAGCGGTTTACTACTTCTAAGCAATGTTTTTGTTGGTTTTAGCCTCTTTTGGGAGAAAATGGGTATAAATGTTGTCCAAACACTCCGTAACCATCTCTAACTCTTATAATTAGTCAAATGCATTGGATTGTGATACATTTTGACAATAGAAACACTAACAAAGCGGTTTACTACTTCTAAGCAATGTTTTTGTTGGTTTTAGCCTCTTTTGGGAGAAAATGGGTATAAGTGTTGTCCAAACACTCCGTAACCATCTCTAACTCTTATGATAAGTCAAATGCATTGGATTGTGATACATTTTGACAATAGAAACACTAACAAAGCGGTTTACTACTTCTAAGCAATGTTTTTGTTGGTTTTAGCCTCTTTTGGGAGAAAATGGGTATAAATGTTGTCCAAACACTCCGTAACCATCTCTAACTCTTATAATTAGTCAAATGCATTGGATTGTGATACATTTTGACAATAGAAACACTAACAAAGCGGTTTACTACTTCTAAGCAATGTTTTTGTTGGTTTTAGCCTCTTTTGGGAGAAAATGGGTATAAATGTTGTCCAAACACTCCGTAACCATCTCTAACTCTTATAATTAGTCAAATGCATTGGATTGTGATACATTTTGACAATAGAAACACTAACAAAGCGGTTTACTACTTCTAAGCAATGTTTTTGTTGGTTTTAGCCTCTTTTGGGAGAAAATGGGTATAAATGTTGTCCAAACACTCCGTAACCATCTCTAACTCTTATAATTAGTCAAATGCATTGGATTGTGATACATTTTGACAATAGAAACACTAACAAAGCGGTTTACTACTTCTAAGCAATGTTTTTGTTGGTTTTAGCCTCTTTTGGGAGAAAATGGGTATAAATGTTGTCCAAACACTCCGTAACCATCTCTAACTCTTATAATTAGTCAAATGCATTGGATTGTGATACATTTTGACAATAGAAACACTAACAAAGCGGTTTACTACTTCTAAGCAATGTTTTTGTTGGTTCTAGCCTCTTTTGGGAGAAAATGGGTATAAATGTTGTCCAAACACTCCGTAACCATCTCTAACTCTTATAATTAGTCAAATGCATTGGATTGTGATACATTTTGACAATAGAAACACTAACAAAGCGGTTTACTACTTCTAAGCAATGTTTTTGTTGGTTTTAGCCTCTTTTGGGAGAAAATGGGTATAAATGTTGTCCAAACACTCCGTAACCATCTCTAACTCTTATAATTAGTCAAATGCATTGGATTGTGATACATTTTGACAATAGAAACACTAACAAAGCGGTTTACTACTTCTAAGCAATGTTTTTGTTGGTTTTAGCCTCTTTTGGGAGAAAATGGGTATAAATGTTGTCCAAACACTCCGTAACCATCTCTAACTCTTATAATTAGTCAAATGCATTGGATTGTGATACATTTTGACAATAGAAACACTAACAAAGCGGTTTACTACTTCTAAGCAATGTTTTTGTTGGTTTTAGCCTCTTTTGGGAGAAAATGGGTATAAATGTTGTCCAAACACTCCGTAACCATCTCTAACTCTTATAATTAGTCAAATGCATTGGATTGTGATACATTTTGACAATAGAAACACTAACAAAGCGGTTTACTACTTCTAAGCAATGTTTTTGTTGGTTTTAGCCTCTTTTGGGAGAAAATGGGTATAAATGTTGTCCAAACACTCCGTAACCATCTCTAACTCTTATAATTAGTCAAATGCATTGGATTGTGATACATTTTGACAATAGAAACACTAACAAAGCGGTTTACTACTTCTAAGCAATGTTTTTGTTGGTTCTAGCCTCTTTTGGGAGAAAATGGGTATAAGTGTTGTCCAAACACTCCGTAACCATCTCTAACTCTTATAATAAGTCAAATGCATTGGATTGTGATACATTTTGACAATAGAAACACTAACAAAGCGGTTTACTACTTCTAAGCAATGTTTTTGTTGGTTTTAGCCTCTTTTGGGAGAAAATGGGTATAAATGTTGTCCAAACACTCCGTAACCATCTCTAACTCTTATAATTAGTCAAATGCATTGGATTGTGATACATTTTGACAATAGAAACACTAACAAAGCGGTTTACTACTTCTAAGCAATGTTTTTGTTGGTTTTAGCCTCTTTTGGGAGAAAATGGGTATAAATGTTGTCCAAACACTCCGTAACCATCTCTAACTCTTATAATTAGTCAAATGCATTGGATTGTGATACATTTTGACAATAGAAACACTAACAAAGCGGTTTACTACTTCTAAGCAATGTTTTTGTTGGTTTTAGCCTCTTTTGGGAGAAAATGGGTATAAATGTTGTCCAAACACTCCGTAACCATCTCTAACTCTTATAATTAGTCAAATGCATTGGATTGTGATACATTTTGACAATAGAAACACTAACAAAGCGGTTTACTACTTCTAAGCAATGTTTTTGTTGGTTCTAGCCTCTTTTGGGAGAAAATGGGTATAAGTGTTGTCCAAACACTCCGTAACCATCTCTAACTCTTATGATAAGTCAAATGCATTGGATTGTGATACATTTTGACAATAGAAACACTAACAAAGCGGTTTACTACTTCTAAGCAATGTTTTGTTGGTTTTAGCCTCTTTTGGGAGAAAATGGGTATAAATGTTGTCCAAACACTCCGTAACCATCTCTAACTCTTATAATTAGTCAAATGCATTGGATTGTGATACATTTTGACAATAGAAACACTAACAAAGCGGTTTACTACTTCTAAGCAATGTTTTTGTTGGTTTTAGCCTCTTTTGGGAGAAAATGGGTATAAATGTTGTCCAAACACTCCGTAACCATCTCTAACTCTTATAATTAGTCAAATGCATTGGATTGTGATACATTTTGACAATAGAAACACTAACAAAGCGGTTTACTACTTCTAAGCAATGTTTTTGTTGGTTTTAGCCTCTTTTGGGAGAAAATGGGTATAAATGTTGTCCAAACACTCCGTAACCATCTCTAACTCTTATAATTAGTCAAATGCATTGGATTGTGATACATTTTGACAATAGAAACACTAACAAAGCGGTTTACTACTTCTAAGCAATGTTTTTGTTGGTTTTAGCCTCTTTTGGGAGAAAATGGGTATAAATGTTGTCCAAACACTCCGTAACCATCTCTAACTCTTATAATTAGTCAAATGCATTGGATTGTGATACATTTTGACAATAGAAACACTAACAAAGCGGTTTACTACTTCTAAGCAATGTTTTTGTTGGTTCTAGCCTCTTTTGGGAGAAAATGGGTATAAATGTTGTCCAAACACTCCGTAACCATCTCTAACTCTTATAATTAGTCAAATGCATTGGATTGTGATACATTTTGACAATAGAAACACTAACAAAGCGGTTTACTACTTCTAAGCAATGTTTTTGTTGGTTCTAGCCTCTTTTGGGAGAAAATGGGTATAAGTGTTGTCCAAACACTCCGTAACCATCTCTAACTCTTATGATAAGTCAAATGCATTGGATTGTGATACATTTTGACAATAGAAACACTAACAAAGCGGTTTACTACTTCTAAGCAATGTTTTTGTTGGTTTTAGCCTCTTTTGGGAGAAAATGGGTATAAATGTTGTCCAAACACTCCGTAACCATCTCTAACTCTTATAATTAGTCAAATGCATTGGATTGTGATACATTTTGACAATAGAAACACTAACAAAGCGGTTTACTACTTCTAAGCAATGTTTTTGTTGGTTCTAGCCTCTTTTGGGAGAAAATGGGTATAAGTGTTGTCCAAACACTCCGTAACCATCTCTAACTCTTATGATAAGTCAAATGCATTGGATTGTGATACATTTTGACAATAGAAACACTAACAAAGCGGTTTACTACTTCTAAGCAATGTTTTTGTTGGTTTTAGCCTCTTTTGGGAGAAAATGGGTATAAATGTTGTCCAAACACTCCGTAACCATCTCTAACTCTTATGATAAGTCAAATGCATTGGATTGTGATACATTTTGACAATAGAAACACTAACAAAGCGGTTTACTACTTCTAAGCAATGTTTTTGTTGGTTTTAGCCTCTTTTGGGAGAAAATGGGTATAAATGTTGTCCAAACACTCCGTAACCATCTCTAACTCTTATAATTAGTCAAATGCATTGGATTGTGATACATTTTGACAATAGAAACACTAACAAAGCGGTTTACTACTTCTAAGCAATGTTTTTGTTGGTTTTAGCCTCTTTTGGGAGAAAATGGGTATAAATGTTGTCCAAACACTCCGTAACCATCTCTAACTCTTATAATTAGTCAAATGCATTGGATTGTGATACATTTTGACAATAGAAACACTAACAAAGCGGTTTACTACTTCTAAGCAATGTTTTTGTTGGTTCTAGCCTCTTTTGGGAGAAAATGGGTATAAGTGTTGTCCAAACACTCCGTAACCATCTCTAACTCTTATGATAAGTCAAATGCATTGGATTGTGATACATTTTGACAATAGAAACACTAACAAAGCGGTTTACTACTTCTAAGCAATGTTTTTGTTGGTTTTAGCCTCTTTTGGGAGAAAATGGGTATAAATGTTGTCCAAACACTCCGTAACCATCTCTAACTCTTATAATTAGTCAAATGCATTGGATTTTGATACATTTTGACAATAGAAACACTAACAAAGCGGTTTACTACTTCTAAGCAATGTTTTTGTTGGTTTTAGCCTCTTTTGGGAGAAAATGGGTATAAATGTTGTCCAAACACTCCGTAACCATCTCTAACTCTTATAATTAGTCAAATGCATTGGATTGTGATACATTTTGACAATAGAAACACTAACAAAGCGGTTTACTACTTCTAAGCAATGTTTTTGTTGGTTTTAGCCTCTTTTGGGAGAAAATGGGTATAAATGTTGTCCAAACACTCCGTAACCATCTCTAACTCTTATAATTAGTCAAATGCATTGGATTGTGATACATTTTGACAATAGAAACACTAACAAAGCGGTTTACTACTTCTAAGCAATGTTTTTGTTGGTTTTAGCCTCTTTTGGAGAAAATGGGTATAAATGTTGTCCAAACACTCCGTAACCATCTCTAACTCTTATAATTAGTCAAATGCATTGGATTGTGATACATTTTGACAATAGAAACACTAACAAAGCGGTTTACTACTTCTAAGCAATGTTTTTGTTGGTTCTAGCCTCTTTTGGGAGAAAATGGGTATAAATGTTGTCCAAACACTCCGTAACCATCTCTAACTCTTATAATTAGTCAAATGCATTGGATTGTGATACATTTTGACAATAGAAACACTAACAAAGCGGTTTACTACTTCTAAGCAATGTTTTTGTTGGTTCTAGCCTCTTTTGGGAGAAAATGGGTATAAGTGTTATCCAAACACTCCGTAACCATCTCTAACTCTTATGATAAGTCAAATGCATTGGATTGTGATACATTTTGACAATAGAAACACTAACAAAGCGGTTTACTACTTCTAAGCAATGTTTTTGTTGGTTTTACCTTATTTTAGGAAAAAATGGGTATAAATGTTGTCCAAACACTCCGTAACCATCTCTAACTCTTATAATTAGTCAAATGCATTGGATGGTGATATATTTTGACAATAGAAACACTAACAAAGCGGTTTACTACTTCTAAGCAATGTTTTTGTTGGTTCTAGCCTCTTTTGGGAGAAAATGGGTATAAGTGTTGTCCAAACACTCCGTAACCATCTCTAACTCTTATGATAAGTCAAATGCATTGGATTGTGATACATTTTGACAATAGAAACACTAACAAAGCGGTTTACTACTTCTAAGCAATGTTTTTGTTGGTTTTAGCCTCTTTTGGGAGAAAATGGGTATAAATGTTGTCCAAACACTCCGTAACCATCTCTAACTCTTATAATTAGTCAAATGCATTGGATTTTGATACATTTTGACAATAGAAACACTAACAAAGCGGTTTACTACTTCTAAGCAATGTTTTTGTTGGTTTTAGCCTCTTTTGGGAGAAAATGGGTATAAATGTTGTCCAAACACTCCGTAACCATCTCTAACTCTTATAATTAGTCAAATGCATTGGATTGTGATACATTTTGACAATAGAAACACTAACAAAGCGGTTTACTACTTCTAAGCAATGTTTTTGTTGGTTTTAGCCTCTTTTGGGAGAAAATGGGTATAAATGTTGTCCAAACACTCCGTAACCATCTCTAACTCTTATAATTAGTCAAATGCATTGGATTGTGATACATTTTGACAATAGAAACACTAACAAAGCGGTTTACTACTTCTAAGCAATGTTTTTGTTGGTTTTAGCCTCTTTTAGGAGAAAATGGGTATAAATGTTGTCCAAACACTCCGTAACCATCTCTAACTCTTATAATTAGTCAAATGCATTGGATTGTGATACATTTTGACAATATAAACACTAACAAAGCGGTTTACTACTTCTAAGCAATGTTTTTGTTGGTTCTAGCCTCTTTTGGGAGAAAATGGGTATAAATGTTGTCCAAACACTCCGTAACCATCTCTAACTCTTATAATTAGTCAAATGCATTGGATTGTGATAGATTTTGACAATAGAAACACTAACAAAGCGGTTTACTACTTCTAAGCAATGTTTTTGTTGGTTCTAGCCTCTTTTGGGAGAAAATGGGTATAAGTGTTATCCAAACACTCCGTAACCATCTCTAACTCTTATGATAAGTCAAATGCATTGGATTGTGATACATTTTGACAATAGAAACACTAACAAAGCGGTTTACTACTTCTAAGCAATGTTTTTGTTGGTTTTAGCCTCTTTTGGAAGAAAATGGATAGAAATGTTGTCCAAACACTCCGTAACCATCTCTAACTCTTATAATTAGTCAAATGCATTGGATTGTGATACATTTTAACAATAGAAACACTAACAAAGCGGTTTACTACTTCTAAGCAATGTTTTTGTTGGTTTTAGTTTTTTTTGGGAGAAAATGGGTATAAATGTTGTCCAAACACTCCGTAACCATCTCTAACTCTTATAATTAGTCAAATGCATTGGATTGTGATACATTTTGACAATAGAAACACTAACAAAGCGGTTTACTACTTCTAAGCAATGTTTTTGTTGGTTCTAGCCTCTTTTGGGAGAAAATGGGTATAAGTGTTGTCCAAACACTCCGTAACCATCTCTAACTCTTATGATAAGTCAAATGCATTGGATTGTGATACATTTTGACAATAGAAACACTAACAAAGCGGTTTACTACTTCTAAGTGAAACAGAAGTTTTTAACAGGAGACGACAAGAAGTGTCAAGAAGTGTTTCAATTCCCTGAGCACTTAAACTGACGTTGCAGCACAGAGGGTGTCAATCCATAATGAGTGAGTTATTGACCAATCAGGATGCAATCAAATTCACTTAATTCAAGCCAAGCAGTAACAGTTTGGTATCTAGCAACCTAAATAAATCAAAAGATAAAAGTAGAAATAGAAAAACTAACAAGAACTAGCAGAAGTAGAAGTAGATCGATCAATCAAGCAAATAACAATCAGATGGAGGGATAGAGCTCCTGAGAATGGGAATAATGGGTCAGTGAATCCTCCTAAATCAACTAAGGTGTCTAACAAAAACTCACACAGAGCTAATCCCTAGACAACAGGTTCGAATACAGATCAATCCACTCTCGTGGTAGAGATCCTCAAGCAGAACTACCTCCAAACCTAGATCTCTCTAGAGAAGCATAGCAAAGCAGGCATTATGATTCAACCTATTAAAGCCAATAAACACTCTAAGCAACCAATCTCTTGGGTTAGACATGTAAATCTCTGGAAAAAGTTGGTTCAAGCATTTCATCAAACACCTCTCGGGCAGGAAATACCTAGGGTCTAATTTCAATTGATCAGAGAGAAATTAGCATTAAGAACACTCACCCAGAAGGGATCTAAACAGATCTAAGCTTAAGCACCCTAGAAGATCAAGGATTCATCACTAACCTAACCCATCCTCAAGAACCCTAAGCAGACTACTCACAAATCATCATAAAATGCAAAAACCCAGAAATGAAAATAAATTGCATAATCATAAAGCTAAAGATCAGATTAAGAGAACTGTGAATGTAGAAAATGCAAAATCAAAATGGATTAAGAGAAATCTGGATTACAAAGTGTCTGATTTAGAGAGTTCTAGAGAGAAAAGAGAGAGAGAGATTAGGGATAAGAGAAAAGTTTAAGGATAAAAGAAGGATAAGGTTCTAGATATTTTCTTAGCACTAATACAGCTGTATTTATAGGCTTAGAAAAAGTCAAAACCCTAAATTCACTAAAAGACAAAAGTCAAAGGCGGCTGGCTCGGTATTGACCACATAGATCGATCAAACTGGTCGATCCTGTGCCATTCTTCAAAACTTGCACCTTTCTGCCTTGGGATCGATCACTGGTCGATGCAGCAGGTCGATGCTGTGTTTAAACAGGCATAACTTTCGAACCACAACTCCGATTGACCTGAAACCACCGGCATTGGAAAGCTAACTCAATTATCTACAACTTTGATGAAGACGTCGGAAGCTGAATCCCAACCGAAAATTAGATAGGAAGCTCGCAAACAGTAGATCGATCAGTTGGTCGAGTTAGTTGGTCGATCCAAGCTCTTTTTCCCATAAACAGCTCCTTTTGGTACCTAAACAACTCCAAATGCAAGTATGTATGCAATACTCATGCAACAACCTACTAATCATGCAAAATGACTACAAATGACTAAAGATGGTATGATTAGATCGATCAAACTGGTCGATCCTGTGCCATTCTTCAAAGCTTGCACCTTTCTGCCTTGGGATCGATCACTGGTCGATGCAGCAGGTCGATGCTGTGTTTAAACAGGCATAACTTTCGAACCACAACTCCGATTGACCTGAAACCACCGGCATTGGAAAGCTAACTCAATTATCTACAACTTTGATGAAGACGTCGGAAGCTGAATCCCAACCGAAAATTAGGTAGGAAGCTCGCAAACAGTAGATCGATCAGTTGGTCGAGTTAGTTGGTCGATCCAAGCTCTTTTTCCCATAAACAGCTCCTTTTGGTACCTAAACAACTCCAAATGCAAGTATGTATGCAATACTCATGCAACAACCTACTAATCATGCAAAATGACTACAAATGACTAAAGATGGTATGATTAGAGGATGAAACTATGCTAAAATGATGAGAAATGAATGCTTAAAACCTGTAAAATATAGACATATCACTAAGCAATGTTTTTGTTGGTTTTAGCCTCTTTTTGGAGAAAATTGGTATAAATGTTGTCCAAACACTCCGTAACCATCTCTAACTCTTATAATTAGTCAAATGCATTGGATTGTGATACATTTTGACAATAGAAACACTAACAAAGCGGTTTACTACTTCTAAGCAATGTTTTTGTTGGTTTTAGCCTCTTTTTGGAGAAAATTGGTATAAGTGTTGTCCAAACACTCCGTAACCATCTCTAACTCTTATGATAAGTCAAATGCATTGGCTTGTGATACATTTTGACAATAGAAACACTAACAAAGCGGTTTACTACTTCTAACCAATGTTTTTGTTGGTTTTAGCCTCTTTTGGGAGAAAATGGGTATAAATGTTATCCAAACACTCCGTAACCATCTCTAACTCTTATAATTAGTCAAATGCATTGGATTTTGATACATTTTGACAATAGAAACACTAACAAAGCGGTTTACTACTTCTAAGCAATGTTTTTGTTGGTTTTAGCCTCTTTTGGGTAAAATGGGTATAAATGTTGTCCAAACACTCCGTAACCATCTCTAACTCTTATAATTAGTCAAATGCATTGGATTGTGATACATTTTGACAATAAAAACACTAACAAAGCGGTTTACTACTTCTAAGCAATGTTTTTGTTGGTTTTAGCCTCTTTTGGGAGAAAATGGGTATAAATGTTGTCCAAACACTCCGTAACCATCTCTAACTCTTATAATTAGTCAAATGCATTAGATTGTGATACATTTTGACAATAGAAACACTAACAAAGCGGTTTACTACTTCTAAGCAATGTTTTTGTTGGTTTTAGCCTCTTTTGGGAGAAAATGGGTATAAATATTGTCCAAACACTCCGTAACCATCTCTAACTCTTATAATTAGTCAAATGCATTGGATTATGATATATTTTGACAATAGAAACACTAACAAAGCGGTTTACTACTTCTAAGCAATGTTTTTGTTGGTTCTAGCCTCTTTTGGGAGAAAATGGGTATAAGTGTTGTCCAAACACTCCGTAACCATCTCTAACTCTTATGATAAGTCAAATGCATTGGATTGTGATACATTTTGACAATAGAAACACTAACAAAGCGGTTTACTACTTCTAAGCAATGTTTTTGTTGGTTTTAGCCTCTTTTTGGAGAAAATTGGTATAAGTGTTGTCCAAACACTCCGTAACCATCTCTAACTCTTATGATAAGTCAAATGCATTGGCTTGTGATACATTTTGACAATAGAAACACTAACAAAGCGGTTTACTACTTCTAACCAATGTTTTTGTTGGTTTTAGCCTCTTTTGGGAGAAAATGGGTATAAATGTTATCCAAACACTCCGTAACCATCTCTAACTCTTATAATTAGTCAAATGCATTGGATTTTGATACATTTTGACAATAGAAACACTAACAAAGCGGTTTACTACTTCTAAGCAATGTTTTTGTTGGTTTTAGCCTCTTTTGGGTAAAATGGGTATAAATGTTGTCCAAACACTCCGTAACCATCTCTAACTCTTATAATTAGTCAAATGCATTGGATTGTGATACATTTTGACAATAGAAACACTAACAAAGCGGTTTACTACTTCTAAGCAATGTTTTTGTTGGTTTTAGCCTCTTTTGGGAGAAAATGGGTATAAATGTTGTCCAAACACTCCGTAACCATCTCTAACTCTTATAATTAGTCAAATGCATTAGATTGTGATACATTTTGACAATAGAAACACTAACAAAGCGGTTTACTACTTCTAAGCAATGTTTTTGTTGGTTTTAGCCTCTTTTGGGAGAAAATAGGTATAAATATTGTCCAAACACTCCGTAACCATCTCTAACTCTTATAATTAGTCAAATGCATTGGATTATGATATATTTTGACAATAGAAACACTAACAAAGCGGTTTACTACTTCTAAGCAATGTTTTTGTTGGTTCTAGCCTCTTTTGGGAGAAAATGGGTATAAGTGTTGTCCAAACACTCCGTAACCATCTCTAACTCTTATGATAAGTCAAATGCATTGGATTGTGATACATTTTGACAATAGAAACACTAACAAAGCGGTTTACTACTTCTAAGCAATGTTTTTGTTGGTTCTAGCCTCTTTTGGGAGAAAATGGGTATAAGTGTTATCCAAACACTCCGTAACCATCTCTAACTCTTATGATAAGTCAAATGCATTGGATTGTGATACATTTTGACAATAGAAACACTAACAAAGCGGTTTACTACTTCTAAGCAATGTTTTTGTTGGTTTTAGCCTCTTTTGGAAGAAAATGGGTATAAATGTTGTCCAAACACTCCGTAACCATCTCTAACTCTTATAATTAGTCAAATGCATTGGATTGTGATACATTTTAACAATAGAAACACTAACAAAGCGGTTTACTACTTCTAAGCAATGTTTTTGTTGGTTTTAGTTTTTTTTGGGAGAAAATGGGTATAAATGTTGTCCAAACACTCCGTAACCATCTCTAACTCATATAATTAGTCAAATGCATTGGATTGTGATACATTTTGACAATAGAAACACTAACAAAGCGGTTTACTACTTCTAAGCAATGTTTTTGTTGGTTCTAGCCTCTTTTGGGAGAAAATGGGTATAAGTGTTGTCCAAACACTCCGTAACCATCTCTAACTCTTATGATAAGTCAAATGCATTGGATTGTGATACATTTTGACAATAGAAACACTAACAAAGCGGTTTACTACTTCTAAGTGAAACAGAAGTTTTTAACAGGAGACGACAAGAAGTGTCAAGAAGTGTTTCAATTCCCTGAGCACTTAAACTGACGTTGCAGCACAGAGGGTGTCAATCCATAATGAGTGAGTTATTGACCAATCAGGATGCAATCAAATTCACTTAATTCAAGCCAAGCAGTAACAGTTTGGTATCTAGCAACCTAAATAAATCAAAAGATAAAAGTAGAAATAGAAAAACTAACAAGAACTAGCAGAAGTAGAAGCAGATCGATCAATCAAGCAAATAACAATCAGATGGAGGGATAGAGCTCCTGAGAATGGGAATAATGGGTCAGTGAATCCTCCTAAATCAACTAAGGTGTCTAACAAAAACTCACACAGAGCTAATCCCTAGACAACAGGTTCGAATACAGATCAATCCACTCTCGTGGTAGAGATCCTCAAGCAGAACTACCTCCAAACCTAGATCTCTCTAGAGAAGCATAGCAAAGCAGGCATTATGATTCAACCTATTAAAGCCAATAAACACTCTAAGCAACCAATCTCTTGGGTTAGACATGTAAATTGATATGTCTATATTTTACAGGTTTTAAGCATTCATTTCTCATCATATTAGCACTGTTTCATCCTCTGTTCATACCATTTTTAGTCATTTATAGTCACTTTGCATGTTTAGTAGGTTGTTGCATGAGTATTGCATACATACTTGCATTTGGAGTTGTTTAGGTACAAAAAGGAGCTGATTGGTGAAAAGAGGACCCTGCATCGAGCACTACCATCGAGCAGCTGATCGATCCCAAGCAAAAAGGTCCAAGCTTTGAAGAACACAAGGCATCGACCAAACTGATCGAGCAGACTGATCGATGCCAAGGAAGAAAGGTGCAAGCTTTGGAGATCACAAGGCATCGACCACCCTGATCGACCAAAGTGATCGATGCCCAGCCTAGCCGCCTTTGACTTTTGGTTTTTAGAATTAGGGTTTTGACTTTGCCTAAAGTAGTATAAATACAGCTGTTGTGCTGAAACAAATATCTAGATATTATCTTATCCTTACTTTTCTCTTATCCCTAATCTCTCTCTTTTCTCTCTAGAACTCTATAAACCAGACACTTTGTGATCCAGATCTCTCTCAATCCATTTTGATTTTGCATTTTCTACATTCACAGTTCTCTTAATCTCATCTTTAGCTTCATGATTATGCAATTTATTTTATTTTCTGGGTTTATGCATTTTATGATGATTTGTGAGTAGTCTGTTTAGGGTTCTTGAGGATGGGTTAGGAAAGTGATGAATCTTTGATCTTCTTGGGTGTTTAAGCTTAGATCTGTTTAGATCCCTTCTGGGTGAGTGTTTTTAATGCTAATTTCTTTTTGAGAAGTTGAAATTAGACCCTAGGTATTTCCTGCCCGAGAGGTGTTTGTTGAAATGCTTGAACCAACTTTTTCCAGAGATTTACATGTCTAACCCAAGAGATTGGTTGCTTAGAGTGTTTATTGGCTTTGATTGATTGATTATTAATGCCTGCTATGTTATGCTTCTCTAGAGAGATCTAGGTTTGGAGGTAGCATAGTCTAGAGGGGTCTCTGTCACGAGAGTGGATTGACCTATATTCGAATCTTTCGTCAAGGGATTAGCTCTGCATGAGTTTTTGTTAGACACCTTAGTTGATCTAGGAGGATTCACTGACCAATTATTCCCATTCTCAAGGGCTCTATTTCTTCATCTGATTGTTACTTCTTTGATCGATTGCTTCTGCTTCTGTTTCTGCTAGTTCTCTGTTAGTTCTTGTTTTTGTTTTCTCTTTTGCTCACTTAGGTTGCTAGATACCCAAACCATTGCTGCTTGACTTGAATTAAGTGAAATGATTGTATCCTGATTGGTCAATAGCTCACTCTTATGGATTGATACCTTTGTGCTGCAATGACTGCATAAGGGAATTGAAACACCCCTGTTGCCTCCTCTTGTGTGTGTCTCTACCACCATTAAAAAGCTTGTTTCAATTTGGCGCCGTTGCCATTTGAGTGATTTTGTTGCATTTAGGATTTCAGTTTACTTAAGATCAAGTTCTTATTTACTTTACTTCGTTTGCTAACTTGTTTGACTACTGTTTCTGTCAATTTCAGGTACTCGCAGCACTGCATCGACTAGTCTGATCGATCCAGTGCATCGATCCTGCCTCAACTTGGATGCAAATGATGAATTTTCTTTTATTTGTCGTTACTAATTTGTCTTCCTTAATTCTCTTATGCTTTCAAAGGTATTCAAACCAGAAGAAGAGAAATGGGGAGACAAAATCTTTTCAGGTGTTGGACATGGAACATCAAAGCAACATCCTTCAAGCTCCACAACCTCAAGCAACACGCCCTCAAGAGCCTACATCAATACCAACCTCTGCTCCAAAGGAAAGGCCAAGAATTGGCAACTACAACACTCCTTGTTGTCATGGATCAAAATATGGTATACACCCTCCTCCAATTGAAGCCAAAGCATATGAGATCAAGATAAGCTTGGTTAAGCAGATTCAAGAATCAAAGTTCTTGGGGACAGAGATGGAGAACCCCTATGAACACTTGGTCTCCTTTGAGCGGCTGTGCGACACATTTAGGATTGAAGGTGTGCCTGAGGATAGTATCAAGCTCATGTTGTTTCCATTTTCTCTTGGAGATAAAGCCAGGCAATGGGAGAAAACTATACCATCTCATTTGGTAAATTCCTGGGATGAATGCAAACTGGTCTTCCTTACCAAGTTCTTCTCTCACTCTAGGACTGCTAGACTCCGCCAGGAGATATCGGGTTTTGCTCAGAACGCCGGTGAAACATTCTGTGACGCTTGGGAACGGTTCAAGAGCTACACCAGCAAGTGCCCTCACCATGGTTTCACCAATGCATCTCTTCTCAGCACCCTTTATAGAGGTGTCCTGCCCAAGTTTCGAATGATGCTGGATACAGCCAGTAATGGTAATTTTCTCAATAAGGATGTTGAAGATGGCTGGGAGCTTGTCGAGAATTTGGCACAATCTGATGGTAACTACAGTGCAGATTATGACAGGACTGTACGAAGCACCAGCGATTCTAATGATAAAACAAGGAAAGAGATGAAAGCTCTTAATGAGACGTTAGATAAGTTGTTGTTGGTGCAGCAAAAGCAAATCAACTTTGTTTGTGACGCTGAGCAGGTCCAAGTCCAAGATGGGGAGATTGATAAATCAGCGGAGATTTGCTATATGCAGCAGCAGAGCACCATGACCAGCCCTCCAAGCTTTCCACCTCAGGCACCGCTTCATGACATGACACGCATGTTTCAGCAACTTCTACAAGGTCAAGCAGCTGGTACTCTTGATAATGCAAAGAATTTTGCCGCGCTGCAGCATAACTTACATGATCTGACTACTAAAGTTGAGACTTTAGCTTCCAAGGTGAATCACATGGAGAGTAACCACACCTCTACCTCTACTGTCAAGACTACAGGACAGCTTCCACGAAAAGCTATCCAAAACCCCAATGAGTTTTGCAATGATATCCTCTCGACTCAATTGCCTGTGGATGATAGTATGGCTGATGAAGATGAACGCAAAATTGAGGATTTCTGCAGCCTTCTACATGGTACTGGTGTTGAGAACTTTGTTGGTGAGAGTAATGTGGGAGTGCAGCAGCCTAAGGTCTCTGAGGACAGTGACATTCAGGATGGGGAGGATTTCACTGAAATTCAAGAAAAAACTGAACAGACCACACCTGAGCACTGCATCGATCACCTGGATCGATCAACTGATAGTGCCAGTGCTCTCTCTGCTACAGAACCTGAAATTTCTATGGAAAAGAGATCATCTTTTGATCCACCTCCATACGAGCCTCGACTTCCCTTCCCAGGCCGAAAGAAGAAAGAGCTGATAGCAAAGCACCAAGCTCTCTTTGATGAACAGATGAAAAAAATTGAGGCCAAGATGCCTTTAATTGATGCTATTGCCCTCATACCAGAGTCTCACAAGTTCTTAAAAGACTTGGTAATGGCAAGGATTAAGGAAACTCAGGGGATGAAGGTGTTGAGTAATGAGTGCAGCGCTGACATACAAAGGAAAGTGGAGACTGAGTTCACAGTGGATAGGCAGAAAGTGAAACCCTGCATGACTGATCAGACCATTTCAGAGGGGACCTCAGTTCCTCTCCGTGCACCACCCTGGGCCTAATGAGTGTGAAAAGTCAAGCTTTGAGACTTAAAACAAGCTCACTTGGGAGGAAGTCCCATGTCTATCCTTTAAGTTTTATCTTTTAGTTTTAGGTCTTTTTGATTTGTTTACTTATGTGTTTCAGGTGGTTTGGTGGAAGGAAAGTGAGTGAGATCACAAGACAGCTGGAAAACCGCGCAGAGAAGCTGCATCGATGTAGCAGTATCGACCTGTTTGGTCGATACGGATCAAATCAAGCGCAGCATCGATCACCAGCATCGACCAAACAGGTCGATGCCAGTACTCTCACCTACCTATGACTCTTTCTTCTCACAGACTTGAGGTACCCACCCCGACTCCATCATTGTTTATACCATTGCATTTTAGCTGTTTATTGTTTGTATCTTGAATCCTCTTTCAAATTTCTTTTACACAAGGGACTGTGTAATTTAAGTCTGGGGGAGGGTTTGAGATGTATTTGATATTGTTTTCTGTTTTCTTATTTTCAAATTTTGCATACTTGAGTCTGCATGCATTTCATCTAAGGCATAGAAAACCCATAAAAATTTGAAAAATTTTGAAAAGTTTCTAAAAAAGAGAGTGCTCATTTAGTTTGCATTTACATATAGGATTGAGTCTAGAATGTTTCATATAGGGACTGTTGCATCCAGCATAGGGACTATGATGAATTTAACCTGTTAGCCTTGCTTAATTTGCTAGGCTAGAATCAAAGCCCTCGCTGTTAGATCTGTGATGCATTGTGATTTAGTTTGAAACATAAGGCTGAAACAAACTTGGAATTCTTGAATTGCATTCTGGTCCTAATTGAAGCATGTTGTGACTTGATTTCATTTCCTATTTATAAGAACCTAATCTTGACTTGCAATTATCTGGTTGTGCATTGCATGTAAACTCATGGATACCATATACATATTTGGATCATCTATCCTTTTTACCACTCTTGTTGATCCAAGTAGCTGATTCCCATCATGGAACAGTTTCTCCACACCCTTAACCTATCCTTCTTTCAAGCCAATTGTGATTTTTCTGAGTGTTAGGCCTTTTATGGATTGAGCTTGGTAGAAAGTGTTAGGTCTGAGCCGACAGGAATGGAACCTTGTGTAGTTCTAGTTCGCATTTTTCGGACTAGATAGGACTAGGTGGGATCTTATTGCTGGGGTTTGGTATTGGATTTGTGCTTATTATGGTAGAAAAGGAAAAGAAAAAGATTGATGCTGAAAGAAAAGAAAGAGTCTTTAGGAGGGAGAATGTGTATAAGTATCTAGTAAAGGATTTGGGGAATGAAAAGTATAAAAAAAATGGTTCTGAGCAAAAGAAAAGAAAGAAAAAGAGAAAAAGAAGTGAATAGCAAAAAGCTTTTGATGTCTTAAGAAATAAGAAGAAAAGAGAACCATAGTGTTTAAGAGAAAACCCCAATCCGCTAGATGTATGAGAAAGAAGAAACTCCTCCTAAGACTAGATCAAAGAGTGTATGGGTGTCCTCAAAATGAGCTGAAGCT
>CM022181.2:7398610-7433716 GCA_011420285.2 Erysimum cheiranthoides | reverse complement strand
TCTTTCTAAGCCCAGATTATCCTAGATCTACCCTTTAGCTTCAGCTCATTTTGAGGACACCCATACACTCTTTGATCTAGTCTTAGGAGGAGTTTCTTCTTTCTCATACATCTAGCGGATTGGGGTTTTCTCTTAAACACTATGGTTCTCTTTTCTTCTTATTTCTTAAGACATCAAAAGCTTTTTGCTATTCACTTCTTTTTTTCTTTTTCTTTCTTTTCTTTTGCTCAGAACCATTTTTTTTATACTTTTCATTCCCCAAATCCTTTACTAGATACTTATACACATTCTCCCTCCTAAAGACTCTTTCTTTTCTTTCAGCATCAATCTTTTTCTTTTCCTTTTCTACCATAATAAGCACAAATCCAATACCAAACCCCAGCAATAAGATCCCACCTAGTCCTATCTAGTCCGAAAAATGCGAACTAGAACTACACAAGGTTCCATTCCTGTCGGCTCAGACCTAACACTTTCTACCAAGCTCAATCCATAAAAGGCCTAACACTCAGAAAAATCACAATTGGCTTGAAAGAAGGATAGGTCAAGGGTGTGGAGAAACTGTTCCAATGATGGGAATCAGCTACTTGGATCAACAAGAGTGGTAAAAAGGATAAGATGATCCAAATATGTATGTGGTATCCATGAATTTGCATGCAATGCACAACCAGATAATTGCAAGTCAAGATTAGGTTCTTATAGATAGGAAATGAAATCAAGTCACAACATGCTTCAATTAGGACCAGAATGCAATTCGAGAATTCCAAGTTTGTTTCAGCCTTACGTTTCAAACTAAATCACAATGCATCACAGATCTAACAACGAGGGCTTTGAGTCTAGCCTAGCAAATTAAGCAAGCTAACAAGGTTAAACTCATCATAGTCCCCTATGCTGGATGCAACAATCCTATATGAAACAATCTAGACTCAATCCTATATGCAAATGCAAACTACATGAACACTCTTTTTATAGAAATTTTTCAAAATTTTCAAATTTTTATGGTTTTTTCTATGCCTTAGATGAAATGCATGCAGACTCAAGGATGCAAAATTTGAAAATAAGAAAACAAAACACAATGTCAAATACATCCTGAACCCTCCCCCAAACTTAAATTACACAGTCCCTTGTGTAAAAGAAATTTGAAAGAGGATTCAAGATACAAACAATAAACAGCTAAAAATGCAATGGTATAAACAATGATGGAGTCGGGGTGGTACCTCAAGTCTGTGAGAAGAAAGAGTCATAGGTAGGTGCGAGTACTGGCATCGACCTGTTTGGTCGATGCAGGTGATCGATGCTGCGCTTGATTTGATCCGGATCGACCAAACAGGTCGATACGGCTACATCGATGCAGCTTCTCTGCATGGTTTTCCAGCTGTCTTGTGATCTCACTCACTTTCCTTCCACCAAACCACCTGAAACACATAAGTAAACAAATCAAAAAGACCTAAAACTAAAAGATAAAACTTAAAGGATAGACATGGGACTTCCTCCCAAGTGAGCTTGTTTTAAGTCTCAAAGCTTGACTTTTCACACTCATTAGGCCCAGGGTGGTGCACGGAGAGGAACTGAGGTCCCCTCTGAAATGGTCTGATCAGTCATGCAGGGTTTCACTTTCTGCCTATCCACTGTGAACTCAGTCTCCACTTTACTTTGTATGTCAGCGCTGCACTCATTACTCAACACCTCCATCCCCGGAGTTTCCTTAATCCTTGCCATTACCAAGTCTTTTAAGAACTTGTGAGACTCTGGTATGAGGGCAATAGCATCAATTAAAGGCATCTTGGCCTCAATTTTTTTCATCTGTTCATCAAAGAGAGCTTGGTGCTTTGCTATCAGCTCTTTCTTCTTTCGGCCTGGGAAGGGAAGTCGAGGCTCGTATGGAGGTGGATCAAAAGATGATCTCTTTTCCATAGAGATTTCAGGTTCTGTAGCAGAGAGAGCACTGGCACTATCAGTTGATCGATCCAGGTGATCGATGCAGTGCTCAGGTGTGGTCTGTTCAGTTTTTTCTTGAATTTCAGTGAAATCCTCCCCATCCTGAATGTCACTGTCCTCAGAGACCTTAGGCTGCTGCACTCCCACATTACTCTCACCAACAAAGTTCTCAACACCAGTACCATGTAGAAGGCTGCAGAAATCCTCAATTTTGCGTTCATCTTCATCAGCCATACTATCATCCACAGGCAATTGAGTCGAGAGGATATCATTGCAAAACTCATTGGGGTGTTGGATAGCTTTTCCTGGAAGCTGTCCTGTAGTCTTGACAGTAGAGGTAGAGGTGTGGTTACTCTCCATGTGATTTACCTGGGAAGCTAAAGTCTCAACTTTAGTAGTCAGATCATGTAAGTTATGCTGCAGCGCGGCAAAATTCTTCGCATTATCAAGAGTACCAGCTGCTTGACCTTGTAGAAGTTGCTGAAACATGCGTGTCATGTCATGAAGTGGTGCCTGAGGTGGAAAGCTTGGAGGGCTGGTCATGGTGCTCTGCTGCTGCATATAGCAAATCTCCTCGGATTTATCAATCTCCCCATCTTGGACTTGGACCTGCTCAGCGTCACAAATAAAGTTGATTTGCTTTTGCTGCACCAACAACAACTTATCCAACGTCTCATTAAGAGCTTTCATCTCTTTCCTTGTTTTATCATTAGAATCGCTGGTGCTTCGTACAGTCCTGTCATAATCTGCACTGTAGTTACCATCAGATTGTGCCAAATTCTCGACAAGCTCCCAGCCATCTTCAACATCCTTATTGAGAAAATTACCATTACTGGCTGTATCCAGCATCATTCGAAACTTGGGCAGGACACCTCTATAAAGGGTGCTGAGAAGAGATGCATTGGTGAAACCATGGTGAGGGCACTTGCTGGTGTAGCTCTTGAACCGTTCCCAAGCGTCACAGAATGTTTCACCGGCGTTCTGAGCAAAACCCGATATCTCCTGGCGGAGTCTAGCAGTCCTAGAGTGAGAGAAGAACTTGGTAAGGAAGACCAGTTTGCATTCATCCCAGGAATTTACCAAATGAGATGGTATAGTTTTCTCCCATTGCCTGGCTTTATCTCCAAGAGAAAATGGAAACAACATGAGCTTGATACTATCCTCAGGCACACCTTCAATCCTAAATGTGTCGCACAGCCGCTCAAAGGAGACCAAGTGTTCATAGGGGTTCTCCATCTCTGTCCCCAAGAACTTTGATTCTTGAATCTGCTTAACCAAGCTTATCTTGATCTCATATGCTTTGGCTTCAATTGGAGGAGGGTGTATACCATATTTTGATCCATGACAACAAGGAGTGTTGTAGCTGCCAATTCTTGGCCTTTCCTTTGGAGCAGAGGTTGGTATTGATGTAGGCTCTTGAGGGCGTGTTGCTTGAGGTTGTGGAGCTTGAAGAATGTTGCTTTGATGTTCCATGTCCAACACCTGAAAAGATTTTGTCTCCCCATTTCTCTTCTTCGGGTTTGAATACCTTTGAAAGCATAAGAGAATTAAGGAAGACAAATTAGTAACGACAAATAAAAGAAAATTCATCATTTGCATCCAAGTTGTGGCTGGATCGATGCACTGGATCGATGTATGTGGTCGATCCTGTGCTGCGAGTACCTGAATTGGATTGTGATACATTTTGACAATAGAAACACTAACAAAGCGGTTTACTACTTCTAAGCAATGTTTTTGTTGGTTTTAGCCTCTTTTGGGATAAAATGGGTATAAATGTTGTCCAAACACTCCGTAACCATCTCTAACTCTTATAATTAGTCAAATGCATTGTATTTTGATACATTTTGACAATAGAAACACTAACAAAGCGGTTTACTACTTCTAAGCAATGTTTTTGTTGGTTTTAGCCTCTTTTGGGAGAAAATGGATATAAATGTTGTCCAAACACTCCGTAACCATCTCTAACTCTTATAATTAGTCAAATGCATTGGATTGTGATACATTTTGACAATAGAAACACTAACAAAGCGGTTTACTACTTCTAAGCAATGTTTTTGTTGGTTTTAGCCTCTTTTGGGAGAAAATGGGTATAAATGTTGTCCAAACACTCCGTAACCATCTCTAACTCTTATAATTAGTCAAATGCTTTGGATTGTGATACATTTTGACAATAGAAACACTAACAGAGCGGTTTACTACTTCTAAGCAATGTTTTTGTTGGTTTTAGCCTCTTTTGGAAGAAAATGGGTATAAATGTTGCCCAAACACTCCGTAACCATCTCTAACTCTTATAATTAGTCAAATGCATTAGATTGTGATACATTTTGACAATAGAAACACTAACAAAGCGGTTTACTACTTCTAAGCAATGTTTTTGTTGGTTCTAGCCTCTTTTGGGAGAAAATGGGTATACATGTTGTCCAAACACTCCGTAACCATCTCTAACTCTTATAATTAGTCAAATGCATTGGATTGTAATACATTTTGACAATAGAAACACTAACAAAGCGGTTTACTACTTCTAAGCAATGTTTTTGTTGGTTCTAGCCTCTTTTGGGAGAAAATGGGTATAAATGTTGTCCAAACACTCCGTAACCATCTCTAACTCTTATAATTAGTCAAATGCATTGGATTGTGATACATTTTTACAATAGAAACACTAACAAAGCGGTTTACTACTTCTAAGCAATGTTTTTGTTGGTTTTAGCCTCTTTTGGGAGAAAATGGGTATAAATGTTGTCCAAACACTCCGTAACCATCTCTAACTCTTATAATTAGTCAAATGCATTGGATTGTGATACATTTTGACAATAGAAACACTAACAAAGCGGTTTACTACTTCTAAGCAATGTTTTTGTTGGTTTTAGCCTCTTTTGGGAGAAAATGGGTATAAATGTTGTCCAAACACTCCGTAACCATCTCTAACTCTTATGATTAGTCAAATGCATTGGATTGTGATACATTTTGACAATAGAAACACTAACAAAGCGGTTTACTACTTCTAAGCAATGTTTTAGTTGGTTTTAGCCTCTTTTGGGAGAAAATGGGTATAAATGTTGTCCAAACACTCCGTAACCATCTCTAACTCTTATAATTAGTCAAATGCATTGGATTGTGATACAATTTGACAATAGAAACACTACCAAAGTGGTTTACTACTTCTAGGCAATGTTTTTGTTGGTTTTAGCCTCTTTTGGGAGAAAATGGGTATAAATGTTGTCCAAACACTCCGTAACCATCTCTAACTCTTATAATTAGTCAAATGCATTGAATTGTGATACATTTTGACAATAGAAACACTAACAAAGCGGTTTACTACTTATAAGCAATGTTTTTGTTGGTTTTAGCCTCTTTTGGGAGAAAATGGGTATAAATGTTTTCCAAACACTCCGTAACCATCTCTAACTCTTATAATTAGTCAAATGCATTGGATTGTGATACATTTTGACAATAGAAACACTAACAAAGCGGTTTACTACTTCTAAGCAATGTTTTTGTTGGTTTTAGCCTCTTTTGGGATAAAATGGGTATAAATGTTGTCCAAACACTCCGTAACCATCTCTAACTCTTATAATTAGTCAAATGCATTGTATTTTGATACATTTTGACAATAGAAACACTAACATAGCGGTTTACTACTTCTAAGCAATGTTTTTGTTGGTTTTAGCCTCTTTTGGGAGAAAATGGATATAAATGTTGTCCAAACACTCCGTAACCATCTCTAACTCTTATAATTAGTCAAATGCATTGGATTGTGATACATTTTGACAATAGAAACACTAACAAAGCGGTTTACTACTTCTAAGCAATGTTTTTGTTGGTTTTAGCCTCATTTGGGAGAAAATGGGTATAAATGTTGTCCAAACACTCCGTAACCATCTCTAACTCTTATAATTAGTCAAATGCATTGGATTGTGATACATTTTGACAATAGAAACACTAACAAAGCGGTTTACTACTTCTAAGCAATGTTTTTGTTGGTTTTAGCCTCTTTTGGGAGAAAATGGGTATAAATGTTGTCCAAACACTCCGTAACCATCTCTAACTCTTATAATTAGTCAAATGCATTGGATTGTGATACATTTTGACAATAGAAACACTAACAAAGCGGTTTACTACTTCTAAGCAATGTTTTTGTTGGTTTTAGCCTCTTTTGGGAGAAAATGGGTATAAATGTTGTCCAAACACTCCGTAACCATCTCTAACTCTTATAATTAGTCAAATGCATTGGATTGTGATACATTTTGACAATAGAAACACTAACAAAGCGGTTTACTACTTCTAAGCAATGTTTTTGTTGGTTTTAGCCTCTTTTGGGAGAAAATGGGTATAAATGTTGTCCAAACACTCCGTAACCATATCTAACTCTTATAATTAGTCAAATGCATTGGATTGTGATACATTTTGACAATAGAAACACTAACAAAGCGGTTTACTACTTCTAAGCAATGTTTTTGTTGGTTTTAGCCTCTTTTGGGAGAAAATGGGTATAAATGTTGTCCAAACACTCCGTAACCATCTCTAACTCTTATAATTAGTCAAATTCATTGGATTGTGATACATTTTGACAATAGAAACACTAACAAAGCGGTTTACTACTTATAAGCAATGTTTTTGTTGGTTTTAGCCTCTTTTGGGAGAAAATGGGTATAAATGTTTTCCAAACACTCCGTAACCATCTCTAACTCTTATAATTAGTCAAATGCATTGGATTGTGATACATTTTGACAATAGAAACACTAACAAAGCGGTTTACTACTTCTAAGCAATGTTTTTGTTGGTTTTAGCCTCTTTTGGGATAAAATGGGTATAAATGTTGTCCAAACACTCCGTAACCATCTCTAACTCTTATAATTAGTCAAATGCATTGGATTGTGATACATTTTGACAATAGAAACACTAACAAAGCGGTTTACTACTTCTAAGCAATGTTTTTGTTGGTTTTAGCCTCTTTTGGGAGAAAATGGGTATAAATGTTGTCCAAACACTCCGTAACCATCTCTAACTCTTATAATTAGTCAAATGCATTGGATTGTGATACATTTTGACAATAGAAACACTAACAAATCGGTTTACTACTTCTAAGCAATGTTTTTGTTGGTTCTAGCCTCTTTTGGGAGAAAATGGGTATAAGTGTTATCCAAACACTCCGTAACCATCTCTAACTCTTATGATAAGTCAAATGCATTGGATTGTGATACATTTTGACAATAGAAACACTAACAGAGCGGTTTACTACTTCTAAGCAATGTTTTTGTTGGTTTTAGCCTCTTTTGGAAGAAAATGGGTATAAATGTTGTCCAAACACTCCGTAACCATCTCTAACTCTTATAATTAGTCAAATGCATTGGATTGTGATACATTTTGACAATAGAAACACTAACAAAGCGGTTTACTACTTCTAAGCAATGTTTTTGTTGGTTTTAGTCTCTTTTGGGAGAAAATGGGTATAAATGTTGTCCAAACACTCCGTAACCATCTCTAACTCTTATAATTAGTCAAATGCATTATATTGTGATACATTTTGACAATAGAAACACTAACAAATTGATGAGTGGGATTTTTGCATATCCACAAGGGTCATCAATTCCCCAATACCATCGTAGTACTTGAGGTGTCAATCCAAGGGAGGGTAGAGATTAACGCACCAGGATTATATGAAACTATCTAATCTAAGCCAATGATACGAGTTTGGAAACTAACAACGTAAATGAACAGAAGAGAAAAGAAACAGATGCAAGAACAAGTAAAAACTAGCAAGAGCTAAAACAGATGAAGCAAGCAGCAAGTGATCAGATGACAAAATAGAGTTCCTGAGGATGAGAATAATGGATCAGTGATTCCTCCTTAATCAACCAGGGTGTCTAACAAAAACTCACAAAGAGCTAATCCCTAGACAATAGATTCGAATACAGATCAATCCACTCTCGTGGTAGAGACCCTCAAGCAGAACTACCTCCAAACCTAGATCTCTCTAGAGAAGCATAACAAAGCAGGCATTATGATTCAACCTATTAAAGCCAATAAACACTCTAAGCAACCAATCTCTTGGGTTAGACATGTAAATCTCTGGAAAAAGTTGGTTCAGGCATTTCATCAAACACCTCTCGGGCAGGAAATACCTAGGGTCTAATTTCAATTGATCAGAGAGAAACTAGCATTAAGAACACTCACCCAGAAGGGATATAAACAGATCTAAGCTTAAACACCCTAGAAGATCAAGGATTCATAACTAACCTAACCCATCCTCAAGAACCCTAAGGAGACTACTCAGCAATCATCAAAAAATGCAAAAACCCAGAAAATAAAATAAACAGCATAATCATGAAGATAAAGATGAGATTAGAAAGACTGTGAATGTAGAAAGTGCAAAAGATTAATAGATTAGAAGAGATCTGGATTACAAAAGCTTAAAAAGTTTAGAGAGAAAAGAGAGAAAAGATAAAGCAAAACTAAAGCTTAGGTAGCATAATTTGTCTCAGCACTAAACAGCTGTATTTATACTACTTTTGGAAAACTCAAAACCCTAATTCACTAAAAGACAAAAGTCAAAGGCGGTTAGGCTCGGGATCGATCACTGGATTGATCAAACTGGTCGATGGTGTGCCATTCTTCAAAGCTGGGACCTTTTTGCCTTGGGATCGATCACTTGGTCGATGGTGGTGCTCGATGCAGCAGGTCGATGCTGTGTTAAAACAGGCGTAACTTTCGAACCACAACTCCGATTGACCTGAAACCACCGGCATTGGAAAGCTAACTCAATTATCTACAACTTTGATGAAGACGTCGGAAGCTAAATCCCAGCCGAAAATCTGATAGGAAGCTCGAGAAGAGTGGATCGACTTGTTGCTCGAGTGGCTTGGTCGAGTCAGACTCCAAACTCCAAAAATAGCTCCTTTTGGTACCTAAACAACTCCAAATGCAAGGATGTATGCAATGCTCAAGCAATAACCTACTAAACATGCAAAGTGACTATAAATGACTAAAAATGGTATGAACAGGGGATGAAACAATGCTAAAATGATGAGAAATCAATGCTTAAAACCTGTAAAATATAGACATATCACAAAGCGGTTTACTACTTCTAAGCAATGTTTTTGTTGGTTCTAGCCTCTTTTGGGAGAAAATGGGTATAAGTGTTGTCCAAACACTCCGTAACCATCTCTAACTCTTATGATAAGTCAAATGCATTGGATTGTGATACATTTTGACAATAGAAACACTAACAAAGCGGTTTACTACTTCTAAGCAATGTTTTTGTTGGTTTTAGCCTCTTTTTGGAGAAAATTGGTATAAATGTTGTCCAAACACTCCGTAACCATCTCTAACTCTTATAATTAGTCAAATGCATTGGATTGTGATACATTTTGACAATAGAAACACTAACAAAGCGGTTTACTACTTCTAAGCAATGTTTTTGTTGGTTTTAGCCTCTTTTGGGAGAAAATGGGTATAAATGTTGTCCAAACACTCCGTAACCATCTCTAACTCTTATAATTAGTCAAATGCATTGAATTGTGATACATTTTGACAATAGAAACACTAACAAAGCGGTTTACTACTTATAAGCAATGTTTTTGTTGGTTTTAGCCTCTTTTGGGAGAAAATGGGTATAAATGTTTTCCAAACACTCCGTAACCATCTCTAACTCTTATAATTAGTCAAATGCATTGGATTGTGATACATTTTGACAATAGAAACACTAACAAAGCGGTTTACTACTTCTAAGCAATGTTTTTGTTGGTTTTAGCCTCTTTTGGGATAAAATGGGTATAAATGTTGTCCAAACACTCCGTAACCATCTCTAACTCTTATAATTAGTCAAATGCATTGTATTTTGATACATTTTGACAATAGAAACACTAACATAGCGGTTTACTACTTCTAAGCAATGTTTTTGTTGGTTTTAGCCTCTTTTGGGAGAAAATGGATATAAATGTTGTCCAAACACTCCGTAACCATCTCTAACTCTTATAATTAGTCAAATGCATTGGATTGTGATACATTTTGACAATAGAAACACTAACAAAGCGGTTTACTACTTCTAAGCAATGTTTTTGTTGGTTTTAGCCTCATTTGGGAGAAAATGGGTATAAATGTTGTCCAAACACTCCGTAACCATCTCTAACTCTTATAATTAGTCAAATGCATTGGATTGTGATACATTTTGACAATAGAAACACTAACAAAGCGGTTTACTACTTCTAAGCAATGTTTTTGTTGGTTTTAGCCTCTTTTGGGAGAAAATGGGTATAAATGTTGTCCAAACACTCCGTAACCATCTCTAACTCTTATAATTAGTCAAATGCATTGGATTGTGATACATTTTGACAATAGAAACACTAACAAAGCGGTTTACTACTTCTAAGCAATGTTTTTGTTGGTTTTAGCCTCTTTTGGGAGAAAATGGGTATAAATGTTGTCCAAACACTCCGTAACCATCTCTAACTCTTATAATTAGTCAAATGCATTGGATTGTGATACATTTTGACAATAGAAACACTAACAAAGCGGTTTACTACTTCTAAGCAATGTTTTTGTTGGTTTTAGCCTCTTTTGGGAGAAAATGGGTATAAATGTTGTCCAAACACTCCGTAACCATCTCTAACTCTTATAATTAGTCAAATGCATTGGATTGTGATACATTTTGACAATAGAAACACTAACAAAGCGGTTTACTACTTCTAAGCAATGTTTTTGTTGGTTTTAGCCTCTTTTGGGAGAAAATGGGTATAAATGTTGTCCAAACACTCCGTAACCATCTCTAACTCTTATAATTACTCAAATGCATTGGATTGTGATACATTTTGACAATAGAAACACTAACAAAGCGGTTTACTACTTATAAGCAATGTTTTTGTTGGTTTTAGCCTCTTTTGGGAGAAAATGGATATAAATGTTGTCCAAACATTCCGTAACCATCTCTAACTCTTATAATTAGTCAAATGCATTGGATTGTGATACATTTTGACAATAGAAACACTAACAAAGCGGTTTACTACTTCTAAGCAATGTTTTTGTTGGTTTTAGCCTCTTTTGGGAGAAAATGGGTATAAATGTTGTCCAAACACTCCGTAACCATCTCTAACTCTTATAATTAGTCAAATGCATTGGATTGTGATACATTTTGACAATAGAAACACTAACAAAGCGGTTTACTACTTCTAAGCAATGTTTTTGTTGGTTTTAGCCTCTTTTGGGAGAAAATGGGTATAAATGTTGTCCAAACACTCCGTAACCATCTCTAACTCTTATAATTAGTCAAATGCATTGGATTGTGATACATTTTGACAATAGAAACACTAACAAAGCGGTTTACTACTTCTAAGCAATGTTTTTGTTGGTTTTAGCCTCTTTTGGGAGAAAATGGGTATAAATGTTGTCCAAACACTCCGTAACCATCTCTAACTCTTATAATTAGTCAAATGCATTGGATTGTGATACATTTTGACAATAGAAACACTAACAAAGCGGTTTACTACTTCTAAGCAATGTTTTTGTTGGTTTTAGCCTCTTTTGGGAGAAAATGGGTATAAATGTTGTCCAAACACTCCGTAACCATCTCTAACTCTTATAATTAGTCAAATGCATTGGATTGTGATACATTTTGACAATAGAAACACTAACAAAGCGGTTTACTACTTATAAGCAATGTTTTTGTTGGTTTTAGCCTCTTTTGGGAGAAAATGGGTATAAATGTTTTCCAAACACTCCGTAACCATCTCTAACTCTTATAATTAGTCAAATGCATTGGATTGTGATACATTTTGACAATAGAAACACTAACAAAGCGGTTTACTACTTCTAAGCAATGTTTTTGTTGGTTTTAGCCTCTTTTAGGATAAAATGGGTATAAATGTTGTCCAAACACTCCGTAACCATCTCTAACTCTTATAATTAGTCAAATGCATTGGATTGTGATACATTTTGACAATAGAAACACTAACAAAGCGGTTTACTACTTCTAAGCAATGTTTTTGTTGGTTTTAGCCTCTTTTGGGAGAAAATGGGTATAAATGTTGTCCAAACACTCCGTAACCATCTCTAACTCTTATAATTACTCAAATGCATTGGATTGTGATACATTTTGACAATAGAAACACTAACAAAGCGGTTTACTACTTCTAAGCAATGTTTTAGTTGGTTTTAGCCTCTTTTGGGAGAAAATGGGTATAAATGTTGTCCAAACACTCCGTAACCATCTCTAACTCTTATAATTAGTCAAATGCATTGGATTGTGATACAATTTGACAATAGAAACACTACCAAAGTGGTTTACTACTTCTAGGCAATGTTTTTGTTGGTTTTAGCCTCTTTTGGGAGAAAATGGGTATAAATGTTGTCCAAACACTCCGTAACCATCTCTAACTCTTATAATTAGTCAAATGCATTGGATTGTGATACATTTTGACAATAGAAACACTAACAAAGCGGTTTACTACTTCTAAGCAATGTTTTTGTTGGTTCTAGCCTCTTTTGGGAGAAAATGGGTATAAGTGTTATCCAAACACTCCGTAACCATCTCTAACTCTTATGATAAGTCAAATGCATTGGATTGTGATACATTTTGACAATAGAAACACTAACAGAGCGGTTTACTACTTCTAAGCAATGTTTTTGTTGGTTTTAGCCTCTTTTGGAAGAAAATGGGTATAAATGTTGTCCAAACACTCCGTAACCATCTCTAACTCTTATAATTAGTCAAATGCATTGGATTGTGATACATTTTGACAATAGAAACACTAACAAAGCGGTTTACTACTTCTAAGCAATGTTTTTGTTGGTTTTAGTCTCTTTTGGGAGAAAATGGGTATAAATGTTGTCCAAACACTCCGTAACCATCTCTAACTCTTATAATTAGTCAAATGCATTATATTGTGATACATTTTGACAATAGAAACACTAACAAATTGATGAGTGGGATTTTTGCATATCCACAAGGGTCATCAATTCCCCAATACCATCGTAGTACTTGAGGTGTCAATCCAAGGGAGGGTAGAGATTAACGCACCAGGATTATATGAAACTATCTAATCTAAGCCAATGATACGAGTTTGGAAACTAACAACGTAAATGAACAGAAGAGAAAAGAAACAGATGCAAGAACAAGTAAAAACTAGCAAGAGCTAAAACAGATGAAGCAAGCAGCAAGTGATCAGATGACAAAATAGAGTTCCTGAGGATGAGAATAATGGATCAGTGATTCCTCCTTAATCAACCAGGGTGTCTAACAAAAACTCACAAAGAGCTAATCCCTAGACAATAGATTCGAATACAGATCAATCCACTCTCGTGGTAGAGACCCTCAAGCAGAACTACCTCCAAACCTAGATCTCTCTAGAGAAGCATAACAAAGCAGGCATTATGATTCAACCTATTAAAGCCAATAAACACTCTAAGCAACCAATCTCTTGGGTTAGACATGTAAATCTCTGGAAAAAGTTGGTTCAGGCATTTCATCAAACACCTCTCGGGCAGGAAATACCTAGGGTCTAATTTCAATTGATCAGAGAGAAACTAGCATTAAGAACACTCACCCAGAAGGGATATAAACAGATCTAAGCTTAAACACCCTAGAAGATCAAGGATTCATAACTAACCTAACCCATCCTCAAGAACCCTAAGGAGACTACTCAGCAATCATCAAAAAATGCAAAAACCCAGAAAATAAAATAAACAGCATAATCATGAAGATAAAGATGAGATTAGAAAGACTGTGAATGTAGAAAGTGCAAAAGATTAATAGATTAGAAGAGATCTGGATTACAAAAGCTTAAAAAGTTTAGAGAGAAAAGAGAGAAAAGATAAAGCAAAACTAAAGCTTAGGTAGCATAATTTGTCTCAGCACTAAACAGCTGTATTTATACTACTTTTGGAAAAGTCAAAACCCTAATTCACTAAAAGACAAAAGTCAAAGGCGGTTAGGCTCGGGATCGATCACTGGATTGATCAAACTGGTCGATGGTGTGCCATTCTTCAAAGCTGGGACCTTTTTGCCTTGGGATCGATCACTTGGTCGATGGTGGTGCTCGATGCAGCAGGTCGATGCTGTGTTAAAACAGGCGTAACTTTCGAACCACAACTCCGATTGACCTGAAACCACCGGCATTGGAAAGCTAACTCAATTATCTACAACTTTGATGAAGACGTCGGAAGCTAAATCCCAGCCGAAAATCTGATAGGAAGCTCGAGAAGAGTGGATCGACTTGTTGCTCGAGTGGCTTGGTCGAGTCAGACTCCAAACTCCAAAAATAGCTCCTTTTGGTACCTAAACAACTCCAAATGCAAGGATGTATGCAATGCTCAAGCAATAACCTACTAAACATGCAAAGTGACTATAAATGACTAAAAATGGTATGAACAGGGGATGAAACAATGCTAAAATGATGAGAAATCAATGCTTAAAACCTGTAAAATATAGACATATCACAAAGCGGTTTACTACTTCTAAGCAATGTTTTTGTTGGTTCTAGCCTCTTTTGGGAGAAAATGGGTATAAGTGTTGTCCAAACACTCCGTAACCATCTCTAACTCTTATGATAAGTCAAATGCATTGGATTGTGATACATTTTGACAATAGAAACACTAACAAAGCGGTTTACTACTTCTAAGCAATGTTTTTGTTGGTTTTAGCCTCTTTTTGGAGAAAATTGGTATAAATGTTGTCCAAACACTCCGTAACCATCTCTAACTCTTATAATTAGTCAAATGCATTGGATTGTGATACATTTTGACAATAGAAACACTAACAAAGCGGTTTACTACTTCTAAGCAATGTTTTTGTTGGTTTTAGCCTCTTTTGGGAGAAAATGGGTATAAATGTTGTCCAAACACTCCGTAACCATCTCTAACTCTTATAATTAGTCAAATGCATTGAATTGTGATACATTTTGACAATAGAAACACTAACAAAGCGGTTTACTACTTATAAGCAATGTTTTTGTTGGTTTTAGCCTCTTTTGGGAGAAAATGGGTATAAATGTTTTCCAAACACTCCGTAACCATCTCTAACTCTTATAATTAGTCAAATGCATTGGATTGTGATACATTTTGACAATAGAAACACTAACAAAGCGGTTTACTACTTCTAAGCAATGTTTTTGTTGGTTTTAGCCTCTTTTGGGATAAAATGGGTATAAATGTTGTCCAAACACTCCGTAACCATCTCTAACTCTTATAATTAGTCAAATGCATTGTATTTTGATACATTTTGACAATAGAAACACTAACATAGCGGTTTACTACTTCTAAGCAATGTTTTTGTTGGTTTTAGCCTCTTTTGGGAGAAAATGGATATAAATGTTGTCCAAACACTCCGTAACCATCTCTAACTCTTATAATTAGTCAAATGCATTGGATTGTGATACATTTTGACAATAGAAACACTAACAAAGCGGTTTACTACTTCTAAGCAATGTTTTTGTTGGTTTTAGCCTCATTTGGGAGAAAATGGGTATAAATGTTGTCCAAACACTCCGTAACCATCTCTAACTCTTATAATTAGTCAAATGCATTGGATTGTGATACATTTTGACAATAGAAACACTAACAAAGCGGTTTACTACTTCTAAGCAATGTTTTTGTTGGTTTTAGCCTCTTTTGGGAGAAAATGGGTATAAATGTTGTCCAAACACTCCGTAACCATCTCTAACTCTTATAATTAGTCAAATGCATTGGATTGTGATACATTTTGACAATAGAAACACTAACAAAGCGGTTTACTACTTCTAAGCAATGTTTTTGTTGGTTTTAGCCTCTTTTGGGAGAAAATGGGTATAAATGTTGTCCAAACACTCCGTAACCATCTCTAACTCTTATAATTAGTCAAATGCATTGGATTGTGATACATTTTGACAATAGAAACACTAACAAAGCGGTTTACTACTTCTAAGCAATGTTTTTGTTGGTTTTAGCCTCTTTTGGGAGAAAATGGGTATAAATGTTGTCCAAACACTCCGTAACCATCTCTAACTCTTATAATTAGTCAAATGCATTGGATTGTGATACATTTTGACAATAGAAACACTAACAAAGCGGTTTACTACTTCTAAGCAATGTTTTTGTTGGTTTTAGCCTCTTTTGGGAGAAAATGGGTATAAATGTTGTCCAAACACTCCGTAACCATCTCTAACTCTTATAATTACTCAAATGCATTGGATTGTGATACATTTTGACAATAGAAACACTAACAAAGCGGTTTACTACTTATAAGCAATGTTTTTGTTGGTTTTAGCCTCTTTTGGGAGAAAATGGGTATAAATGTTGTCCAAACACTCCGTAACCATCTCTAACTCTTATAATTAGTCAAATGCATTGTATTTTGATACATTTTGACAATAGAAACACTAACATAGCGGTTTACTACTTCTAAGCAATGTTTTTGTTGGTTTTAGCCTCTTTTGGGAGAAAATGGATATAAATGTTGTCCAAACATTCCGTAACCATCTCTAACTCTTATAATTAGTCAAATGCATTGGATTGTGATACATTTTGACAATAGAAACACTAACAAAGCGGTTTACTACTTCTAAGCAATGTTTTTGTTGGTTTTAGCCTCATTTGGGAGAAAATGGGTATAAATGTTGTCCAAACACTCCGTAACCATCTCTAACTCTTATAATTAGTCAAATGCATTGGATTGTGATACATTTTGACAATAGAAACACTAACAAAGCGGTTTACTACTTCTAAGCAATGTTTTTGTTGGTTTTAGCCTCTTTTGGGAGAAAATGGGTATAAATGTTGTCCAAACACTCCGTAACCATCTCTAACTCTTATAATTAGTCAAATGCATTGGATTGTGATACATTTTGACAATAGAAACACTAACAAAGCGGTTTACTACTTCTAAGCAATGTTTTTGTTGGTTTTAGCCTCTTTTGGGAGAAAATGGGTATAAATGTTGTCCAAACACTCCGTAACCATCTCTAACTCTTATAATTAGTCAAATGCATTGGATTGTGATACATTTTGACAATAGAAACACTAACAAAGCGGTTTACTACTTCTAAGCAATGTTTTTGTTGGTTTTAGCCTCTTTTGGGAGAAAATGGGTATAAATGTTGTCCAAACACTCCGTAACCATCTCTAACTCTTATAATTAGTCAAATGCATTGGATTGTGATACATTTTGACAATAGAAACACTAACAAAGCGGTTTACTACTTCTAAGCAATGTTTTTGTTGGTTTTAGCCTCTTTTGGGAGAAAATGGGTATAAATGTTGTCCAAACACTCCGTAACCATCTCTAACTCTTATAATTAGTCAAATGCATTGGATTGTGATACAGTTTGACAATAGAAACACTAACAAAGCGGTTTACTACTTATAAGCAATGTTTTTGTTGGTTTTAGCCTCTTTTGGGAGAAAATGGGTATAAATGTTTTCCAAACACTCCGTAACCATCTCTAACTCTTATAATTAGTCAAATGCATTGGATTGTGATACATTTTGACAATAGAAACACTAACAAAGCGGTTTACTACTTCTAAGCAATGTTTTTGTTGGTTTTAGCCTCTTTTAGGATAAAATGGGTATAAATGTTGTCCAAACACTCCGTAACCATCTCTAACTCTTATAATTAGTCAAATGCATTGGATTGTGATACATTTTGACAATAGAAACACTAACAAAGCGGTTTACTACTTCTAAGCAATGTTTTTGTTGGTTTTAGCCTCTTTTGGGAGAAAATGGGTATAAATGTTGTCCAAACACTCCGTAACCATCTCTAACTCTTATAATTACTCAAATGCATTGGATTGTGATACATTTTGACAATAGAAACACTAACAAAGCGGTTTACTACTTCTAAGCAATGTTTTAGTTGGTTTTAGCCTCTTTTGGGAGAAAATGGGTATAAATGTTGTCCAAACACTCCGTAACCATCTCTAACTCTTATAATTAGTCAAATGCATTGGATTGTGATACAATTTGACAATAGAAACACTACCAAAGTGGTTTACTACTTCTAGGCAATGTTTTTGTTGGTTTTAGCCTCTTTTGGGAGAAAATGGGTATAAATGTTGTCCAAACACTCCGTAACCATCTCTAACTCTTATAATTAGTCAAATGCATTGGATTGTGATACATTTTGACAATAGAAACACTAACAAAGCGGTTTACTACTTCTAAGCAATGTTTTTGTTGGTTCTAGCCTCTTTTGGGAGAAAATGGGTATAAGTGTTATCCAAACACTCCGTAACCATCTCTAACTCTTATGATAAGTCAAATGCATTGGATTGTGATACATTTTGACAATAGAAACACTAACAGAGCGGTTTACTACTTCTAAGCAATGTTTTTGTTGGTTTTAGCCTCTTTTGGAAGAAAATGGGTATAAATGTTGTCCAAACACTCCGTAACCATCTCTAACTCTTATAATTAGTCAAATGCATTGGATTGTGATACATTTTGACAATAGAAACACTAACAAAGCGGTTTACTACTTCTAAGCAATGTTTTTGTTGGTTTTAGTCTCTTTTGGGAGAAAATGGGTATAAATGTTGTCCAAACACTCCGTAACCATCTCTAACTCTTATAATTAGTCAAATGCATTATATTGTGATACATTTTGACAATAGAAACACTAACAAATTGATGAGTGGGATTTTTGCATATCCACAAGGGTCATCAATTCCCCAATACCATCGTAGTACTTGAGGTGTCAATCCAAGGGAGGGTAGAGATTAACGCACCAGGATTATATGAAACTATCTAATCTAAGCCAATGATACGAGTTTGGAAACTAACAACGTAAATGAACAGAAGAGAAAAGAAACAGATGCAAGAACAAGTAAAAACTAGCAAGAGCTAAAACAGATGAAGCAAGCAGCAAGTGATCAGATGACAAAATAGAGTTCCTGAGGATGAGAATAATGGATCAGTGATTCCTCCTTAATCAACCAGGGTGTCTAACAAAAACTCACAAAGAGCTAATCCCTAGACAATAGATTCGAATACAGATCAATCCACTCTCGTGGTAGAGACCCTCAAGCAGAACTACCTCCAAACCTAGATCTCTCTAGAGAAGCATAACAAAGCAGGCATTATGATTCAACCTATTAAAGCCAATAAACACTCTAAGCAACCAATCTCTTGGGTTAGACATGTAAATCTCTGGAAAAAGTTGGTTCAGGCATTTCATCAAACACCTCTCGGGCAGGAAATACCTAGGGTCTAATTTCAATTGATCAGAGAGAAACTAGCATTAAGAACACTCACCCAGAAGGGATATAAACAGATCTAAGCTTAAACACCCTAGAAGATCAAGGATTCATAACTAACCTAACCCATCCTCAAGAACCCTAAGGAGACTACTCAGCAATCATCAAAAAATGCAAAAACCCAGAAAATAAAATAAACAGCATAATCATGAAGATAAAGATGAGATTAGAAAGACTGTGAATGTAGAAAGTGCAAAAGATTAATAGATTAGAAGAGATCTGGATTACAAAAGCTTAAAAAGTTTAGAGAGAAAAGAGAGAAAAGATAAAGCAAAACTAAAGCTTAGGTAGCATAATTTGTCTCAGCACTAAACAGCTGTATTTATACTACTTTTGGAAAAGTCAAAACCCTAATTCACTAAAAGACAAAAGTCAAAGGCGGTTAGGCTCGGGATCGATCACTGGATTGATCAAACTGGTCGATGGTGTGCCATTCTTCAAAGCTGGGACCTTTTTGCCTTGGGATCGATCACTTGGTCGATGGTGGTGCTCGATGCAGCAGGTCGATGCTGTGTTAAAACAGGCGTAACTTTCGAACCACAACTCCGATTGACCTGAAACCACCGGCATTGGAAAGCTAACTCAATTATCTACAACTTTGATGAAGACGTCGGAAGCTAAATCCCAGCCGAAAATCTGATAGGAAGCTCGAGAAGAGTGGATCGACTTGTTGCTCGAGTGGCTTGGTCGAGTCAGACTCCAAACTCCAAAAATAGCTCCTTTTGGTACCTAAACAACTCCAAATGCAAGGATGTATGCAATGCTCAAGCAATAACCTACTAAACATGCAAAGTGACTATAAATGACTAAAAATGGTATGAACAGGGGATGAAACAATGCTAAAATGATGAGAAATCAATGCTTAAAACCTGTAAAATATAGACATATCACAAAGCGGTTTACTACTTCTAAGCAATGTTTTTGTTGGTTCTAGCCTCTTTTGGGAGAAAATGGGTATAAGTGTTGTCCAAACACTCCGTAACCATCTCTAACTCTTATGATAAGTCAAATGCATTGGATTGTGATACATTTTGACAATAGAAACACTAACAAAGCGGTTTACTGATATGTCTATATTTTACAGGTTTTAAGCATTCATTTCTCATCATATTAGCACTGTTTCATCCTCTGTTCATACCATTTTTAGTCATTTATAGTCACTTTGCATGTTTAGTAGGTTGTTGCATGAGTATTGCATACATACTTGCATTTGGAGTTGTTTAGGTACAAAAAGGAGCTGATTGGTGAAAAGAGGACCCTGCATCGAGCACTACCATCGAGCAGCTGATCGATCCCAAGCAAAAAGGTCCAAGCTTTGAAGAACACAAGGCATCGACCAAACTGATCGAGCAGACTGATCGATGCCAAGGAAGAAAGGTGCAAGCTTTGGAGATCACAAGGCATCGACCACCCTGATCGACCAAAGTGATCGATGCCCAGCCTAGCCGCCTTTGACTTTTGGTTTTTAGAATTAGGGTTTTGACTTTGCCTAAAGTAGTATAAATACAGCTGTTGTGCTGAAACAAATATCCAGATATTATCTTATCCTTACTTTTCTCTTATCCCTAATCTCTCTCTTTTCTCTCTAGAACTCTATAAACCAGACACTTTGTGATCCAGATCTCTCTTAATCCATTTTGATTTTGCACTTTCTACATTCACAGTTCTCTTAATCTCATCTTTATCTTTATGATTATGCAATTTATTTTATTTTCTGGGTTTATGCATTTTATGATGATTTGTGAGTAGTCTGCTTAGGGTTCTTGAGGATGGGTTAGGGAAGTGATGAATCCTTGATCTTCTAGGGTGTTTAAGCTTAGATCTGTTTAGATCCCTTCTGGGTGAGTGTTTTTAATGCTAATTTCTTTCTGAGAAGTTGAAATTAGACCCTAGGTATTTCCTGCCCGAGAGGTGTTTGTTGAAATGCTTGAACCAACTTTTTCCAGAGATTTACATGTCTAACCCAAGAGATTGGTTGCTTAGAGTGTTTATTGGCTTTGATTGATTGATTATTAATGCCTGCTATGTTATGCTTCTCTAGAGAGATCTAGGTTTGGAGGTAGCATAGTTTAGAGGGGTCTCTGTCACGAGAGTGGATTGACCTATATTCGAATCTTTCGTCAAGGGATTAGCTCTGCATGAGTTGTTGTTAGACACCTTAGTTGATCTAGGAGGATTCACTGACCAATTATTCCCATTCTCAAGGGCTCTATTTCTTCATCTGATTGTTACTTATCTGTTTGATCGATTGCTTCTGCTTCTGTTTCTGCTAGTTCTCTGTTAGTTCTTGTTTTTGTTTTCTCTTTTGCTCATTTAGGTTGCTAGATACCCAAACCATTACTGCTTGACTTGAATTAAGTGAAATGATTGTATCCTGATTGGTCAATAGCTCACTCTTATGGATTGATACCTTTGTGCTGCAATGATTGCATAAGGGAATTGAAACACCCCTGTTGCCTCCTCTTGTGTGTGTCTCTACCACCATTAAAAAGCTTGTTTCAATTTGGCGCCGTTGCCATTTGAGTGATTTTGTTGCATTTAGGATTTCAGTTTACTTAAGATCAAGTTCTTATTTACTTTACTTCGTTTGCTAACTTGTTTGACTACTGTTTCTGTCAATTTCAGGTACTCGCAGCACTGCATCGACTAGTCTGATCGATCCAGTGCATCGATCCTGCCTCAACTTGGATGCAAATGATGAATTTTCTTTTATTTGTCGTTACTAATTTGTCTTCCTTAATTCTCTTATGCTTTCAAAGGTATTCAAACCAGAAGAAGAGAAATGGGGAGACAAAATCTTTTCAGGTGTTGGACATGGAACATCAAAGCAACATCCTTCAAGCTCCACAACCTCAAGCAACACGCCCTCAAGAGCCTACATCAATACCAACCTCTGCTCCAAAGGAAAGGCCAAGAATTGGCAACTACAACACTCCTTGTTGTCATGGATCAAAATATGGTATACACCCTCCTCCAATTGAAGCCAAAGCATATGAGATCAAGATAAGCTTGGTTAAGCAGATTCAAGAATCAAAGTTCTTGGGGACAGAGATGGAGAACCCCTATGAACACTTGGTCTCCTTTGAGCGGCTGTGCGACACATTTAGGATTGAAGGTGTGCCTGAGGATAGTATCAAGCTCATGTTGTTTCCATTTTCTCTTGGAGATAAAGCCAGGCAATGGGAGAAAACTATACCATCTCATTTGGTAAATTCCTGGGATGAATGCAAACTGGTCTTCCTTACCAAGTTCTTCTCTCACTCTAGGACTGCTAGACTCCGCCAGGAGATATCGGGTTTTGCTCAGAACGCCGGTGAAACATTCTGTGACGCTTGGGAACGGTTCAAGAGCTACACCAGCAAGTGCCCTCACCATGGTTTCACCAATGCATCTCTTCTCAGCACCCTTTATAGAGGTGTCCTGCCCAAGTTTCGAATGATGCTGGATACAGCCAGTAATGGTAATTTTCTCAATAAGGATGTTGAAGATGGCTGGGAGCTTGTCGAGAATTTGGCACAATCTGATGGTAACTACAGTGCAGATTATGACAGGACTGTACGAAGCACCAGCGATTCTAATGATAAAACAAGGAAAGAGATGAAAGCTCTTAATGAGACGTTAGATAAGTTGTTGTTGGTGCAGCAAAAGCAAATCAACTTTGTTTGTGACGCTGAGCAGGTCCAAGTCCAAGATGGGGAGATTGATAAATCAGCGGAGATTTGCTATATGCAGCAGCAGAGCACCATGACCAGCCCTCCAAGCTTTCCACCTCAGGCACCGCTTCATGACATGACACGCATGTTTCAGCAACTTCTACAAGGTCAAGCAGCTGGTACTCTTGATAATGCAAAGAATTTTGCCGCGCTGCAGCATAACTTACATGATCTGACTACTAAAGTTGAGACTTTAGCTTCCAAGGTGAATCACATGGAGAGTAACCACACCTCTACCTCTACTGTCAAGACTACAGGACAGCTTCCACGAAAAGCTATCCAAAACCCCAATGAGTTTTGCAATGATATCCTCTCGACTCAATTGCCTGTGGATGATAGTATGGCTGATGAAGATGAACGCAAAATTGAGGATTTCTGCAGCCTTCTACATGGTACTGGTGTTGAGAACTTTGTTGGTGAGAGTAATGTGGGAGTGCAGCAGCCTAAGGTCTCTGAGGACAGTGACATTCAGGATGGGGAGGATTTCACTGAAATTCAAGAAAAAACTGAACAGACCACACCTGAGCACTGCATCGATCACCTGGATCGATCAACTGATAGTGCCAGTGCTCTCTCTGCTACAGAACCTGAAATTTCTATGGAAAAGAGATCATCTTTTGATCCACCTCCATACGAGCCTCGACTTCCCTTCCCAGGCCGAAAGAAGAAAGAGCTGATAGCAAAGCACCAAGCTCTCTTTGATGAACAGATGAAAAAAATTGAGGCCAAGATGCCTTTAATTGATGCTATTGCCCTCATACCAGAGTCTCACAAGTTCTTAAAAGACTTGGTAATGGCAAGGATTAAGGAAACTCAGGGGATGAAGGTGTTGAGTAATGAGTGCAGCGCTGACATACAAAGTAAAGTGGAGACTGAGTTCACAGTGGATAGGCAGAAAGTGAAACCCTGCATGACTGATCAGACCATTTCAGAGGGGACCTCAGTTCCTCTCCGTGCACCACCCTGGGCCTAATGAGTGTGAAAAGTCAAGCTTTGAGACTTAAAACAAGCTCACTTGGGAGGAAGTCCCATGTCTATCCTTTAAGTTTTATCTTTTAGTTTTAGGTCTTTTTGATTTGTTTACTTATGTGTTTCAGGTGGTTTGGTGGAAGGAAAGTGAGTGAGATCACAAGACAGCTGGAAAACCGCGCAGAGAAGCTGCATCGATGTAGCAGTATCGACCTGTTTGGTCGATACGGATCAAATCAAGCGCAGCATCGATCACCAGCATCGACCAAACAGGTCGATGCCAGTACTCTCACCTACCTATGACTCTTTCTTCTCACAGACTTGAGGTACCACCCCGACTCCATCATTGTTTATACCATTGCATTTTTAGCTGTTTATTGTTTGTATCTTGAATCCTCTTTCAAATTTCTTTTACACAAGGGACTGTGTAATTTAAGTCTGGGGGAGGGTTTGAGATGTATTTGATATTGTTTTCTGTTTTCTTATTTTCAAATTTTGCATACTTGAGTCTGCATGCATTTCATCTAAGGCATAGAAAACCCATAAAAATTTGAAAAATTTTGAAAAGTTTCTAAAAAAGAGAGTGCTCATTTAGTTTGCATTTACATATAGGATTGAGTCTAGAATGTTTCATATAGGACTGTTGCATCCAGCATAGGGGACTATGATGAATTTAACCTTGTTAGCTTGCTTAATTTGCTAGGCTAGAATCAAAGCCCTCGCTGTTAGATCTGTGATGCATTGTGATTTAGTTTGAAACATAAGGCTGAAACAAACTTGGAATTCTTGAATTGCATTCTGGTCCTAATTGAAGCATGTTGTGACTTGATTTCATTTCCTATTTATAAGAACCTAATCTTGACTTGCAATTATCTGGTTGTGCATTGCATGTAAACTCATGGATACCATATACATATTTGGATCATCTTATCCTTTTTACCACTCTTGTTGATCCAAGTAGCTGATTCCCATCATTGGAACAGTTTCTCCACACCCTTAACCTATCCTTCTTTCAAGCCAATTGTGATTTTTCTGAGTGTTAGGCCTTTTATGGATTGAGCTTGGTAGAAAGTGTTAGGTCTGAGCCGACAGGAATGGAACCTTGTGTAGTTCTAGTTCGCATTTTTCGGACTAGATAGGACTAGGTGGGATCTTATTGCTGGGGTTTGGTATTGGATTTGTGCTTATTATGGTAGAAAAGGAAAAGAAAAGATTGATGCTGAAAGAAAAGAAAGAGTCTTTAGGAGGGAGAATGTGTATAAGTGTCTAGTAAAGGATTTGGGGAATGAAAAGTATAAAAAAATGGTTCTGAGCAAAAAGAAAAGAAAGAAAAAGAGAAAAAGAAGTGAATAGCAAAAAAGCTTTTGATGTCTTAAGAAATAAGAAGAAAAGAGAACCATAGTGTTTAAGAGAAAACCCCAATCCGCTAGATGTATGAGAAAGAAGAAACTCCTCCTAAGACTAGATCAAAGAGTGTATGGGTGTGCTCAAAATGAGCTGAAGCTAAAGGGTAGATCTAGGATAATCTGGGCTTAGAAAGATAGGATTAAAATCGTTGGGTTACCTTTGGGTAGACAAGGTTTTATTTCTGTATGCATCTATTGGAGCTTACCTTTAGCCTTCTTCTAAAGCTCAATCCACTTTTTGAGAGAACCCTGATTATGATTGTTAAACCCACTCTAAAGGAGATCATCTTTATCTCCAGCCTTTCTTACCTAGCCAAATGAGTTTGTAGGCATTGCATAACTAGATCCATGTTCCTGCTTAATGAATGTTAAAGGAATTGATTGATATGAATGCATGTGGAGATGAAAGATTGGAATCAGTTCTTGTTGTGATGAGTTTGTCTAAAGCTTTTAATTAGAACTCTTTTGCTTTGCATTGTAGAACTAATAACTTGGACTTTGATTCTAACTAGATTATTAGCAAACTTTAGGTTCTGAGACCCCACTTTCAAACCTCTCTTCCTGCTTATGATTTGTTTGCTTGAGGGCAAGCAAAGAATAAGTTTGGGGGAGTTGATATGTCTATATTTTACAGGTTTTAAGCATTCATTTCTCATCATATTAGCACTGTTTCATCCTCTGTTCATACCATTTTTAGTCATTTATAGTCACTTTGCATGTTTAGTAGGTTGTTGCATGAGTATTGCATACATACTTGCATTTGGAGTTGTTTAGGTACAAAAAGAAGCTGATTGGTGAAAAGAGGACCCTGCATCGAGCACTACCATCGAGCAGCTGATCGATCCCAAGCAAAAAGGTCCAAGCTTTGAAGAACACAAGGCATCGACCAAACTGATCGAGCAGACTGATCGATGCCAAGGAAGAAAGGTGCAAGCTTTGGAGATCACAAGGCATCGACCACCCTGATCGACCAAAGTGATCGATGCCCAGCCTAGCCGCCTTTGACTTTTGGTTTTTAGAATTAGGGTTTTGACTTTGCCTAAAGTAGTATAAATACAGCTGTTGTGCTGAAACAAATATCCAGATATTATCTTATCCTTACTTTTCTCTTATCCCTAATCTCTCTCTTTTCTCTCTAGAACTCTATAAACCAGACACTTTGTGATCCAGATCTCTCTTAATCCATTTTGATTTTGCACTTTCTACATTCACAGTTCTCTTAATCTCATCTTTATCTTTATGATTATGCAATTTATTTTATTTTCTGGGTTTATGCATTTTATGATGATTTGTGAGTAGTCTGCTTAGGGTTCTTGAGGATGGGTTAGGGAAGTGATGAATCCTTGATCTTCTAGGGTGTTTAAGCTTAGATCTGTTTAGATCCCTTCTGGGTGAGTGTTTTTAATGCTAATTTCTTTCTGAGAAGTTGAAATTAGACCCTAGGTATTTCCTGCCCGAGAGGTGTTTGTTGAAATGCTTGAACCAACTTTTTCCAGAGATTTACATGTCTAACCCAAGAGATTGGTTGCTTAGAGTGTTTATTGGCTTTGATTGATTGATTATTAATGCCTGCTATGTTATGCTTCTCTAGAGAGATCTAGGTTTGGAGGTAGCATAGTTTAGAGGGGTCTCTGTCACGAGAGTGGATTGACCTATATTCGAATCTTTCGTCAAGGGATTAGCTCTGCATGAGTTGTTGTTAGACACCTTAGTTGATCTAGGAGGATTCACTGACCAATTATTCCCATTCTCAAGGGCTCTATTTCTTCATCTGATTGTTACTTATCTGTTTGATCGATTGCTTCTGCTTCTGTTTCTGCTAGTTCTCTGTTAGTTCTTGTTTTTGTTTTCTCTTTTGCTCATTTAGGTTGCTAGATACCCAAACCATTACTGCTTGACTTGAATTAAGTGAAATGATTGTATCCTGATTGGTCAATAGCTCACTCTTATGGATTGATACCTTTGTGCTGCAATGATTGCATAAGGGAATTGAAACACCCCTGTTGCCTCCTCTTGTGTGTGTCTCTACCACCATTAAAAAGCTTGTTTCATTTACTACTTCTAAGCAATGTTTTTGTTGGTTTTAGCCTCTTTTTGGAGAAAATTGGTATAAATGTTGTCCAAACACTCCGTAACCATCTCTAACTCTTATAATTAGTCAAATGCATTGGATTGTGATACATTTTGACAATAGAAACACTAACAAAGCGGTTTACTACTTCTAAGCAATGTTTTTGTTGGTTTTAGCCTCTTTTGGGAGAAAATGGGTATAAATGTTGTCCAAACACTCCGTAACCATCTCTAACTCTTATAATTAGTCAAATGCATTGAATTGTGATACATTTTGACAATAGAAACACTAACAAAGCGGTTTACTACTTATAAGCAATGTTTTTGTTGGTTTTAGCCTCTTTTGGGAGAAAATGGGTATAAATGTTTTCCAAACACTCCGTAACCATCTCTAACTCTTATAATTAGTCAAATGCATTGGATTGTGATACATTTTGACAATAGAAACACTAACAAAGCGGTTTACTACTTCTAAGCAATGTTTTTGTTGGTTTTAGCCTCTTTTGGGATAAAATGGGTATAAATGTTGTCCAAACACTCCGTAACCATCTCTAACTCTTATAATTAGTCAAATGCATTGTATTTTGATACATTTTGACAATAGAAACACTAACATAGCGGTTTACTACTTCTAAGCAATGTTTTTGTTGGTTTTAGCCTCTTTTGGGAGAAAATGGATATAAATGTTGTCCAAACACTCCGTAACCATCTCTAACTCTTATAATTAGTCAAATGCATTGGATTGTGATACATTTTGACAATAGAAACACTAACAAAGCGGTTTACTACTTCTAAGCAATGTTTTTGTGAGTTTTAGCCTCATTTGGGAGAAAATGGGTATAAATGTTGTCCAAACACTTCGTAACCATCTCTAACTCTTATAATTAGTCAAATGCATTGGATTGTGATACATTTTGACAATAGAAACACTAACAAAGCGGTTTACTACTTCTAAGCAATGTTTTTGTTGGTTTTAGCCTCTTTTGGGAGAAAATGGGTATAAATGTTGTCCAAACACTCCGTAACCATCTCTAACTCTTATAATTAGTCAAATGCATTGGATTGTGATACATTTTGACAATAGAAACACTAACAAAGCGGTTTACTACTTCTAAGCAATGTTTTTGTTGGTTTTAGCCTCTTTTGGGAGAAAATGGGTATAAATGTTGTCCAAACACTCCGTAACCATCTCTAACTCTTATAATTAGTCAAATGCATTGGATTGTGATACATTTTGACAATAGAAACACTAACAAAGCGGTTTACTACTTCTAAGCAATGTTTTTGTTGGTTTTAGCCTCTTTTGGGAGAAAATGGGTATAAATGTTGTCCAAACACTCCGTAACCATCTCTAACTCTTATAATTAGTCAAATGCATTGAATTGTGATACATTTTGACAATAGAAACACTAACAAAGCGGTTTACTACTTATAAGCAATGTTTTTGTTGGTTTTAGCCTCTTTTGGGAGAAAATGGGTATAAATGTTTTCCAAACACTCCGTAACCATCTCTAACTCTTATAATTAGTCAAATGCATTGGATTGTGATACATTTTGACAATAGAAACACTAACAAAGCGGTTTACTACTTCTAAGCAATGTTTTTGTTGGTTTTAGCCTCTTTTGGGATAAAATGGGTATAAATGTTGTCCAAACACTCCGTAACCATCTCTAACTCTTATAATTAGTCAAATGCATTGTATTTTGATACATTTTGACAATAGAAACACTAACATAGCGGTTTACTACTTCTAAGCAATGTTTTTGTTGGTTTTAGCCTCTTTTGGGAGAAAATGGATATAAATGTTGTCCAAACACTCCGTAACCATCTCTAACTCTTATAATTAGTCAAATGCATTGGATTGTGATACATTTTGACAATAGAAACACTAACAAAGCGGTTTACTACTTCTAAGCAATGTTTTTGTTGGTTTTAGCCTCATTTGGGAGAAAATGGGTATAAATTTTGTCCAAACACTTCGTAACCATCTCTAACTCTTATAATTAGTCAAATGCATTGGATTGTGATACATTTTGACAATAGAAACACTAACAAAGCGGTTTACTACTTCTAAGCAATGTTTTTGTTGGTTTTAGCCTCTTTTGGGAGAAAATGGGTATAAATGTTGTCCAAACACTCCGTAACCATCTCTAACTCTTATAATTAGTCAAATGCATTGGATTGTGATACATTTTGACAATAGAAACACTAACAAAGCGGTTTACTACTTCTAAGCAATGTTTTTGTTGGTTTTAGCCTCTTTTGGGAGAAAATGGGTATAAATGTTGTCCAAACACTCCGTAACCATCTCTAACTCTTATAATTAGTCAAATGCATTGGATTGTGATACATTTTGACAATAGAAACACTAACAAAGCGGTTTACTACTTCTAAGCAATGTTTTTGTTGGTTTTAGCCTCTTTTGGGAGAAAATGGGTATAAATGTTGTCCAAACACTCCGTAACCATCTCTAACTCTTATAATTAGTCAAATGCATTGGATTGTGATACATTTTGACAATATAAACACTAACAAAGCGGTTTACTACTTCTAAGCAATGTTTTTGTTGGTTTTAGCCTCTTTTGGGAGAAAATGGGTATAAATGTTGTCCAAACACTCCGTAACCATCTCTAACTCTTATAATTAGTCAAATGCATTGGATTGTGATACATTTTGACAATAGAAACACTAACAAAGCGGTTTACTACTTATAAGCAATGTTTTTGTTGGTTTTAGCCTCTTTTGGGAGAAAATGGGTATAAATGTTTTCCAAACACTCCGTAACCATCTCTAACTCTTATAATTAGTCAAATGCATTGGACTGTGATACATTTTGACAATAGAAACACTAACAAAGCGGTTTACTACTTCTAAGCAATGTTTTTGTTGGTTTTAGCCTCTTTTGGGATAAAATGGGTATAAATGTTGTCCAAACACTCCGTAACCATCTCTAACTCTTATAATTAGTCAAATGCATTGGATTGTGATACAATTTGACAATAGAAACACTACCAAAGTGGTTTACTACTTCTAGGCAATGTTTTTGTTGGTTTTAGCCTCTTTTGGAAGAAAATGGGTATAAATGTTGTCCAAACACTCCGTAACCATCTCTAACTCTTATAATTAGTCAAATGCATTGGATTGTGATACATTTTGACAATAGAAACACTAACAAATCGGTTTACTACTTCTAAGCAATCTTTTTGTTGGTTCTAGCCTCTTTTGGGAGAAAATGGGTATAAGTGTTATCCAAACACTCCGTAACCATCTCTAACTCTTATGATATGTCAAATGCATTGGATTGTGATACATTTTGACAATAGAAACACTAACAGAGCGGTTTACTACTTCTAAGCAATGTTTTTGTTGGTTTTAGCCTCTTTTGGAAGAAAATGGGTATAAATGTTGTCGAAACACTCCGTAACCATCTCTAACTCTTATAATTAGTCAAATGCATTGGATTGTGATACATTTTGACAATAGAAACACTAACAAAGCGGTTTACTACTTCTAAGCAATGTTTTTGTTTGTTTTAGTCTCTTTTGGGAGAAAATGGGTATAAATGTTGTCCAAACACTCCGTAACCATCTCTAACTCTTATAATTAGTCAAATGCATTATATTGTGATACATTTTGACAATAGAAACACTAACAAATTGATGAGTGGGATTTTTGCATATCCACAAGGGTCATCAATTCCCCAATACCATCGTAGTACTTGAGGTGTCAATCCAAGGGAGGGTAGAGATTAACGCACCAGGATTATATGAAACTATCTAATCTAAGCCAATGATACGAGTTTGGAAACTAACAACCTAAATGAACAGAAGAGAAAAGAAACAGATGCAAGAACAAGTAAAAACTAGCAAGAGCTAAAACAGATGAAGCAAGCAGCAAGTGATAAGATGACAAAATAGAGTTCCTGAGGATGAGAATAATGGATCAGTGATTCCTCCTTAATCAACCAGGGTGTCTAACAAAATCTCACAAAGAGCTAATCCCTAGACAATAGATTCGAATACAGATCAATCCACTCTCGTGGTAGAGACCCTCAAGCAGAACTACCTCCAAACCTAGATCTCTCTAGAGAAGCATAACAAAGCAGGCATTATGATTCAACCTATTAAAGCCAATAAACACTCTAAGCAACCAATCTCTTGGGTTAGACATGTAAATCTCTGGAAAAAGTTTGTTCAGGCATTTCATCAAACACCTCTCGGGCAGGAAATACCTAGGGTCTAATTTCAATTGATCAGAGAGAAACTTGTTGATCAAGAAGACATTTCACTCTAGCTAGTTAATAGCTAAGAATGGAATGGTCTCGGGTCACCTCGGGTTTAACTCTAGCTAATAGCTAAGAGTAGAAGCCTCGGGTTGCCTCGGGTCATTTATTAAAGAAAGGAAGAGATTTTGTAACAGTCACACGGGTCTTTGTAAAAGAGAAAACGCCAAACGGATATGTTGACCGTACGGCTAAAAGAGGAGGCGCGCGGGTATGAGCTGGTTCTTGTCCCGTAGCAAAGTGGTCCTCCCTTATCTCTTAGTAGCCGTTTGTGAGCTGTCATATGGTGGCCTACAGATTCGATTTATACAAGGTTAATGAGGATGCAATATAGTCTAGATGCATAACCTCTTTAACCTAGAGCTTGTTCTATATAAATCGATCTAGTCCCCATTGTAACCTAATCTTTCTATTCATAATAATACTTTCTCTTTCTCTAAAATCTTTAGTCATGGTTTCTCTCTATTTTCCCATATGATTCTTAAATATTTACATGGTATCAGAGCATTTTGTTTCGATTCTTAACTCTTCTTCTTCAATTAAATCTTCTGTTTCGTTTCTCTATACTCTCTAAAGCTTAAACTCTGTTACATCGATCTGTTCTTACCTCTGGGTTTTGTTTCCTTGGGTTGAATCTTCTGGATCTTTAGCAAAACGTTACTGGTGAAGGGTCTTAGTGATCTTTGAAGGTTTTTCGAAGGTTTCTCAAGCAGCTCAAAGCGGTTTCGTGGGAAAAGATTGAAGCTTTCTTCCGGGTTGAACTTGGAAGAGTTGGAACGGTTCAAGATCAAATTTTTATTCTTATACAATGTCAATCGTGGTTCAGGACGCAAGCAAGGCTTACAAAGAGCTGAAATTTCCAGTTGTTTTGAGTGGAAACAACTACCTCTTGTGGAAAAGGACGACCACAAATGTGTTGGGTGGAAGAAGGCTTACACGGCACATCGAGTCAACCTTTGAAGAGGCAAAAGAGAAAGATTCAAGCTTGGAGAAGGAGGCGTGGATACAAGAGGATCTGATCGTTTTGAGTGCGTTACATTGTTCTCTTGAAGCTTCAATCTTGGAGGGTTACTCTTATTGTGAGACAACTAAGGAGCTTTGGGACTCACTCGCTAATGTGTTCGGAAATGAATCAAACCTTACTAGGGTGTATGAGATCAAGCGAGCTCTTGGGAGTCTTAGTCAGGAAGAGAGTGACTTTAACACTCATTTCGGAAAGTATAGGTCTTTGGTTGCTGAACTAGAGATGCTTAGGCCATTCACCACCGAAGCACAAACGCTAAAGGATCGCCGAGAGCAAGACCGTGTTTTCGGGCTGTTGCTAACGCTTAACCCAAGCTACAAGGACGTGATTCAACACATCTTGAGGGAAGATAAAGTTCCCACCTTGGAGCAAGTTTGTGCTAAGATACAAAAGGAGTTTGGTTCTCAAGGTCTATTCGGTTCTAAGGGCGAGAACTTACCGACGGCAAACAAGGCGGGTTTTGTGAAGAACGAAGACAAGAAGGCTTTGGTCTGTGATCATTGCCACAAGAATGGTCACAGCAAGGATAAATGTTGGATCTTACACCCACACTTGAAGCCGGAGAAGTTCAAGAAGCTTAAGTCAAAGGCAAACTCGGCAAATGCAACCGATAGCGGACCGGACAATGAAGAAAGGGCCATCGTTCAATACAGTCAAGAAAAGGCTATGCACACCATGATTCAAGACAAAGGGGTTACTGGATCAAGCTCTCAAGCTCAGGAAACCATTGTCATGAACAAGGCCGATCTAGAATCTCTTCTTCAATCCATTGCATCTAAGCTTCACACCGGCGGTATCTCTCTCTTTACTTCTAACTCTAATGATGCGAATGCTTTAGTATTAGACTCAGGGGCTTCTCACCATATGATAAGTAATCCTAAGTTGTTAGAGAGTATTAAACCGGCTTTAGGAAGTGTTAAGGTGGCTAATGGTCATAATGTTCCAATTGAAGGAATCGGTAGCATTAACTTGTTTAGTAAGAAATCGAATGCTTTCTATATGCCGAAATTTACTTCAAATCTTCTTTCGGTCAAGAGAGTCACTAAAGACTTGAATTGCCGTGCCATTTTCAGTCCTAACGATGTTCAATTGCAGGATATTAAGAGTGGAGATATATTCGGACAAGGAGGCACTAGAGATGACCTTTATGTCTTACAAGACACCGTTCTTAAATCTGTTTTGAATAAGGCTGTTTTAGATAATAATGTTGCTTCTCGTATTGTTGCAAACAATGTTAAATCTTCGGTTGTAATGTGGCACAATCGACTTGGTCACCCTCATTCTAGAGCATTGAACTTACTTTTACCCGGTTTATCATATGATTGTGCTAAGTGTGAAGCATGCATTCTAGGCAAACATTGCAAAGTAGTTTTCCCAAAATCGAATACTATCTACGAAAAGTGCTTTGACCTTGTGCATTCGGACGTGTGGACGTCACCTTGTGCATCTAGAGATAATCATAAGTACTTTGTCACATTCATAGATGAAAAATCGAAGTATACATGGGTAACTTTGCTTCCATCTAAAGATAGGGTCTATGATGCATTCATAAATTTTCAAACCTATGTGACTAACCACTTTGATGCCAAGATCAAAATTCTTAGGACAGATAATGGAGGCGAGTACACGAGTACTAAGCTTAAAACGCATTTGGAGAAATGTGGGATTCTACACCAAACAAGCTGTCCTTACAATCCTCAACAAAATGGTGTTGCCGAGAGGAAGAATAGGCACTTGATGGAGGTGTCTAGAGCTATGCTATTCCACAAGCACATGCCGAAGAAGTTTTGGGGAGATGCGGTAATGACAGCGTGTTACCTTATCAACCGAATACCGACTCGTATCCTTGAAGATAAATCTCCGTTTCAAGTTCTTAACAAAGCTAATCCAAACATTGATCATTTGAGGGTCTTTGGTAGTCTTTGTTTTGTGTTTGTACCAGGTGATTTAAGGAACAAGTTGGAACCCAAGAGTACAAGATGCGTATTTATAGGGTATTCAACCAGTCAAAAGGGCTACAAATGTTACGATCCGGTCATGAACAGATATTATGTGTCTAGAGATGTGAAGTTTATGGAAGACGAGGCCTATTTTGGAGAAAAGAATTGGGAGGGAGTGAAAGACTTGCCTAACTCGGCTTCGGATAGAGCTAAGAGTCTCCAACACATTCTAGAACATTTGGGTAATGTGACTAGCAATGTGAGCTCTCCACCTACGGATAGAGAGGCCACACAAAGCAACAATAATCATGAAGCTCAAGAGAGTGACAACGATACGTCTCAAGAGGCTATTGGCTCGGGTAATCATCAAGAAAGTGGTAGAGAAGATGGTTCAAGTGAAGAAGTGGTAGAGAAGAGTCCATCTAGTGAGGGAGAAGCAATTGCATCTTCTAGTGATGATGAGACATATCAAGCTCCACAAGTGTCACAAGATCCGGTCTACACGAGGGAGAACCCGAGGATGAGCACAAGAGTAAAGAAGTCT
>CM022181.2:7356516-7398600 GCA_011420285.2 Erysimum cheiranthoides | reverse complement strand
TGTTCTTCCAATTTGATGGAGACTTCTTTACTCTTGTGCTCATCCTCGGGTTCTCCCTCGTGTAGACCGGATCTTGTGACACTTGTGGAGCTTGATATGTCTCATCATCACTAGAAGATGCAATTGCTTCTCCCTCACTAGATGGACTCTTCTCTACCACTTCTTCACTTGAACCATCTTCTCTACCACTTTCTTGATGATTACCCGAGCCAATAGCCTCTTGAGACGTATCGTTGTCACTCTCTTGAGCTTCATGATTATTGTTGCTTTGTGTGGCCTCTCTATCCGTAGGTGGAGAGCTCACATTGCTAGTCACATTACCCAAATGTTCTAGAATGTGTTGGAGACTCTTAGCTCTATCCGAAGCCGAGTTAGGCAAGTCTTTCACTCCCTCCCAATTCTTTTCTCCAAAATAGGCCTCGTCTTCCATAAACTTCACATCTCTAGACACATAATATCTGTTCATGACCGGATCGTAACATTTGTAGCCCTTTTGACTGGTTGAATACCCTATAAATACGCATCTTGTACTCTTGGGTTCCAACTTGTTCCTTAAATCACCTGGTACAAACACAAAACAAAGACTACCAAAGACCCTCAAATGATCAATGTTTGGATTAGCTTTGTTAAGAACTTGAAACGGAGATTTATCTTCAAGGATACGAGTCGGTATTCGGTTGATAAGGTAACACGCTGTCATTACCGCATCTCCCCAAAACTTCTTCGGCATGTGCTTGTGGAATAGCATAGCTCTAGACACCTCCATCAAGTGCCTATTCTTCCTCTCGGCAACACCATTTTGTTGAGGATTGTAAGGACAGCTTGTTTGGTGTAGAATCCCACATTTCTCCAAATGCGTTTTAAGCTTAGTACTCGTGTACTCGCCTCCATTATCTGTCCTAAGAATTTTGATCTTGGCATCAAAGTGGTTAGTCACATAGGTTTGAAAATTTATGAATGCATAATAGACCCTATCTTTAGATGGAAGCAAAGTTACCCATGTATACTTCGATTTTTCATCTATGAATGTGACAAAGTACTTATGATTATCTCTAGATGCACAAGGTGACGTCCACACGTCCGAATGCACAAGGTCAAAGCACTTTTCGTAGATAGTATTCGATTTTGGGAAAACTACTTTGCAATGTTTGCCTAGAATGCATGCTTCACACTTAGCACAATCATATGATAAACCGGGTAAAAGTAAGTTCAATGCTCTAGAATGAGGGTGACCAAGTCGATTGTGCCACATTACAACCGAAGATTTAACATTGTTTGCAACAATACGAGAAGCAACATTATTATCTAAAACAGCCTTATTCAAAACAGATTTAAGAACGGTGTCTTGTAAGACATAAAGGTCATCTCTAGTGCCTCCTTGTCCGAATATATCTCCACTCTTAATATCCTGCAATTGAACATCGTTAGGACTGAAAATGGCACGGCAATTCAAGTCTTTAGTGACTCTCTTGACCGAAAGAAGATTTGAAGTAAATTTCGGCATATAGAAAGCATTCGATTTCTTACTAAACAAGTTAATGCTACCGATTCCTTCAATTGGAACATTATGACCATTAGCCACCTTAACACTTCCTAAAGCCGGTTTAATACTCTCTAACAACTTAGGATTACTTATCATATGGTGAGAAGCCCCTGAGTCTAATACTAAAGCATTCGCATCATTAGAGTTAGAAGTAAAGAGAGAGATACCGCCGGTGTGAAGCTTAGATGCAATGGATTGAAGAAGAGATTCTAGATCGGCCTTGTTCATGACAATGGTTTCCTGAGCTTGAGAGCTTGATCCAGTAACCCCTTTGTCTTGAATCATGGTGTGCATAGCCTTTTCTTGACTGTATTGAACGATGGCCCTTTCTTCATTGTCCGGTCCGCTATCGGTTGCATTTGCCGAGTTTGCCTTTGACTTAAGCTTCTTGAACTTCTCCGGCTTCAAGTGTGGGTGTAAGATCCAACATTTATCCTTGCTGTGACCATTCTTGTGGCAATGATCACAGACCAAAGCCTTCTTGTCTTCGTTCTTCACAAAACCCGCCTTGTTTGCCGTCGGTAAGTTCTCGCCCTTAGAACCGAATAGACCTTGAGAACCAAACTCCTTTTGTATCTTAGCACAAACTTGCTCCAAGGTGGGAACTTTATCTTCCCTCAAGATGTGTTGAATCACGTCCTTGTAGCTTGGGTTAAGCGTTAGCAACAGCCCGAAAACACGGTCTTGCTCTCGGCGATCCTTTAGCGTTTGTGCTTCGGTGGTGAATGGCCTAAGCATCTCTAGTTCAGCAACCAAAGACCTATACTTTCCGAAATGAGTGTTAAAGTCACTCTCTTCCTGACTAAGACTCCCAAGAGCTCGCTTGATCTCATACACCCTAGTAAGGTTTGATTCATTTCCGAACACATTAGCGAGTGAGTCCCAAAGCTCCTTAGTTGTCTCACAATAAGAGTAACCCTCCAAGATTGAAGCTTCAAGAGAACAATGTAACGCACTCAAAACGATCAGATCCTCTTGTATCCACGCCTCCTTCTCCAAGCTTGAATCTTTCTCTTTTGCCTCTTCAAAGGTTGACTCGATGTGCCGTGTAAGCCTTCTTCCACCCAACACATTTGTGGTCGTCCTTTTCCACAAGAGGTAGTTGTTTCCACTCAAAACAACTGGAAATTTCAGCTCTTTGTAAGCCTTGCTTGCGTCCTGAACCACGATTGACATTGTATAAGAATAAAAATTTGATCTTGAACCGTTCCAACTCTTCCAAGTTCAACCCGGAAGAAAGCTTCAATCTTTTCCCACGAAACCGCTTTGAGCTGCTTGAGAAACCTTCGAAAAACCTTCAAAGATCACTAAGACCCTTCACCAGTAACGTTTTGCTAAAGATCCAGAAGATTCAACCCAAGGAAACAAAACCCAGAGGTAAGAACAGATCGATGTAACAGAGTTTAAGCTTTAGAGAGTATAGAGAAACGAAACAGAAGATTTAATTGAAGAAGAAGAGTTAAGAATCGAAACAAAATGCTCTGATACCATGTAAATATTTAAGAATCATATGGGAAAATAGAGAGAAACCATGACTAAAGATTTTAGAGAAAGAGAAAGTATTATTATGAATAGAAAGATTAGGTTACAATGGGGACTAGATCGATTTATATAGAACAAGCTCTAGGTTAAAGAGGTTATGCATCTAGACTATATTGCATCCTCATTAACCTTGTATAAATCGAATCTGTAGGCCACCATATGACAGCTCACAAACGGCTACTAAGAGATAAGGGAGGACCACTTTGCTACGGGACAAGAACCAGCTCATACCCGCGCGCCTCCTCTTTTAGCCGTACGGTCAACATATCCGTTTGGCGTTTTCTCTTTTACAAAGACCCGTGTGACTGTTACAAAATCTCTTCCTTTCTTTAATAAATGACCCGAGGCAACCCGAGGCTTCTACTCTTAGCTATTAGCTAGAGTTAAACCCGAGGTGACCCGAGACCATTCCATTCTTAGCTATTAACTAGCTAGAGTGAAATGTCTTCTTGATCAACACTAAGCAATGTTTTTGTTGGTTTTAGCCTCTTTTGGGAGAAAATGGGTATAAATGTTGTCCAAACACTCCGTAACCATCTCTAACTCTTATAATTAGTCAAATGCATTGGATTGTGATACATTTTGACAATAGAAACACTAACAAAGCGGTTTACTACTTCTAAGCAATGTTTTTGTTGGTTTTAGCCTCTTCTGGGAGAAAATGGGTATAAGTGTTGTCCAAACACTCCGTAACCATCTCTAACTCTTATGATAAGTCAAATGCATTGGATTATGATACATTTTGACAATAGAAACACTAACAAAGCGGTTTACTACTTCTAAGCAATGTTTTTGTTGGTTTTAGCCTCTTTTGGGAGAAAATAGGTATAAATGTTGTCCAAACACTCCGTAACCATCTCTAACTCTTATAATTAGTCAAATACATTGGATTGTGATACATTTTGACAATAGAAACACTAACAAAGCGGTTTACTACTTCTAAGCAATGTTTTTGTTGGTTTTAGCCTCTTTTGGGAGAAAATGGGTATTAATGTTATCCAAACACTCCGTAACCATCTCTAACTCTTATAATTAGTCAAATGCATTGGATTGTGATACATTTTGACAATAGAAACACTAACAAAGCGGTTTACTACTTCTAAGCAATGTTTTTGTTGGTTTTAACCTCTTTTGGGAGAAAATGGGTATAAATGTTGTCCAAACACTCCGTAACCATCTCTAACTCTTATAATTAGTCAAATGCATTGGATTGTGATACATTTTGACAATAGAAACACTAACAAAGCGGTTTACTACTTCTAACCAATGTTTTTGTTGGTTCTAGCCTCTTTTGGGAGAAAATGGGTATAAGTGTTGTCCAAACACTCCGTAACCATCTCTAACTCTTATGATAAGTCAAATGCATTGGTTTGTGATACATTTTGACAATAGAAACACTAACAAAGCGGTTTACTACTTCTAAGCAATGTTTTTGTTGGTTTTAGCCTCTTTTGGGAGAAAATGGGTATAAATGTTGTCCAAACACTCCGTAACCATCTCTAACTCTTATAATTAGTCAAATGCATTGGATTGTGATACATTTTGACAATAGAAACACTAACAAAGCGGTTTACTACTTCTAAGCAATGTTTTTGTTGGTTTTAGCCTCTTTTGGGAGAAAATGGGTATAAATGTTGTCCAAACACTCCGTAACCATCTCTAACTCTTATAATTAGTCAAATGCATTGGATTGTGATACATTTTGACAATAGAAACACTAACAAAGCGGTTTACTACTTCTAAGCAATGTTTTTGTTGGTTTTAGCCTCTTTTGGGAGAAAATGGGTATAAATGTTGTCCAAACACTCCGTAACCATCTCTAACTCTTATAATTAGTCAAATGCATTGGATTGTGATACATTTTGACAATAGAAACACTAACAAAGCGGTTTACTACTTCTAAGCAATGTTTTTGTTGGTTTTAGCCTCTTTTGGGAGAAAATGGGTATAAGTGTTGTCCAAACACTCCGTAACCATCTCTAACTCTTATAATTAGTCAAATGCATTGGATTGTGATACATTTTGACAATAGAGACACTAACAAAGCGGTTTACTACTTCTAAGCAATGTTTTTGTTGGTTTTAGCCTCTTTTGGGAGAAAATGGGTATAAATGTTGTCCAAACACTCCGTAACCATCTCTAACTCTTATAATTAGTCAAATGCATTGGATTGTGATACATTTTGACAATATAAACACTAACAAAGCGGTTTACTACTTCTAAGCAATGTTTTTGTTGGTTTTAGCCTCTTTTGGGAGAAAATGGGTATAAATGTTATCCAAACACTCCGTAACCATCTCTAACTCTTATAATTAGTCAAATGCATTGGATTGTGATACATTTTGACAATAGAAACACTAACAAAGCGGTTTACTACTTCTAAGCAATGTTTTTGTTGGTTCTAGCCTCTTTTGGGAGAAAATGGGTATAAGTGTTGTCCAAACACTCCGTAACCATCTCTAACTCTTATGATAAGTCAAATGCATTGGATTGTGATACATTTTGACAATAGAAACACTAACAAAGCGGTTTACTACTTCTAAGCAATGTTTTTGTTGGTTTTAGCCTCTTTTGGGAGAAAATGGGTATAAATGTTGTCCAAACACTCCGTAACCATCTCTAACTCTTATAATTAGTCAAATGCATTGGATTGTGATACATTTTGACAATAGAAACACTAACAAAGCGGTTTACTACTTCTAAGCAATGTTTTTGTTGGTTCTAGCCTCTTTTGGGAGAAAATGGGTATAAGTGTTGTCCAAACACTCCGTAACCATCTCTAACTCTTATGATAAGTCAAATGCATTGGATTGTGATACATTTTGACAATAGAAACACTAACAAAGCGGTTTACTACTTCTAAGCAATGTTTTTGTTGGTTTTAGCCTCTTTTGGGAGAAAATGGGTATAAATGTTGTCCAAACACTCCGTAACCATCTCTAACTCTTATAATTAGTCAAATGCATTGGATTGTGATACATTTTGACAATAGAAACACTAACAAAGCGGTTTACTACTTCTAAGCAATGTTTTTGTTGGTTCTAGCCTCTTTTGGGAGAAAATGGGTATAAGTGTTGTCCAAACACTCCGTAACCATCTCTAACTCTTATGATAAGTCAAATGCATTGGATTGTGATACATTTTGACAATAGAAACACTAACAAAGCGGTTTACTACTTCTAAGCAATGTTTTTGTTGGTTTTAGCCTCTTTTGGGAGAAAATGGGTATAAATGTTGTCCAAACACTCCGTAACCATCTCTAACTCTTATAATTAGTCAAATGCATTGGATTGTGATACATTTTGACAATAGAAACACTAACAAAGCGTTTTACTACTTCTAAGCAATGTTTTTGTTGGTTCTAGCCTCTTTTGGGAGAAAATGTGTATAAGTGTTGTCCAAACACTCCGTAACCATCTCTAACTCTTATGATAAGTCAAATGCATTGGATTGTGATACATTTTGACAATAGAAACACTAACAAAGCGGTTTACTACTTCTAAGCAATGTTTTTGTTGGTTTTAGCCTCTTTTGGGAGAAAATGGGTATAAATGTTGTCCAAACACTCCGTAACCATCTCTAACTCTTATAATTAGTCAAATGCATTGGATTGTGATACATTTTGACAATAGAAACACTAACAAAGCGGTTTACTACTTCTAAGCAATGTTTTTGTTGGTTTTAGCCTCTTTTGGGAGAAAATGGGTATAAGTGTTGTCCAAACACTCCGTAACCATCTCTAACTCTTATGATAAGTCAAATGCATTGGATTATGATACATTTTGACAATAGAAACACTAACAAAGCGGTTTACTACTTCTAAGCAATGTTTTTGTTGGTTTTAGCCTCTTTTGGGAGAAAATAGGTATAAATGTTGTCCAAACACTCCGTAACCATCTCTAACTCTTATAATTAGTCAAATGCATTGGATTGTGATACATTTTGACAATAGAAACACTAACAAAGCGGTTTACTACTTCTAAGCAATGTTTTTGTTGGTTTTAGCCTCTTTTGGGAGAAAATGGGTATAAATGTTATCCAAACACTCCGTAACCATCTCTAACTCTTATAATTAGTCAAATGCATTGGATTGTGATACATTTTGACAATAGAAACACTAACAAAGCGGTTTACTACTTCTAAGCAATGTTTTTGTTGGTTTTAACCTCTTTTGGGAGAAAATGGGTATAAATGTTGTCCAAACACTCCGTAACCATCTCTAACTCTTATAATTAGTCAAATGCATTGGATTGTGATACATTTTGACAATAGAAACACTAACAAAGCGGTTTACTACTTCTAAGCAATGTTTTTGTTGGTTCTAGCCTCTTTTGGGAGAAAATGGGTATAAGTGTTGTCCAAACACTCCGTAACCATCTCTAACTCTTATGATAAGTCAAATGCATTGGATTGTGATACATTTTGACAATAGAAACACTAACAAAGCGGTTTACTACTTCTAAGCAATGTTTTTGTTGGTTTTAGCCTCTTTTGGGAGAAAATGGGTATAAATGTTGTCCAAACACTCCGTAACCATCTCTAACTCTTATAATTAGTCAAATGCATTGGATTGTGATACATTTTGACAATAGAAACACTAACAAAGCGGTTTACTACTTCTAAGCAATGTTTTTGTTGGTTTTAGCCTCTTTTGGGAGAAAATGGGTATAAATGTTGTCCAAACACTCCGTAACCATCTCTAACTCTTATAATTAGTCAAATGCATTGGATTGTGATACATTTTGACAATAGAAACACTAACAAAGCGGTTTACTACTTCTAAGCAATGTTTTTGTTGGTTTTAGCCTCTTTTGGGAGAAAATGGGTATAAATGTTGTCCAAACACTCCGTAACCATCTCTAACTCTTATAATTAGTCAAATGCATTGGATTGTGATACATTTTGACAATAGAAACACTAACAAAGCGGTTTACTACTTCTAAGCAATGTTTTTGTTGGTTTTAGCCTCTTTTGGGAGAAAATGGGTATAAGTGTTGTCCAAACACTCCGTAACCATCTCTAACTCTTATGATAAGTCAAATGCATTGGATTGTGATACATTTTGACAATAGAAACACTAACAAAGCGGTTTACTACTTCTAAGCAATGTTTTTGTTGGTTTTAGCCTCTTTTGGGAGAAAATGGGTATAAATGTTGTCCAAACACTCCGTAACCATCTCTAACTCTTATAATTAGTCAAATGCATTGGATTGTGATACATTTTGACAATAGAAACACTAACAAAGCGGTTTACTACTTCTAAGCAATGTTTTTGTTGGTTTTAGCCTCTTTTGGGAGAAAATGGGTATAAATGTTGTCCAAACACTCCGTAACCATCTCTAACTCTTATAATTAGTCAAATGCATTGGATTGTGATACATTTTGACAATAGAAACACTAACAAAGCGGTTTACTACTTCTAAGCAATGTTTTTGTTGGTTTTAGCCTCTTTTGGGAGAAAATGGGTATAAGTGTTGTCCAAACACTCCGTAACCATCTCTAACTCTTATGATTAGTCAAATGCATTGGATTGTGATACATTTTGACAATAGAAACACTAACAAAGCGGTTTACTACTTCTAAGCAATGTTTTTGTTGGTTTTAGCCTCTTTTGGGAGAAAATAGGGATAAATGTTGTCCAAACACTCCGTAACCATCTCTAACTCTTATAATTAGTCAAATGCATTGGATTGTGATACATTTTGACAATAGAAACACTAACAAAGCGGTTTACTACTTCTAAGCAATGTTTTTGTTGGTTTTAGCCTCTTTTGGGAGAAAATGGGTATAAATGTTGTCCAAACACTCCGTAACCATCTCTAACTCTTATAATTAGTCAAATGCATTGGATTGTGATACATTTTGACAATAGAAACACTAACAAAGCGGTTTACTACTTCTAAGCAATGTTTTTGTTGGTTTTAGCCTCTTTTGGGAGAAAATGGGTATAAGTGTTGTCCAAACACTCCGTAACCATCTCTAACTCTTATAATTAGTCAAATGCATTGGATTGTGATACATTTTGACAATAGAAACACTAACAAAGCGGTTTACTACTTCTAAGCAATGTTTTTGTTGGTTTTAGCCTCTTTTGGGAGAAAATGGGTATAAATGTTGTCCAAACACTCCGTAACCATCTCTAACTCTTATAATTAGTCAAATGCATTGGATTGTGATACATTTTGACAATAGAAACACTAACAAAGCGGTTTACTACTTCTAAGCAATGTTTTTGTTGGTTTTAGCCTCTTTTGGGAGAAAATGGGTATAAATGTTGTCCAAACACTCCGTAACCATCTCTAACTCTTATAATTAGTCAAATGCATTGGATTGTGATACATTTTGACAATAGAAACACTAACAAAGCGGTTTACTACTTCTAAGCAATGTTTTTGTTGGTTTTAGCCTCTTTTGGGAGAAAATGGGTATAAGTGTTGTCCAAACACTCCGTAACCATCTCTAACTCTTATGATAAGTCAAATGCATTGGATTGTGATACATTTTGACAATAGAAACACTAACAAAGCGGTTTACTACTTCTAAGCAATGTTTTTGTTGGTTTTAGCCTCTTTTGGGAGAAAATGGGTATAAATGTTGTCCAAACACTCCGTAACCATCTCTAACTCTTATAATTAGTCAAATGCATTGGATTGTGATACATTTTGACAATAGAAACACTAACAAAGCGGTTTACTACTTCTAAGCAATGTTTTTGTTGGTTCTAGCCTCTTTTGGGAGAAAATGGGTATAAGTGTTGTCCAAACACTCCGTAACCATCTCTAACTCTTATGATAAGTCAAATGCATTGGATTGTGATACATTTTGACAATAGAAACACTAACAAAGCGGTTTACTACTTCTAAGCAATGTTTTTGTTGGTTTTAGCCTCTTTTGGGAGAAAATGGGTATAAATGTTGTCCAAACACTCCGTAACCATCTCTAACTCTTATAATTAGTCAAATGCATTGGATTGTGATACATTTTGACAATAGAAACACTAACAAAGCGGTTTACTACTTCTAAGCAATGTTTTTGTTGGTTCTAGCCTCTTTTGGGAGAAAATGGGTATAAGTGTTGTCCAAACACTCCGTAACCATCTCTAACTCTTATGATAAGTCAAATGCATTGGATTGTGATACATTTTGACAATAGAAACACTAACAAAGCGGTTTACTACTTCTAAGCAATGTTTTTGTTGGTTTTAGCCTCTTTTGGGAGAAAATGGGTATAAATGTTGTCCAAACACTCCGTAACCATCTCTAACTCTTATAATTAGTCAAATGCATTGGATTGTGATACATTTTGACAATAGAAACACTAACAAAGCGGTTTACTACTTCTAAGCAATGTTTTTGTTGGTTCTAGCCTCTTTTGGGAGAAAATGGGTATAAGTGTTGTCCAAACACTCCGTAACCATCTCTAACTCTTATGATTAGTCAAATGCATTGGATTGTGATACATTTTGACAATAGAAACACTAACAAAGCGGTTTACTACTTCTAAGCAATGTTTTTGTTGGTTTTAGCCTCTTTTGGGAGAAAATGGGTATAAATGTTGTCCAAACACTCCGTAACCATCTCTAACTCTTATAATTAGTCAAATGCATTGGATTGTGATACATTTTGACAATAGAAACACTAACAAAGCGGTTTACTACTTCTAAGCAATGTTTTTGTTGGTTTTAGCCTCTTTTGGGAGAAAATGGGTATAAGTGTTGTCCAAACACTCCGTAACCATCTCTAACTCTTATGATTAGTCAAATGCATTGGATTGTGATACATTTTGACAATAGAAACACTAACAAAGCGGTTTACTACTTCTAAGCAATGTTTTTGTTGGTTTTAGCCTCTTTTGGGAGAAAATGGGTATAAATGTTGTCCAAACACTCCGTAACCATCTCTAACTCTTATAATTAGTCAAATGCATTGGATTGTGATACATTTTGACAATAGAAACACTAACAAAGCGGTTTACTACTTCTAAGCAATGTTTTTGTTGGTTTTAGCCTCTTTTGGGAGAAAATGGGTATAAGTGTTGTCCAAACACTCCGTAACCATCTCTAACTCTTATAATTAGTCAAATGCATTGGATTGTGATACATTTTGACAATAGAAACACTAACAAAGCGGTTTACTACTTCTAAGCAATGTTTTTGTTGGTTTTAACCTCTTTTGGGAGAAAATGGGTATAAATGTTGTCCAAACACTCCGTAACCATCTCTAACTCTTATAATTAGTCAAATGCATTGGATTGTGATACATTTTGACAATAGAAACACTAACAAAGCGGTTTACTACTTCTAAGCAATGTTTTTGTTGGTTCTAGCCTCTTTTGGGAGAAAATGGGTATAAGTGTTGTCCAAACACTCCGTAACCATCTCTAACTCTTATGATAAGTCAAATGCATTGGTTTGTGATACATTTTGACAATAGAAACACTAACAAAGCGGTTTACTACTTCTAAGCAATGTTTTTGTTGGTTTTAGCCTCTTTTGGGAGAAAATGGGTATTAATGTTATCCAAACACTCCGTAACCATCTCTAACTCTTATAATTAGTCAAATGCATTGGATTGTGATACATTTTGACAATAGAAACACTAACAAAGCGGTTTACTACTTCTAAGCAATGTTTTTGTTGGTTTTAGCCTCTTTTGGGAGAAAATAGGTATAAATGTTGTCCAAACACTCCGTAACCATCTCTAACTCTTATAATTAGTCAAATGCATTGGATTGTGATACATTTTGACAATAGAAACACTAACAAATGATATGTCTATATTTTACATGTTTTAAGCATTGAATTCTCACCACTTTAGCATTGATTCATCCCCTGTTCATACCATTTTTAGTCATTTGTAGTCACTTTGCATGATTAGTTGGTTATTGCATGAAGCACTGCATACATTCTTGCATTTGGAGTTGTTTAGGTACAAAAAGGAGCTGATTGGTGAAAAGAGGACCCTGCATCGAGCACCACCATCGAGCAGTTGATCGATCCCAAGCAAAAAGGTCCAAGCTTTGAAGAACACAAGGCATCGACCAAACTGATCGAGCAGACTGATCGATGCCAAGGAAGAAAGGTGCAAGCTTTGAAGATCACAAGGCATCGACCACCCTGATCGACCAAAGTGATCGATGCCCAGCCTAGCCGCCTTTGACTTTTGATTTTTAGAATTAGGGTTTTGACTTTGCCTAAAGTAGTATAAATACAGCTGTTGTGCTGAGACAATTATCTAGATTTTTATCTTATCCTTACTTTTCTCTTATCCCTAATCTCTCTCTTTTCTCTCTAGAACTCTATAAACCAGACACTTTGTGATCCAGATCTCTCTTAATCCATTTTGATTTTGCACTTTCTACATTCACAGTTCTCTTAATCTCATCTTTATCTTTATGATTATGCAATTTATTTTATTTTCTGGGTTTATGCATTTTATGATGATTTGTGAGTAGTCTGCTTAGGGTTCTTGAGGATGGGTTAGGAAAGTGATGAATCTTTGATCTTCTAGGGTGTTTAAGCTTAGATCTGTTTAGATCCCTTCTGGGTGAGTGTTTTTAATGCTAATTTCTTTCTGAGAAGTTGAAATTAGACCCTAGGTATTTCCTGCCCGAGAGGTGTTTGTTGAAATGCCTGAACCAACTTTTTCCAGAGATTTACATGTCTAACCCAAGAGATTGGTTGCTTAGAGTGTTTATTGGCTTTGATTGATTGATTATTAATGCCTGCTATGTTATGCTTCTCTAGAGAGATCTAGGTTTGGAGGTAGCATAGTTTAGAGGGGTCTCTGTCACGAGAGTGGATTGACCTATATTCGAATCTTTCGTCAAGGGATTAGCTCTGTATGAGTTTTTGTTAGACACCTTAGTTGATCTAGGAGGGTTCACTGACCAATTATTCCCATTCTCATGAGCTCTATTTCTTCATCTGATTGCTATTTGCTTGTTTGATCGATTGCTTCTGCTTTTGCTAGTTCTCTGTTAGTTCTTGTTTTTTATTTTCTCTTTTGTTCACTTAGGTTGCTAGATACCAAATTGTTTCTGCTTGGCTTGGATTAAGTGAAATGATTGCATCCTGATTGGTCAATAGCTCACTCTTATGGATTGATACCTTTGTGCTGCAATGATTGCATAAGGGAATTGAAACACCCCTGTTGCTTGCTCCTCTGCTTGTGTGTCTACCATTATAAAAATTCTTGTTTCAACAAAGCGGTTTACTACTTCTAAGCAATGTTTTTGTTGGTTTTAGCCTCTTTTGGGAGAAAATGGGTATAAATGTTGTCCAAACACTCCGTAACCATCTCTAACTCTTATGATAAGTCAAATGCATTGGATTGTGATACATTTTGACAATAGAAACACTATTAAAGCGGTTTACTACTTCTAAGCAATGTTTTTGTTGGTTTTAGCCTCTTTTGGGAGAAAATGGGTATAAATGTTGTCCAAACACTCCGTAACCATTTCTAACTCTTATGATAAGTCAAATGCATTGGATTGTGATACATTTTGACAATAGAAACACTAACAAAGCGGTTTACTACTTCTAAGCAATGTTTTTGTTGGTTTTAGCCTCTTTTGGGAGAAAATGGGTATAAATGTTGTCCAAACACTCCGTAACCATCTCTAACTCTTATAATTAGTCAAATGCATTGGATTGTGATACATTTTGACAATAGAAACACTAACAAAGCGGTTTACTACTTCTAAGCAATGTTTTTGTTGGTTTTAGCCTCTTTTGGGAGAAAATGGGTATAAATGTTGTCCAAACACTCCGTAACCATCTCTAACTCTTATAATTAGTCAAATGCATTGGATTGTGATACATTTTGACAATAGAAACACTAACAAAGCGGTTTACTACTTCTAAGCAATGTTTTTGTTGGTTTTAAGCCTCTTTTGGGAGAAAATGGGTATAAATGTTGTCCAAACACTCCGTAACCATCTCTAACTCTTATAATTAGTCAAATGCATTGGATTGTGATACATTTTGACAATAGAAACACTAACAAAGCGGTTTACTACTTCTAAGCAATGTTTTTGTTGGTTTTAGCCTCTTTTGGGAGAAAATGGGTATAAGTGTTGTCCAAACACTCCGTAACCATCTCTAACTCTTATGATTAGTCAAATGCATTGGATTGTGATACATTTTGACAATAGAAACACTAACAAAGCGGTTTACTACTTCTAAGCAATGTTTTTGTTGGTTTTAGCCTCTTTTGGGAGAAAATGGGTATAAATGTTGTCCAAACACTCCGTAACCATCTCTAACTCTTATAATTAGTCAAATGCATTGGATTGTGATACATTTTGACAATAGAAACACTAACAAAGCGGTTTACTACTTCTAAGCAATGTTTTTGTTGGTTTTAGCCTCTTTTGGGAGAAAATGGGTATAAATGTTGTCCAAACACTCCGTAACCATCTCTAACTCTTATAATTAGTCAAATGCATTGGATTGTGATACATTTTGACAATAGAAACACTAACAAAGCGGTTTACTACTTCTAAGCAATGTTTTTGTTGGTTTTAGCCTCTTTTGGGAGAAAATGGGTATAAATGTTGTCCAAACACTCCGTAACCATCTCTAACTCTTATAATTAGTCAAATGCATTGGATTGTGATACATTTTGACAATAGAAACACTAACAAAGCGGTTTACTACTTCTAAGCAATGTTTTTGTTGGTTTTAGCCTCTTTTGGGAGAAAATGGGTATAAGTGTTGTCCAAACACTCCGTAACCATCTCTAACTCTTATGATTAGTCAAATGCATTGGATTGTGATACATTTTGACAATAGAAACACTAACAAAGCGGTTTACTACTTCTAAGCAATGTTTTTGTTGGTTTTAGCCTCTTTTGGGAGAAAATGGGTATAAATGTTGTCCAAACACTCCGTAACCATCTCTAACTCTTATAATTAGTCAAATGCATTGGATTGTGATACATTTTGACAATAGAAACACTAACAAAGCGGTTTACTACTTCTAAGCAATGTTTTTGTTGGTTTTAGCCTCTTTTGGGAGAAAATGGGTATAAATGTTGTCCAAACACTCCGTAACCATCTCTAACTCTTATAATTAGTCAAATGCATTGGATTGTGATACATTTTGACAATAGAAACACTAACAAAGCGGTTTACTACTTCTAAGCAATGTTTTTGTTGGTTTTAGCCTCTTTTGGGAGAAAATGGGTATAAATGTTGTCCAAACACTCCGTAACCATCTCTAACTCTTATAATTAGTCAAATGCATTGGATTGTGATACATTTTGACAATAGAAACACTAACAAAGCGGTTTACTACTTCTAAGCAATGTTTTTGTTGGTTTTAGCCTCTTTTGGGAGAAAATGGGTATAAATGTTGTCCAAACACTCCGTAACCATCTCTAACTCTTATAATTAGTCAAATGCATTGGATTGTGATACATTTTGACAATAGAAACACTAACAAAGCGGTTTACTACTTCTAAGCAATGTTTTTGTTGGTTTTAGCCTCTTTTGGGAGAAAATGGGTATAAATGTTGTCCAAACACTCCGTAACCATCTCTAACTCTTATAATTAGTCAAATGCATTGGATTGTGATACATTTTGACAATAGAAACACTAACAAAGCGGTTTACTACTTCTAAGCAATGTTTTTGTTGGTTTTAGCCTCTTTTGGGAGAAAATGGGTATAAATGTTGTCCAAACACTCCGTAACCATCTCTAACTCTTATAATTAGTCAAATGCATTGGATTGTGATACATTTTGACAATAGAAACACTAACAAAGCGGTTTACTACTTCTAAGCAATGTTTTTGTTGGTTTTAGCCTCTTTTGGGAGAAAATGGGTATAAATGTTGTCCAAACACTCCGTAACCATCTCTAACTCTTATAATTAGTCAAATGCATTGGATTGTGATACATTTTGACAATAGAAACACTAACAAAGCGGTTTACTACTTCTAAGCAATGTTTTTGTTGGTTTTAGCCTCTTTTGGGAGAAAATGGGTATAAGTGTTGTCCAAACACTCCGTAACCATCTCTAACTCTTATAATTAGTCAAATGCATTGGATTGTGATACATTTTGACAATAGAAACACTAACAAAGCGGTTTACTACTTCTAAGCAATGTTTTTGTTGGTTTTAGCCTCTTTTGGGAGAAAATGGGTATAAATGTTGTCCAAACACTCCGTAACCATCTCTAACTCTTATAATTAGTCAAATGCATTGGATTGTGATACATTTTGACAATAGAAACACTAACAAAGCGGTTTACTACTTCTAAGCAATGTTTTTGTTGGTTTTAGCCTCTTTTGGGAGAAAATGGGTATAAATGTTGTCCAAACACTCCGTAACCATCTCTAACTCTTATAATTAGTCAAATGCATTGGATTGTGATACATTTTGACAATAGAAACACTAACAAAGCGGTTTACTACTTCTAAGCAATGTTTTTGTTGGTTTTAGCCTCTTTTGGGAGAAAATGGGTATAAAGTGTTGTCCAAACACTCCGTAACCATCTCTAACTCTTATAATTAGTCAAATGCATTGGATTGTGATACATTTTGACAATAGAAACACTAACAAAGCGGTTTACTACTTCTAAGCAATGTTTTTGTTGGTTTTAGCCTCTTTTGGGAGAAAATGGGTATAAATGTTGTCCAAACACTCCGTAACCATCTCTAACTCTTATAATTAGTCAAATGCATTGGATTGTGATACATTTTGACAATAGAAACACTAACAAAGCGGTTTACTACTTCTAAGCAATGTTTTTGTTGGTTTTAGCCTCTTTTGGGAGAAAATGGGTATAAATGTTGTCCAAACACTCCGTAACCATCTCTAACTCTTATAATTAGTCAAATGCATTGGATTGTGATACATTTTGACAATAGAAACACTAACAAAGCGGTTTACTACTTCTAAGCAATGTTTTTGTTGGTTTTAGCCTCTTTTGGGAGAAAATGGGTATAAATGTTGTCCAAACACTCCGTAACCATCTCTAACTCTTATAATTAGTCAAATGCATTGGATTGTGATACATTTTGACAATAGAAACACTAACAAAGCGGTTTACTACTTCTAAGCAATGTTTTTGTTGGTTTTAGCCTCTTTTGGGAGAAAATGGGTATAAATGTTGTCCAAACACTCCGTAACCATCTCTAACTCTTATAATTAGTCAAATGCATTGGATTGTGATACATTTTGACAATAGAAACACTAACAAAGCGGTTTACTACTTCTAAGCAATGTTTTTGTTGGTTTTAGCCTCTTTTGGGAGAAAATGGGTATAAATGTTGTCCAAACACTCCGTAACCATCTCTAACTCTTATAATTAGTCAAATGCATTGGATTGTGATACATTTTGACAATAGAAACACTAACAAAGCGGTTTACTACTTCTAAGCAATGTTTTTGTTGGTTTTAGCCTCTTTTGGGAGAAAATGGGTATAAATGTTGTCCAAACACTCCGTAACCATCTCTAACTCTTATAATTAGTCAAATGCATTGGATTGTGATACATTTTGACAATAGAAACACTAACAAAGCGGTTTACTACTTCTAAGCAATGTTTTTGTTGGTTTTAGCCTCTTTTGGGAGAAAATGGGTATAAATGTTGTCCAAACACTCCGTAACCATCTCTAACTCTTATAATTAGTCAAATGCATTGGATTGTGATACATTTTGACAATAGAAACACTAACAAAGCGGTTTACTACTTCTAAGCAATGTTTTTGTTGGTTTTAGCCTCTTTTGGGAGAAAATGGGTATAAATGTTGTCCAAACACTCCGTAACCATCTCTAACTCTTATAATTAGTCAAATGCATTGGATTGTGATACATTTTGACAATAGAAACACTAACAAAGCGGTTTACTACTTCTAAGCAATGTTTTTGTTGGTTTTAGCCTCTTTTGGGAGAAAATGGGTATAAATGTTGTCCAAACACTCCGTAACCATCTCTAACTCTTATAATTAGTCAAATGCATTGGATTGTGATACATTTTGACAATAGAAACACTAACAAAGCGGTTTACTACTTCTAAGCAATGTTTTTGTTGGTTTTAGCCTCTTTTGGGAGAAAATGGGTATAAATGTTGTCCAAACACTCCGTAACCATCTCTAACTCTTATAATTAGTCAAATGCATTGGATTGTGATACATTTTGACAATAGAAACACTAACAAAGCGGTTTACTACTTCTAAGCAATGTTTTTGTTGGTTTTAGCCTCTTTTGGGAGAAAATGGGTATAAATGTTGTCCAAACACTCCGTAACCATCTCTAACTCTTATAATTAGTCAAATGCATTGGATTGTGATACATTTTGACAATAGAAACACTAACAAAGCGGTTTACTACTTCTAAGCAATGTTTTTGTTGGTTTTAGCCTCTTTTGGGAGAAAATGGGTATAAATGTTGTCCAAACACTCCGTAACCATCTCTAACTCTTATAATTAGTCAAATGCATTGGATTGTGATACATTTTGACAATAGAAACACTAACAAAGCGGTTTACTACTTCTAAGCAATGTTTTTGTTGGTTTTAGCCTCTTTTGGGAGAAAATGGGTATAAATGTTGTCCAAACACTCCGTAACCATCTCTAACTCTTATAATTAGTCAAATGCATTGGATTGTGATACATTTTGACAATAGAAACACTAACAAAGCGGTTTACTACTTCTAAGCAATGTTTTTGTTGGTTTTAGCCTCTTTTGGGAGAAAATGGGTATAAATGTTGTCCAAACACTCCGTAACCATCTCTAACTCTTATAATTAGTCAAATGCATTGGATTGTGATACATTTTGACAATAGAAACACTAACAAAGCGGTTTACTACTTCTAAGCAATGTTTTTGTTGGTTTTAGCCTCTTTTGGGAGAAAATGGGTATAAATGTTGTCCAAACACTCCGTAACCATCTCTAACTCTTATAATTAGTCAAATGCATTGGATTGTGATACATTTTGACAATAGAAACACTAACAAAGCGGTTTACTACTTCTAAGCAATGTTTTTGTTGGTTTTAGCCTCTTTTGGGAGAAAATGGGTATAAGTGTTGTCCAAACACTCCGTAACCATCTCTAACTCTTATAATTAGTCAAATGCATTGGATTGTGATACATTTTGACAATAGAAACACTAACAAAGCGGTTTACTACTTCTAAGCAATGTTTTTGTTGGTTTTAGCCTCTTTTGGGAGAAAATGGGTATAAATGTTGTCCAAACACTCCGTAACCATCTCTAACTCTTATAATTAGTCAAATGCATTGGATTGTGATACATTTTGACAATAGAAACACTAACAAAGCGGTTTACTACTTCTAAGCAATGTTTTTGTTGGTTTTAGCCTCTTTTGGGAGAAAATGGGTATAAATGTTGTCCAAACACTCCGTAACCATCTCTAACTCTTATAATTAGTCAAATGCATTGGATTGTGATACATTTTGACAATAGAAACACTAACAAAGCGGTTTACTACTTCTAAGCAATGTTTTTGTTGGTTTTAGCCTCTTTTGGGAGAAAATGGGTATAAGTGTTGTCCAAACACTCCGTAACCATCTCTAACTCTTATAATTAGTCAAATGCATTGGATTGTGATACATTTTGACAATAGAAACACTAACAAAGCGGTTTACTACTTCTAAGCAATGTTTTTGTTGGTTTTAGCCTCTTTTGGGAGAAAATGGGTATAAATGTTGTCCAAACACTCCGTAACCATCTCTAACTCTTATAATTAGTCAAATGCATTGGATTGTGATACATTTTGACAATAGAAACACTAACAAAGCGGTTTACTACTTCTAAGCAATGTTTTTGTTGGTTTTAGCCTCTTTTGGGAGAAAATGGGTATAAATGTTGTCCAAACACTCCGTAACCATCTCTAACTCTTATAATTAGTCAAATGCATTGGATTGTGATACATTTTGACAATAGAAACACTAACAAAGCGGTTTACTACTTCTAAGCAATGTTTTTGTTGGTTTTAGCCTCTTTTGGGAGAAAATGGGTATAAATGTTGTCCAAACACTCCGTAACCATCTCTAACTCTTATAATTAGTCAAATGCATTGGATTGTGATACATTTTGACAATAGAAACACTAACAAAGCGGTTTACTACTTCTAAGCAATGTTTTTGTTGGTTTTAGCCTCTTTTGGGAGAAAATGGGTATAAATGTTGTCCAAACACTCCGTAACCATCTCTAACTCTTATAATTAGTCAAATGCATTGGATTGTGATACATTTTGACAATAGAAACACTAACAAAGCGGTTTACTACTTCTAAGCAATGTTTTTGTTGGTTTTAGCCTCTTTTGGGAGAAAATGGGTATAAATGTTGTCCAAACACTCCGTAACCATCTCTAACTCTTATAATTAGTCAAATGCATTGGATTGTGATACATTTTGACAATAGAAACACTAACAAAGCGGTTTACTACTTCTAAGCAATGTTTTTGTTGGTTTTAGCCTCTTTTGGGAGAAAATGGGTATAAATGTTGTCCAAACACTCCGTAACCATCTCTAACTCTTATAATTAGTCAAATGCATTGGATTGTGATACATTTTGACAATAGAAACACTAACAAAGCGGTTTACTACTTCTAAGCAATGTTTTTGTTGGTTTTAGCCTCTTTTGGGAGAAAATGGGTATAAATGTTGTCCAAACACTCCGTAACCATCTCTAACTCTTATAATTAGTCAAATGCATTGGATTGTGATACATTTTGACAATAGAAACACTAACAAAGCGGTTTACTACTTCTAAGCAATGTTTTTGTTGGTTTTAGCCTCTTTTGGGAGAAAATGGGTATAAATGTTGTCCAAACACTCCGTAACCATCTCTAACTCTTATAATTAGTCAAATGCATTGGATTGTGATACATTTTGACAATAGAAACACTAACAAAGCGGTTTACTACTTCTAAGCAATGTTTTTGTTGGTTTTAGCCTCTTTTGGGAGAAAATGGGTATAAATGTTGTCCAAACACTCCGTAACCATCTCTAACTCTTATAATTAGTCAAATGCATTGGATTGTGATACATTTTGACAATAGAAACACTAACAAAGCGGTTTACTACTTCTAAGCAATGTTTTTGTTGGTTTTAGCCTCTTTTGGGAGAAAATGGGTATAAATGTTGTCCAAACACTCCGTAACCATCTCTAACTCTTATAATTAGTCAAATGCATTGGATTGTGATACATTTTGACAATAGAAACACTAACAAAGCGGTTTACTACTTCTAAGCAATGTTTTTGTTGGTTTTAGCCTCTTTTGGGAGAAAATGGGTATAAATGTTGTCCAAACACTCCGTAACCATCTCTAACTCTTATAATTAGTCAAATGCATTGGATTGTGATACATTTTGACAATAGAAACACTAACAAAGCGGTTTACTACTTCTAAGCAATGTTTTTGTTGGTTTTAGCCTCTTTTGGGAGAAAATGGGTATAAAGTGTTGTCCAAACACTCCGTAACCATCTCTAACTCTTATAATTAGTCAAATGCATTGGATTGTGATACATTTTGACAATAGAAACACTAACAAAGCGGTTTACTACTTCTAAGCAATGTTTTTGTTGGTTTTAGCCTCTTTTGGGAGAAAATGGGTATAAATGTTGTCCAAACACTCCGTAACCATCTCTAACTCTTATAATTAGTCAAATGCATTGGATTGTGATACATTTTGACAATAGAAACACTAACAAAGCGGTTTACTACTTCTAAGCAATGTTTTTGTTGGTTTTAGCCTCTTTTGGGAGAAAATGGGTATAAATGTTGTCCAAACACTCCGTAACCATCTCTAACTCTTATAATTAGTCAAATGCATTGGATTGTGATACATTTTGACAATAGAAACACTAACAAAGCGGTTTACTACTTCTAAGCAATGTTTTTGTTGGTTTTAGCCTCTTTTGGGAGAAAATGGGTATAAATGTTGTCCAAACACTCCGTAACCATCTCTAACTCTTATAATTAGTCAAATGCATTGGATTGTGATACATTTTGACAATAGAAACACTAACAAAGCGGTTTACTACTTCTAAGCAATGTTTTTGTTGGTTTTAGCCTCTTTTGGGAGAAAATGGGTATAAGTGTTGTCCAAACACTCCGTAACCATCTCTAACTCTTATAATTAGTCAAATGCATTGGATTGTGATACATTTTGACAATAGAAACACTAACAAAGCGGTTTACTACTTCTAAGCAATGTTTTTGTTGGTTTTAGCCTCTTTTGGGAGAAAATGGGTATAAATGTTGTCCAAACACTCCGTAACCATCTCTAACTCTTATAATTAGTCAAATGCATTGGATTGTGATACATTTTGACAATAGAAACACTAACAAAGCGGTTTACTACTTCTAAGCAATGTTTTTGTTGGTTTTAGCCTCTTTTGGGAGAAAATGGGTATAAATGTTGTCCAAACACTCCGTAACCATCTCTAACTCTTATAATTAGTCAAATGCATTGGATTGTGATACATTTTGACAATAGAAACACTAACAAAGCGGTTTACTACTTCTAAGCAATGTTTTTGTTGGTTTTAGCCTCTTTTGGGAGAAAATGGGTATAAATGTTGTCCAAACACTCCGTAACCATCTCTAACTCTTATAATTAGTCAAATGCATTGGATTGTGATACATTTTGACAATAGAAACACTAACAAAGCGGTTTACTACTTCTAAGCAATGTTTTTGTTGGTTTTAGCCTCTTTTGGGAGAAAATGGGTATAAATGTTGTCCAAACACTCCGTAACCATCTCTAACTCTTATAATTAGTCAAATGCATTGGATTGTGATACATTTTGACAATAGAAACACTAACAAAGCGGTTTACTACTTCTAAGCAATGTTTTTGTTGGTTTTAGCCTCTTTTGGGAGAAAATGGGTATAAATGTTGTCCAAACACTCCGTAACCATCTCTAACTCTTATAATTAGTCAAATGCATTGGATTGTGATACATTTTGACAATAGAAACACTAACAAAGCGGTTTACTACTTCTAAGCAATGTTTTTGTTGGTTTTAGCCTCTTTTGGGAGAAAATGGGTATAAATGTTGTCCAAACACTCCGTAACCATCTCTAACTCTTATAATTAGTCAAATGCATTGGATTGTGATACATTTTGACAATAGAAACACTAACAAAGCGGTTTACTACTTCTAAGCAATGTTTTTGTTGGTTTTAGCCTCTTTTGGGAGAAAATGGGTATAAATGTTGTCCAAACACTCCGTAACCATCTCTAACTCTTATAATTAGTCAAATGCATTGGATTGTGATACATTTTGACAATAGAAACACTAACAAAGCGGTTTACTACTTCTAAGCAATGTTTTTGTTGGTTTTAGCCTCTTTTGGGAGAAAATGGGTATAAATGTTGTCCAAACACTCCGTAACCATCTCTAACTCTTATAATTAGTCAAATGCATTGGATTGTGATACATTTTGACAATAGAAACACTAACAAAGCGGTTTACTACTTCTAAGCAATGTTTTTGTTGGTTTTAGCCTCTTTTGGGAGAAAATGGGTATAAATGTTGTCCAAACACTCCGTAACCATCTCTAACTCTTATAATTAGTCAAATGCATTGGATTGTGATACATTTTGACAATAGAAACACTAACAAAGCGGTTTACTACTTCTAAGCAATGTTTTTGTTGGTTTTAGCCTCTTTTGGGAGAAAATGGGTATAAATGTTGTCCAAACACTCCGTAACCATCTCTAACTCTTATAATTAGTCAAATGCATTGGATTGTGATACATTTTGACAATAGAAACACTAACAAAGCGGTTTACTACTTCTAAGCAATGTTTTTGTTGGTTCTAGCCTCTTTTGGGAGAAAATGGGTATAAATGTTGTCCAAACACTCCGTAATGTTGATCAAGAAGCATTTTACCTTAGCTAATTAATAGCTAAGAGTGAAATGGGTTTCGGGTCACCTCGGGTTTAACTTTAGCTAACTAATAGCTAAGAGTATAGCCTCGGGTTGCCTCGGGTCTTTTATAAAAGAAAGGAAGAGAGAACGTATGAGAGAGGCCACGGGTTTGAATAGGATAAGAAAGGGACAACGGTCATGTTGACCGTACGGACGCGCGCACAAGGGTTGGCCTTATCCGTTGATGAGCTGTGCGCGTGTACGAGTTGTCCTCTAGTGAATCAGACCGTTAGTGAGCTGTCAAAAGAGGAAAAGCATATGGTGACTCACTAGGCTGAATGAGGATGGGTTTAAGGTTATGTACATACCCATTTAGACCTAGTAGAGCTTCTATATAAACCATATGCAATCCGAAAACAACTTGTAACTTTTATCTCTCAAATAATATCATCTTCTTCCTCTACTCTTAACAATGTTTCTCTCTATTCTTTCCATTCTTCCCACTTGAATCTTCAACATTTTCATGGTATCAGAGCATTTCTTTTCGATTCTTAACTCCTTTTTCTACTCAATCTTTGGTTACGGTTCCCTTCTTCGATTAAAGCAAGCTGTTCTTATTTCTGGATTTTGTCTTCTTGGGTTGAAACTTCTGAATCTTTGGTAATCGTTACTGGTGGAGAGTTTTAGGTAATCTTTGAAGGTATTCGAAGGTGTCTAAAGAAGTTTGAAGCGGTTTCGTGAATAAAGATTGAAGCTTTCTCTCGGGTCGAACTTGGAAAGGTTGGAACGGCTCAAGATCGAATTTTTAATCTTACAAAATGGCTCTTATGGTTCAAGATGTGAGCAAGGCTTACAAAGACTTGAAATTTCCTGTTGTTTTGAGTGGAAGCAACTATCTCTTATGGAAGAGAACAACAACCAACGTTTTAGGTGGGAGAAAGCTCACCAAATACATTGAGAAGACCTATGATGAGGCGAAAGTGGTGGAAGAGAGCTTGGTAAAGGAGACTTGGACGCAAGAAGACTTGACGGTTCTGAGTGCTCTCCATTGTTCTCTTGAAGCTTCCCTCTTGGAAGGCTACTCTTATTGTGAAACCTCTAAAGAGCTTTGGGATACTCTAGCGAATGTGTTCGGCAATGAGTCGAACCTCACTCGGGTCTATGAGATCAAGAGGGCTCTTGGAAGTCTAAATCAGGAAGATAGCGACTTCAACACCCATTTTGGGAAGTATAGGTCTCTAGTTGCTGAACTAGAGATGCTAAGGCCATTCACGACCGAGGCTCAAATACTAAAGGATCGCCGAGAGCAAGATCGTGTGTTTGGCTTGTTGATGACGCTTAACCCGAGCTACAAGGAGGTAACACAACACATTCTAAGGGATGACAAGGTTCCCACCTTGGAACAAGTGTGTGCCAAGATACAAAAGGAATTTGGATCACAAGGTCTATTTGGCTCCAAAGGTGAGAACCTTCCTACGGCTCATAAGGCGGGTTTTGTGAAGAATGAGGACAAGAAAGCTTTGGTGTGTGACCACTGCCACAAGAATGGTCATAACAAGGACAAGTGCTGGATTCTACACCCTCATTTGAAGCCGGAAAAGTTCAAAAAGCTCAAGTCAAAGGCAAATACGGCGAGCGCTAGCGACGGTGGTCCCGAGAACGAAGATAGAGCGATTGTGCAATATGGTCAAGAGAAGGCTTTGCAAGCCGTGACTCAAGACAAGGGTACTGCTGGATCAAGCTCTCAAGCTCAAGAAACCATCGTGATGAACAAGGCTGATCTTGAATCTCTCCTTCAATCCATTGCATCCAAACTTCACACCGGCGGTATCTCTTTCTTTACCTCTAACTCTAATGATTCGAATGCGCTAGTATTAGATTCGGGAGCTTCCCATCATATGATAAGTAATGATAGGTTGCTAGAAAGTATTAAACCGGCTTTAGGAAGTGTTAAAGTTGCTAATGGTCATCATGTTCCGATTGAAGGAGTCGGTAATATCAACTTGTTTGGCAAAAAGTCTAAAGCGTTTTATATGCCAAAGTTTACTTCGAACTTGTTATCGGTTAAGAAGACCACTAGAGACTTGAATTGCCTTGCTATTTTCAGTCCTAACGATGTGAAATTGCAGGATATTAAAAGTGGAGATGTATTCGGACAAGGAGGCACTAAAGATGACTTATATGTGCTTGAAGACACTTCTCTTAAATCTGTTTTAATAAATGCAATTTCGAATAATGTTGCTTCTTGTATTGTTGCAAACAATGTTAAATCTTCGGTTATATTATGGCATAATAGACTCGGTCATCCGCATTCTAGAGCTTTGAGTTTAATGTTACCCGGTCTCTCATATGATTGTGATAAGTGTGAAGCATGCATTCTAGGCAAGCATTGCAAAGTAGTGTTTCCAAAATCCAATACTATCTATGAGAAGTGTTTTGATCTTGTGCATTCGGATGTTTGGACCTCACCATGTGCATCTAGAGATAATCAAAAGTACTTTGTCACATTTATAGATGAAAAGTCTAAGTATACTTGGGTAACTTTGCTTCCATCTAAGGATAGGGTCTATGATGCATTCATAAACTTCCAAACTTATGTGACTAACCATTATGATGCCAAGATCAAAATTCTTAGAACAGATAATGGAGGAGAATACACGAGTACTAAGCTCAAAATGCACTTGGATAAATGCGGAATTCTACACCAAACAAGCTGTCCTTACAACCCCCAACAAAACGGTGTTGCCGAGAGGAAGAATAGGCACTTGATGGAGGTGTCTAGAGCCATGCTATTTCACAAGCACATGCCAAAGAGGTTCTGGGGAGACGCGGTTATGACAGCTTGCTACCTTATAAACCGGACACCCACTCGTATCCTTAATGATAGATCTCCATTTCAAGTATTAACTAACCAAAGTCCTAACATTGGCCATTTGAGAGTGTTTGGGAGTGTTTGCTTTGTGTTTGTACCAGGGGATCTACGGAACAAGTTGGAGCCCAAGAGTACTAAGTGTGTGTTCATAGGCTACTCTACGAGTCAAAAGGGCTACAAGTGTTATGATCCAGTCATGAACCGGTATTATGTGTCAAGAGACGTCAAGTTTATGGAAGATGAGGCCTATTTCGGAGAAAAGAATTGGGAAGGTGTTAAGGACTTACCTAACTCGGCCTCGGATAGAGCAAGGAGTCTTCAACAAATTCTAGAGCATTTGGGAAATGCGAATGGCAATGTAAGCTTATCTCATGAGGAGAAGGAAGCTACACCAAGAAACGATCAAAGTGAAGCTCAAGAGAGTGACAACGATGTATATCAAGAAGCTTCGGGTATTCAACAAGATAGTAGTGGAGAAGATGGGTCTAGTGAAGAAGTGGTAGAGAAGAGTCCATCTAGTGAGGGAGAAGCTATTGCATCTTCAAGCGATGATGAGACATATCAAGCTCCACAAGTGACACAAGATCCGGTCTACACTAGGGAAAACCCGAGGAAGAGCACTAGAGAAAGAAAGTCTCCATCAAATTGGAGAAACACAAGAGTTTACTATAATTGTCAAGCCGTGGCTCATCCAATACAAGCGACATGTTCGATTGACCTTCTTCCCGAAGAACACAAGGCGTTTCTTAGTAAGTTAGATGTGGAGTTTGTGCCACAAAACTATGAGGAAGCAAAAGGGATAAAGGAATGGGACAATGCGGTTGAGGATGAAGTGGGAGCAATGACAAGAAACCATACATGGGATGAAGCGGATCTACCAAAAGGCAAGAAGTGTGTGAGCTCAAAATGGGTGTTCACTATTAAGTACAAGAGCAATGGTGAGATTGAGAGATACAAGGCCAGGTTGGTTGCAAGAGGATTTACACAAACATATGGCGACGACTATCGAGAGACCTTTGCTCCGGTGGCTAAGCAACATACAGTTAAGGTGGTTCTCTCTTTGGCGACTAATTTGGATTGGGAGTTGTGGCAAATGGATGTCAAGAACGCATTTTTACAAGGAGAGCTAGAAGAAGAGGTCTATATGACCCCTCCTCCGGGTTTGGAAGACACGGTAGCTCCGGGAAAAGTGTTAAGACTTCGCAAAGCCATCTACGGTCTAAAGCAATCTCCGAGAGCTTGGTATCACAAGTTGAGCTCCACATTAAAGGCTAATGGATTCAAGAAGTCAGAATCCGATCACACCTTGTTTACTCTTCAAAATGATCAAGGCATTGTAGTTGTCTTGATCTATGTCGATGACTTGATCATTTCGGGGAGTAACAAGGAAGGTATTAAGTCTATCAAAGCTTCTCTTCATAATGCTTTTGACATTAAAGATCTTGGTGTGTTGAAATACTTTTTAGGTATCGAAGTGTGTAGATCACCGGAGGGATTATTTCTCTCACAAAGGAAATACACACTTGATCTTCTTAAGCTTACGGGAAAGCTTGGAGCTAAGGCGGTTTCAACACCATTAGAACCAGGATATAAGGTCAATCGAAAGGGGGAGAAGGATGATACACCATATCATTGCCCAGAGCAATATAGAAGACTTGTGGGTAAGTTGATCTACTTGACTTATACACGGCCTGATATCTCTTTTGCCGTGAACCAGGTGAGTCAACATATGAAGGAACCTACGGTCTATCATTGGAGTATGGTGGAGAGGATCCTCAAGTATCTCAAAGGAAGCCCCGGACAAGGCATTTGGATGGGGAAGAACTCAAGCACAGAGATAGTTGGCTATTGTGATGCGGACTATGGTGGAGACCGCAACGATAGGAAGTCAACAACCGGCTTTTGTACCTTCATTGGAGGGAACTTGGTAACTTGGAAGTCTAAGAAGCAAAAGGTGGTGTCATGTTCAAGTGCTGAAGCGGAATATAGAGCCATGAAGAAGCTTACTAACGAGTTGACATGGTTAAAAGCGCTCCTTCAAGACCTTGGGATTGAGCAGAAGACACCGATAACTGTTTCATTGCGACAACCAAGCAGCCATTCACATCGCCAACAACCCGGTCTTCCATGAGAGAACCAAGCATGTCGAGTTAGACTGCCACAAGACTCGGGAGAAGATCGAAGACGGTACTATCTTACCTTGCTACACTAGGAGTTCGGACCAGTTGGCCGACATCTTTACCAAGGCAGCAAGTCCCCAAGTTTGCGAGTTTATTCATGGCAAACTTGGGCTTGTAGACCTTACACGTCCTTGAGAGAACTCCCTCGCTTATGTCAGTAATACTCTTTTCCTAAGATTGGGATTTGTCCCACGTGGTTTGACCAATCTTAGGTTTTTAATGAGGTTACTCGCATAAGTGTCAAGTCTATAACAATGATCATCGTCTATAACCATGATTATTGTAGTATAGACTTGAGGGGGAGTGTTGATCAAGAAGCATTTTACCTTAGCTAATTAATAGCTAAGAGTGAAATGGGTTTCGGGTCACCTCGGGTTTAACTTTAGCTAACTAATAGCTAAGAGTATAGCCTCGGGTTGCCTCGGGTCTTTTATAAAAGAAAGGAAGAGAGAACGTATGAGAGAGGCCACGGGTTTGAATAGGATAAGAAAGGGACAACGGTCATGTTGACCGTACGGACGCGCGCACAAGGGTTGGCCTTATCCGTTGATGAGCTGTGCGCGTGTACGAGTTGTCCTCTAGTGAATCAGACCGTTAGTGAGCTGTCAAAAGAGGAAAAGCATATGGTGACTCACTAGGCTGAATGAGGATGGGTTTAAGGTTATGTACATACCCATTTAGACCTAGTAGAGCTTCTATATAAACCATATGCAATCCGAAAACAACTTGTAACTTTTATCTCTCAAATAATATCATCTTCTTCCTCTACTCTTAACAATGTTTCTCTCTATTCTTTCCATTCTTCCCACTTGAATCTTCAACATTTTCACGTAACCATCTCTAACTCTTATAATTAGTCAAATGCATTGGATTGTGATACATTTTGACAATAGAAACACTAACAAAGCGGTTTACTACTTCTAAGCAATGTTTTTGTTGGTTTTAGCCTCTTTTGGGAGAAAATGGGTATAAATGTTGTCCAAACACTCCGTAACCATCTCTAACTCTTATAATTAGTCAAATGCATTGGATTGTGATACATTTTGACAATAGAAACACTAACAAAGCGGTTTACTACTTCTAAGCAATGTTTTTGTTGGTTTTAGCCTCTTTTGGGAGAAAATGGGTGTAAATGTTGTCCAAACACTCCGTAACCATGTCTAACACTTATAATTAGTCAAATGCATTGGATTGTGATACATTTTGACAATAGAAACACTAACAAAGCGGTTTACTACTTCTAAGCAATGTTTTTGTTGGTTTTAGCCTCTTTTGGGAGAAAATGGGTATAAATGTTATCCAAACACTCCGTAACCATCTCTAACTCTTATAATTAGTCAAATGCATTGGATTGTGATACATTTTGACAATAGAAACACTAACAAAGCGGTTTACTACTTCTAAGCAATGTTTTTGTTGGTTTTAACCTCTTTTGGGAGAAAATGGGTATAAATGTTGTCCAAACACTCTGTAACCATCTCTAACTCTTATGATAAATCAAATGCATTGGATTGTGATACATTTTGACAATAGAAACACTAACAAAGCGGTTTACTACTTCTAAGCAATGTTTTTGTTGGTTTTAGCCTCTTTTGGGAGAAAATGGGTATAAACTTTGTCCAAACACTCCGTAACCATCTCTAACTCTTATAATTAGTCAAATGCATTGGATTGTGATACATTTTGACAATAGAAACACTAACAAAGCGGTTTACTACTTCTTGTTGAGATTTCAAGAGACAAAGCTCATAGAAAGGGTGAAACAACCACTTGGCGATTGAATCCCCTTGTATCAACAACAAATGACTCGATCTCAAGACTAAGAAGAGACCATCAACTTGTGATGGAATCTACATAAAACAGCTTGATAGACCCTAAATAATATAGAGTAAACGAATCTATCAAGGAGAACAAGCTCTAGTTTGAATCTCAATCTTTAGAGAGTATCACACTATGGTGCTTATCTACTCAAGAAGGAGGAAGAGAATCAGTAATCTAGAGTCTACTAAAGCACGAAATAAAGCATAAATAAGAAGAGTTTGGTGAGGGTTTAAGAAGAGAATAGGCTGCCTTAAGGGCAGCCTCTAAAGCGAAAACCCTAAGCTACTACATTGCATAAAAACGAAATGAGACTTCTCTTCTTTATTAGAGTTGTGTTGAATATTTACAAAGAGGCTACAAGTCTTTATATAGAGAGAAAACTAGGTTAAGATGTCTCATAGACCCTTTTAATCCTAGCCATTCTTTTCTCTCTTTAAATCTACACCATTGAATTCAAAATAACTTCTAGAAGGTTGTGGTCCACACCACTTTGTCTTGTAGTGAAATCTTTGACCAAGTTTGAATTTGAGTCTCCTTCCTCTTCTAGAAGGTTTCCTCCACACTTGTGTCAACTTTGGGCCTTCTTGGGCCTTTCTAATTTCACTCCAAGTCCTTAATGGACAACCCAACACCTAAGGCCTCCATTGCTTCTTCCATACGCATATGATCGGCCTTGTGTGTTGATCTCGTGTCTCGCCTTCTTTCTTCACTTTTCTTCTTCTTCATTTTAGTGTTTAGTTGCTTGTTCTTCACTCCTCATTTGTTTGCTTGATGATCGGCCTTTATTGCTTCATGATCGGCCTTATTGGCCTCCACTCGCTTGGCCTTCACTTCTCTTTCTCTTTATTCAAGCTCGGCCTTACCGGCCTCTCTCTCCTTTCTTTCTTATATTATAATACCCTCCCGCACGCTTGATCGTCGGGACACCATGAGGACCAAAGATAAAGCGTGGAGCACGCAAAGAACTACCTCATTAAAAACCTTAACAAAGAAAACCACTTGGGATAAAACTTTGTTAAGGGAAAAAGAGTATAGCCTTCACGGTCCATGATGTCGCTATGATCTTGGTTTGTAAAGAACCGGCTCTCTTCTCTTCAAGTCTTTGAACCGCTACATTCCTTAGCCCTTCTTGCCTTTAACTCGCTTCTTATGATCTCCAATCTTGTACTTTTCGAATTTCTTTGAGGCTCTCATAGTCTCCTTTACCCTTAAAACAAGTGATAAAGAAGAATGTATAAGTGTATGCTATGAGTAATATCAAAGAAAATTTTAAAAATGTGACAAATTTAAGAGAAACATATTAGAGAGTAAAGACTAGTAATTGAACCAAGGTAATGAATTTAAGAAAAATTAAAATAGAGTAGAGTTTAGAGCACATCCTTTTTATGTCTTCAATTGGAAAGAGAGTTGCTCTTTGGTTGCGGTTTGAATACTCTTCTTGAGATATCGTGACCGCTTCATAAAACATGGTTTTAACCATTTTCAAGCCTAGAAACCTTGTACAGCAACGACCTTAAAGCCTTGTGCACATCCGATCTTGAACTTGATAATATGACACTTGAATACGTGAGCTTGATTCAGCATTTCCCACCAGCTTTCTTCTCCACTTGATCGTCCACCATAGTCACTTTCTCTCGAACAACCTCTTGAGTTCGCTGGCCAGACTTCCTCTTGTTGTTGTCTTGAGTTTTGACTTGGTTGGTTCGTCTAAATGGACTTCAAGTCTGATGGTGAATGGATCTAACCCTCCCGTAAGCTTATAGTGTCTCCATTTTGTATCCAGTCCTGAATCATTATCAATCAAACTCGCCTTTTCTTCATGAAATAAGCGAACCTTTACAAAACAGATCAGAGTTAGAGGACAACAAAACAGATAAAGATTGGTGATGGATTAGTGTAAATGATAAGAGTAACCAAGAATAAGAATAAGATGAAATGTAACCAAGAATAAGACTGAGCAGAAATGAAAAAAAGTATAAGATTTGCGGAATAGAAAGAGTATGGAAGAGTGGGGGGATTGGCTCAAGAGTTCTTATGGACAGAGTTTTCTTGACAGAGTTTTGCTCTGTTCTTCTCTGTTTTAAACAGAGTATACTCTGTTTTCTTGAGTTGGGAAGAAGCTTTAGGCAGCCTTGAACCACCCAGAACTTTAAGAACTTGGGCGTTTTTAATGGCTGGAGCTTCAAAACTGACCGTTGGGTTTGATTTCCCACGGTTTAAAGACATAACTCATGGTAGAATCACATGAACAGAGTGTTTTCCAAGAGCTTAAGACCTCAAGAACCACGAAATAACATATCTAAGATGATTTTCGTGGCTTATAAGGCTTAAAAACGTGAATCCTTACCATGAACAAAACAGATTGCTCATTGGTTCATCACCACCTCATTTGAAACAAGCTTTTACCAAATCAGTAAAGCATAAAGATGAGGCTTTTAGAATCGTTTTCTCTTCACATGCTTGGTCTAAGAACTCTAACAAGACCAGATCCAAGCTTTCTCAACATTGAGCTGCTAGAGAAACGATTTTAACAATAAAAAGCTTGAAACTTTAAAGAATCTAGACTAAAGCTGAAAACTTTAAAGAAACTAAGCTATTTATCTACTAAAAGACTGACTTGAGATCGAGTTTAAAGTGCCAAGAACACAACCTGCTCTGATACCATGTTGAGATTTCAAGAGACAAAGCTCATAGAAAGGGTGAAACAACCACTTGGCGATTGAATCCCCTTGTATCAACAACAAATGACTCGATCTCAAGACTAAGAAGAGACCATCAACTTGTGATGGAATCCACATAAAACAGCTTGATAGACTCTAAATACTATAGAGTAAACGAATCTATCAAGGAGAACAAGCTCTAGTTTGAATCTCAACCTTTAGAGAGTATCACACTATGGTGCTTATCTACTCAAGAAGGAGGAAGAGAATCAGTAATCTAGAGTCTACTAAAGCACGAAATAAAGCATAAATAAGAAGAGTTTGGTGAGGGTTTAAGAAGAGAATAGGCTGCCTTAAGGGCAGCCTCTAAAGCGAAAACCCTAAGCTACTACATTGCATAAAAACGAAATGAGACTTCTCTTCTTTATTAGAGTTGTGTTAAATGTTTACAAAGAGGCTACAAGTCTTTATATAGAGAGAAAACTAGGTTAAGATGTCTCATAGACCCTTTTAATCCTAGCCATTCTTTTCTCTCTTTAAATCTACACCATTGAATTCAAAATAGCTTCTAGAAGGTTTGACCAAGTTTGAATTTGAGTCTCCTTCCTCTTCTAGAAGGTTTCCTCCACACTTGTGTCAACTTTGGGCCTTCTTGGGCCTTTCTAATTTCACTCCAAGTCCTTAATGGACAACCCAACACCTAAGGCCTCCATTGCTTCTTCCATACGCATATGATCGGCCTTGTGTGTTGATCTCGTGTCTCGCCTTCTTTCTTCACTTTTCTTCTTCTTCATTTTAGTGTTTAGTTGCTTGTTCTTCACTCCTCATTTGTTTGCTTGATGATCGGCCTTTATTGCTTCATGATCGGCCTTATTGGCCTCCACTCGCTTGGCCTTCACTTCTCTTTCTCTTTATTCAAGCTCGGCCTTACCGGCCTCTCTCTCCTTTCTTTCTTATATTATAATACTTCTAAGCAATGTTTTTGTTGGTTTTAGCCTCTTTTGGGAGAAAATGGGTATAAATGTTGTCCAAACACTCCGTAACCATCTCTGACTCTTATAATTAGTCAAATGCATTGGATTTTGATACATTTTGACAATAGAAACACTAACAAAGCGGTTTACTACTTCTAAGCAATGTTTTTGTTGGTTTTAGCCTCTTTTGGGAGAAAATGGGTATAAATGTTGTCCAAACACTCCGTAACCATCTCTAACTCTTATAATTAGTCAAATGCATTGGATTGTGATACATTTTGACAATAGAAACACTAACAAAGCGGTTTACTACTTCTAAGCAATGTTTTTGTTGGTTTTAGCTTTTGGGAGAAAATGGGTATAAATGTTGTCCAAACACTCCGTAACCATCTCTAACTCTTATAATTAGTCAAATGCATTGGATTGTGATACATTTTGACAATAGAAACACTAACAAAGCGGTTTACTACTTCTAAGCAATGTTTTTGTTGGTTCTAGCCTCTTTTGGGAGAAAATGGGTATAAATGTTGTCCAAACACTCCGTAACCATCTCTAACTCTTATAATTAGTCAAATGCATTGGATTGTGATACATTTTGACAATAGAAACACTAACAAAGTGGTTTACTACTTCTAAGCAATGTTTTTGTTGGTTCTAGCCTCTTTTGGGAGAAAATGGGTATAAGTGTTGTCCAAACACTCCGTAACCATCTCTAACTCTTATGATAAGTCAAATGCATTGGATTGTGATACATTTTGACAATAGAAACACTAACAAAACGGTTTACTACTTCTAAGCAATGTTTTTGTTGGTTTTAGCCTCTTTTGGGAGAAAATGGGTATAAATGTTGTTCAAACACTCCGTAACCATCTCTAACTCTTATAATTAGTCAAATGCATTGGATTGTGATACATTTTGACAATAGAAACACTAACAAAGCGGTTTACTACTTCTAAGCAATGTTTTTGTTGGTTCTAGCCTCTTTTGGGAGAAAATGGGTATAAATGTTGTCCAAACACTCCGTAACCATCTCTGACTCTTATAATTAGTCAAATGCATTGGATTTTGATACATTTTGACAATAGAAACACTAACAAAGCGGTTTACTACTTCTAAGCAATGTTTTTCTTGGTTTTAGCCTCTTTTGGGAGAAAATGGGTATAAATGTTGTCCAAACACTCCGTAACCATCTCTAACTCTTATAATTAGTCAAATGCATTGGATTGTGATACATTTTGACAATAGAAACACTAACAAAGCGGTTTACTACTTCTAAGCAATGTTTTTGTTGGTTTTAGCCTCTTTTGGGAGAAAATGGGTATAAATGTTGTCCAAACACTCCGTAACCATCTCTAACTCTTATAATTAGTCAAATGCATTGGATTGTGATACATTTTGACAAAAGAAACACTAACAAAGCGGTTTACTACTTCTAAGCAATGTTTTTGTTGGTTCTAGCCACTTTTGGGAGAAAATGGGTATAAGTGTTGTCCAAACACTCCGTAACCATCTCTAACTCTTATGATAAGTCAAATGCATTGGATTGTGATACATTTTGACAATAGAAACACTAACAAAGCGGTTTACTACTTCTAAGCAATGTTTTTGTTGGTTTGAGCCTCTTTTGGGAGAAAATGGGTATAAATGTTGTCCAAACACTCCGTAACCATCTCTAACTCTTATAATTAGTCAAATGCATTGGATTGTGATACATTTTGACAATAGAAACACTAACAAAGCGGTTTACTACTTCTAAGCAATGTTTTTGTTGGTTTTAGCCTCTTATGGGAGAAAATGGGTATAAATGTTATCCAAACACTCCGTAACCATCTCTAACTCTTATAATTAGTCAAATGCATTGGATTGTGATACATTTTGACAATAGAAACACTAACAAAGCGGTTTACTACTTCTAAGCAATGTTTTTGTTGGTTTTAGCTTTTGGGAGAAAATGGGTATAAATGTTGTCCAAACACTCCGTAACCATCTCTAACTCTTATAATTAGTCAAATGCATTGGATTGTGATACATTTTGACAATAGAAACACTAACAAAGCGGTTTACTACTTCTAAGCAATGTTTTTGTTGGTTCTAGCCACTTTTGGGAGAAAATGGGTATAAGTGTTGTCCAAACACTCCGTAACCATCTCTAACTCTTATGATAAGTCAAATGCATTGGATTGTGATACATTTTGACAATAGAAACACTAACAAAGCGGTTTACTACTTCTAAGCAATGTTTTTGTTGGTTTTAGCCTCTTTTGGGAGAAAATGGGTATAAATGTTGTCCAAACACTCCGTAACCATCTCTAACTCTTATAATTAGTCAAATGCATTGGATTGTGATACATTTTGACAATAGAAACACTAACAAAGCGGTTTACTACTTCTAAGCAATGTTTTTGTTGGTTTTAGCCTCTTTTGGGAGAAAATGGGTATAAATGTTGTCCAAACACTCCGTAACCATCTCTAACTCTTATAATTAGTCAAATGCATTGGATTGTGATACATTTTGACAATAGAAACACTAACAAAGCGGTTTACTACTTCTAAGCAATGTTTTTGTTGGTTTTAGCCTCTTTTGGGAGAAAATGGGTATAAATGTTGTCCAAACACTCCGTAACCATCTCTAACTCTTATAATTAGTCAAATGCATTGGATTGTGATACATTTTGACAATAGAAACACTAACAAAGCGGTTTACTACTTCTAAGCAATGTTTTTGTTGGTTTTAGCCTCTTTTGGGAGAAAATGGGTATAAATGTTGTCCAAACACTCCGTAACCATCTCTAACTCTTATGATTAGTCAAATGCATTGGATTGTGATACATTTTGACAATAGAAACACTAACAAAGCGGTTTACTACTTCTAAGCAATGTTTTTGTTGGTTTTAGCCTCTTTTGGGAGAAAATGGGTATAAATGTTGTCCAAACACTCCGTAACCATCTCTAACTCTTATAATTAGTCAAATGCATTGGATTGTGATACATTTTGACAATAGAAACACTAACAAAGCGGTTTACTACTTCTAAGCAATGTTTTTGTTGGTTTTAGCCTCTTTTGGGAGAAAATGGGTATAAATGTTGTCCAAACACTCCGTAACCATCTCTAACTCTTATAATTAGTCAAATGCATTGGATTGTGATACATTTTGACAATAGAAACACTAACAAAGCGGTTTACTACTTCTAAGCAATGTTTTTGTTGGTTTTAGCCTCTTTTGGGAGAAAATGGGTATAAATGTTGTCCAAACACTCCGTAACCATCTCTAACTCTTATAATTAGTCAAATGCATTGGATTGTGATACATTTTGACAATAGAAACACTAACAAAGCGGTTTACTACTTCTAAGCAATGTTTTTGTTGGTTTTAGCCTCTTTTGGGAGAAAATGGGTATAAATGTTGTCCAAACACTCCGTAACCATCTCTAACTCTTATAATTAGTCAAATGCATTGGATTGTGATACATTTTGACAATAGAAACACTAACAAAGCGGTTTACTACTTCTAAGCAATGTTTTTGTTGGTTTTAGCCTCTTTTGGGAGAAAATGGGTATAAATGTTGTCCAAACACTCCGTAACCATCTCTAACTCTTATAATTAGTCAAATGCATTGGATTGTGATACATTTTGACAATAGAAACACTAACAAAGCGGTTTACTACTTCTAAGCAATGTTTTTGTTGGTTCTAGCCTCTTTTGGGAGAAAATGGGTATAAGTGTTGTCCAAACACTCCGTAACCATCTCTAACTCTTATAATTAGTCAAATGCATTGGATTGTGATACATTTTGACAATAGAAACACTAACAAAGCGGTTTACTACTTCTAAGCAATGTTTTTGTTGGTTTTAGCCTCTTTTGGGAGAAAATGGGTATAAAGTGTTGTCCAAACACTCCGTAACCATCTCTAACTCTTATGATTAGTCAAATGCATTGGATTGTGATACATTTTGACAATAGAAACACTAACAAAGCGGTTTACTACTTCTAAGCAATGTTTTTGTTGGTTTTAGCCTCTTTTGGGAGAAAATGGGTATAAATGTTGTCCAAACACTCCGTAACCATCTCTAACTCTTATAATTAGTCAAATGCATTGGATTGTGATACATTTTGACAATAGAAACACTAACAAAGCGGTTTACTACTTCTAAGCAATGTTTTTGTTGGTTTTAGCCTCTTTTGGGAGAAAATGGGTATAAGTGTTGTCCAAACACTCCGTAACCATCTCTAACTCTTATGATTAGTCAAATGCATTGGATTGTGATACATTTTGACAATAGAAACACTAACAAAGCGGTTTACTACTTCTAAGCAATGTTTTTGTTGGTTTTAGCCTCTTTTGGGAGAAAATGGGTATAAATGTTGTCCAAACACTCCGTAACCATCTCTAACTCTTATAATTAGTCAAATGCATTGGATTGTGATACATTTTGACAATAGAAACACTAACAAAGCGGTTTACTACTTCTAAGCAATGTTTTTGTTGGTTTTAGCCTCTTTTGGGAGAAAATGGGTATAAATGTTGTCCAAACACTCCGTAACCATCTCTAACTCTTATAATTAGTCAAATGCATTGGATTGTGATACATTTTGACAATAGAAACACTAACAAAGCGGTTTACTACTTCTAAGCAATGTTTTTGTTGGTTTTAGCCTCTTTTGGGAGAAAATGGGTATAAATGTTGTCCAAACACTCCGTAACCATCTCTAACTCTTATAATTAGTCAAATGCATTGGATTGTGATACATTTTGACAATAGAAACACTAACAAAGCGGTTTACTACTTCTAAGCAATGTTTTTGTTGGTTTTAGCCTCTTTTGGGAGAAAATGGGTATAAGTGTTGTCCAAACACTCCGTAACCATCTCTAACTCTTATAATTAGTCAAATGCATTGGATTGTGATACATTTTGACAATAGAAACACTAACAAAGCGGTTTACTACTTCTAAGCAATGTTTTTGTTGGTTTTAGCCTCTTTTGGGAGAAAATGGGTATAAATGTTGTCCAAACACTCCGTAACCATCTCTAACTCTTATAATTAGTCAAATGCATTGGATTGTGATACATTTTGACAATAGAAACACTAACAAAGCGGTTTACTACTTCTAAGCAATGTTTTTGTTGGTTTTAGCCTCTTTTGGGAGAAAATGGGTATAAATGTTGTCCAAACACTCCGTAACCATCTCTAACTCTTATAATTAGTCAAATGCATTGGATTGTGATACATTTTGACAATAGAAACACTAACAAAGCGGTTTACTACTTCTAAGCAATGTTTTTGTTGGTTTTAGCCTCTTTTGGGAGAAAATGGGTATAAATGTTGTCCAAACACTCCGTAACCATCTCTAACTCTTATAATTAGTCAAATGCATTGGATTGTGATACATTTTGACAATAGAAACACTAACAAAGCGGTTTACTACTTCTAAGCAATGTTTTTGTTGGTTTTAGCCTCTTTTGGGAGAAAATGGGTATAAATGTTGTCCAAACACTCCGTAACCATCTCTAACTCTTATAATTAGTCAAATGCATTGGATTGTGATACATTTTGACAATAGAAACACTAACAAAGCGGTTTACTACTTCTAAGCAATGTTTTTGTTGGTTTTAGCCTCTTTTGGGAGAAAATGGGTATAAATGTTGTCCAAACACTCCGTAACCATCTCTAACTCTTATAATTAGTCAAATGCATTGGATTGTGATACATTTTGACAATAGAAACACTAACAAAGCGGTTTACTACTTCTAAGCAATGTTTTTGTTGGTTTTAGCCTCTTTTGGGAGAAAATGGGTATAAATGTTGTCCAAACACTCCGTAACCATCTCTAACTCTTATAATTAGTCAAATGCATTGGATTGTGATACATTTTGACAATAGAAACACTAACAAAGCGGTTTACTACTTCTAAGCAATGTTTTTGTTGGTTTTAGCCTCTTTTGGGAGAAAATGGGTATAAATGTTGTCCAAACACTCCGTAACCATCTCTAACTCTTATAATTAGTCAAATGCATTGGATTGTGATACATTTTGACAATAGAAACACTAACAAAGCGGTTTACTACTTCTAAGCAATGTTTTTGTTGGTTTTAGCCTCTTTTGGGAGAAAATGGGTATAAATGTTGTCCAAACACTCCGTAACCATCTCTAACTCTTATAATTAGTCAAATGCATTGGATTGTGATACATTTTGACAATAGAAACACTAACAAAGCGGTTTACTACTTCTAAGCAATGTTTTTGTTGGTTTTAGCCTCTTTTGGGAGAAAATGGGTATAAATGTTGTCCAAACACTCCGTAACCATCTCTAACTCTTATAATTAGTCAAATGCATTGGATTGTGATACATTTTGACAATAGAAACACTAACAAAGCGGTTTACTACTTCTAAGCAATGTTTTTGTTGGTTTTAGCCTCTTTTGGGAGAAAATGGGTATAAATGTTGTCCAAACACTCCGTAACCATCTCTAACTCTTATAATTAGTCAAATGCATTGGATTGTGATACATTTTGACAATAGAAACACTAACAAAGCGGTTTACTACTTCTAAGCAATGTTTTTGTTGGTTTTAGCCTCTTTTGGGAGAAAATGGGTATAAATGTTGTCCAAACACTCCGTAACCATCTCTAACTCTTATAATTAGTCAAATGCATTGGATTGTGATACATTTTGACAATAGAAACACTAACAAAGCGGTTTACTACTTCTAAGCAATGTTTTTGTTGGTTTTAGCCTCTTTTGGGAGAAAATGGGTATAAATGTTGTCCAAACACTCCGTAACCATCTCTAACTCTTATAATTAGTCAAATGCATTGGATTGTGATACATTTTGACAATAGAAACACTAACAAAGCGGTTTACTACTTCTAAGCAATGTTTTTGTTGGTTTTAGCCTCTTTTGGGAGAAAATGGGTATAAATGTTGTCCAAACACTCCGTAACCATCTCTAACTCTTATAATTAGTCAAATGCATTGGATTGTGATACATTTGACAATAGAAACACTAACAAAGCGGTTTACTACTTCTAAGCAATGTTTTTGTTGGTTTTAGCCTCTTTTGGGAGAAAATGGGTATAAATGTTGTCCAAACACTCCGTAACCATCTCTAACTCTTATAATTAGTCAAATGCATTGGATTGTGATACATTTTGACAATAGAAACACTAACAAAGCGGTTTACTACTTCTAAGCAATGTTTTTGTTGGTTTTAGCCTCTTTTGGGAGAAAATGGGTATAAATGTTGTCCAAACACTCCGTAACCATCTCTAACTCTTATAATTAGTCAAATGCATTGGATTGTGATACATTTTGACAATAGAAACACTAACAAAGCGGTTTACTACTTCTAAGCAATGTTTTTGTTGGTTTTAGCCTCTTTTGGGAGAAATGGGTATAAATGTTGTCCAAACACTCCGTAACCATCTCTAACTCCTTTATAATTAGTCAAAATGCATTGGAGTGTGCTACATTTGACAATAGAAAAACTAACAAGACCGGTTTACTACCTTCTAAGCAATGTTTTTGTTGGTTCTTAGCCTCTCTTTTGGGAGAAAATGGGTATAAAGGTTGTCCAAAACACTCCGTAACCATCTCTACTAACTCTTATAATTAGTCAAATGCATTGGATTGT
>CM022181.2:7332700-7356506 GCA_011420285.2 Erysimum cheiranthoides | reverse complement strand
ACTTCTAAGCAATGTTTTTGTTGGTTTTAGCCTCTTTTGGGAGAAAATGGGTATAAATGTTGTCCAAACACTCCGTAACCATCTCTAACTCTTATAATTAGTCAAATGCATTGGATTGTGATACATTTTGACAATAGAAACACTAACAAAGCGGTTTACTACTTCTAAGCAATGTTTTTGTTGGTTTTAGCCTCTTTTGGGAGAAAATGGGTATAAATGTTGTCCAAACACTCCGTAACCATCTCTAACTCTTATAATTAGTCAAATGCATTGGATTGTGATACATTTTGATAATAGAAACACTAACAAAGCGGTTTACCACTTCTAAGCAATGTTTTTGTTGGTTTTAGCCTCTTTTGGGAGAAAATGGGTATAAATGTTGTCCAAACACTCCGTAACCATCTCTAACTCTTATAATTAGTCAAATGCATTGGATTTGTGATACATTTTGACAATAGAAACACTAGCAAAGCGGTTCTACTTCTAAGCAATGTTTTTTGTTGGTTTTATAGCCTCTTTTGGAGAAAATGGGTATAAATGTTGTTCCAAACACTCCGTAACCATCTCTAACTCTTTAATTAGTCAATGCATTTGGATTGTGATACAGTTTGACATATAAACACTAACAAAGCGGTTTAACTACTTCTAAGCAATGTTTTTGTTGGTTTAGCCTCTTTTGGGAGAAAATGGGTATAAATGTTGTCCAAACACTCCGTAACCATCTCTAACTCTTATAATTAGTCAAATGCATTGGATTGTGATACATTTTGACAATAGAAACACTAACAAAGCGGTTTACTACTTCTAGCAATGTTTTTGTTGGTTTTAGCCTCTTTTGGGAGAAAATGGGTATAAGTGTTGTCCAAACACTCCGTAACCATCTCTAACTCTTATGATAGTCAAATGCATTGGATTGTGATACATTTTGACAATAGAAACACTAACAAAGCGGTTTACTACTTCTAAGCAATGTTTTTGTTGGTTTTAGCCTCTTTTGGGAGAAAATGGGTATAAATGTTGTCCAAACACTCCGTAACCATCTCTAACTCTTATAATTAGTCAAATGCATTGGATTGTGATACATTTTGACAATAGAAACACTAACAAAGCGGTTACTACTTCTAAGCAATGTTTTGTTGGTTTTAGCCTCTTTTGGGAGAAAATGGGTATAAATGTTATCCAAACACTCCGTAACCATCTCTAACTCTTATAATTAGTCAAATGCATTGGATTGTGATACATTTTGACAATAGAAACACTAACAAAGCGGTTTACTACTTCTAAGCAATGTTTTTGTTGGTTTTAGCCTCTTTTGGGAGAAAATGGGTATAAGTGTTGTCCAAACACTCCGTAACCATCTCTAACTCTTATGATTAGTCAAATGCATTGGATTGTGATACATTTTGACAATAGAAACACTAACAAAGCGGTTTACTACTTCTAAGCAATGTTTTTGTTGGTTTTAGCCTCTTTTGGGAGAAAATGGGTATAATGTTGTCCAAACACTCCGTAACCATCTCTAACTCTTATAATTAGTCAAATGCATTGGATTGTGATACATTTTGACAATAGAAACACTAACAAAGCGGTTTACTACTTCTAAGCAATGTTTTTGTTGGTTTTAGCCTCTTTTGGGAGAAAATGGGTATAAAGTGTTGTCCAAACACTCCGTAACCATCTCTAACTCTTATAATTAGTCAAATGCATTGGATTGTGATACATTTTGACAATAGAAACACTAACAAAGCGGTTTACTACTTCTAAGCAATGTTTTTGTTGGTTTAGCCTCTTTTGGGAGAAAATGGGTATAAATGTTGTCCAAACACTCCGTAACCATCTCTAACTCTTATAATTAGTCAAATGCATTGGATTGTGATACATTTTGACAATAGAAACACTAACAAAGCGGTTTACTACTTCTAAGCAATGTTTTTGTTGGTTTTAGCCTCTTTTGGGAGAAAATGGGTATAAATGTTGTCCAAACACTCCGTAACCATCTCTAACTCTTATAATTAGTCAAATGCATTGGATTGTGATACATTTTGACAATAGAAACACTAACAAAGCGGTTTACTACTTCTAAGCAATGTTTTTGTTGGTTTTAGCCTCTTTTGGGAGAAAATGGGTATAAATGTTGTCCAAACACTCCGTAACCATCTCTAACTCTTATAATTAGTCAAATGCATTGGATTGTGATACATTTTGACAATAGAAACACTAACAAAGCGGTTTACTACTTCTAAGCAATGTTTTTGTTGGTTTAGCCTCTTTTGGGAGAAAATGGGTATAAATGTTGTCCAAACACTCCGTAAACCATCTCTAACTCTTATAATTAGTCAAATGCATTGGATTGTGATACATTTTGACAATAGAAACACTAACAAAGCGGTTTACTACTTCTAAGCAATGTTTTTGTTGGTTTTAGCCTCTTTTGGGAGAAAATGGGTATAAATGTTGTCCAAACACTCCGTAACCATCTCTAACTCTTATAATTAGTCAAATGCATTGGATTGTGATACATTTTGACAATAGAAACACTAACAAAGCGGTTTACTACTTCTAAGCAATGTTTTTGTTGGTTTTAGCCTCTTTTGGGAGAAAATGGGTATAAATGTTGTCCAAACACTCCGTAACCATCTCTAACTCTTATAATAAGTCAAATGCATTGGATTGTGATACATTTTGACAATAGAAACACTAACAAAGCGGTTTACTACTTCTAAGCAATGTTTTTGTTGGTTTTAGCCTCTTTTGGGAGAAAATGGGTATAAATGTTGTCCAAACACTCCGTAACCATCTCTAACTCTTATAATTAGTCAAATGCATTGGATTGTGATACATTTTGACAATAGAAACACTAACAAAGCGGTTTACTACTTCTAAGCAATGTTTTTGTTGGTTTTAGCCTCTTTTGGGAGAAAATGGGTATAAATGTTGTCCAAACACTCCGTAACCATCTCTAACTCTTATAATTAGTCAATGCATTGGATTGTGATACATTTTGACAATAGAAACACTAACAAAGCGGTTTACTACTTCTAAGCAATGTTTTTGTTGGTTTTAGCCTCTTTTGGGAGAAAATGGGTATAAATGTTGTCCAAACACTCCGTAACCATCTCTAACTCTTATAATTAGTCAAATGCATTGGATTGTGATACATTTTGACAATAGAAACACTAACAAAGCGGTTTTACTACTTCTAAGCAATGTTTTTGTTGGTTTTAGCCTCTTTGGGAGAAAATGGGTATAAATGTTGTCCAAACACTCCGTAACCATCTCTAACTCTTATAATAAGTCAAATGCATTGGATTGTGATACATTTTGACAATAGAAACACTAACAAAGCGGTTTACTACTTCTAAGCAATGTTTTGTTGGTTTTAGCCTCTTTTGGGAGAAAATGGGTATAAATGTTGTCCAAACACTCCGTAACCATCTCTAACTCTTATAATTAGTCAAATGCATTGGATTGTGATACATTTTGACAATAGAAACACTAACAAAGCGGTTTACTACTTCTAAGCAATGTTTTTGTTGGTTTTAGCCTCTTTTGGGAGAAAATGGGTATAAATGTTGTCCAAACACTCCGTAACCATCTCTAACTCTTATAATTAGTCAAATGCATTGGATTGTGATACATTTTGACAATAGAAACACTAACAAAGCGGTTTACTACTTCTAAGCAATGTTTTTGTTGGTTCTAGCCTCTTTTGGGAGAAAATGGGTATAAATGTTGTCCAAACACTCCGTAACCATCTCTAACTCTTATAATTAGTCAAATGCATTGGATTGTGATACATTTTGACAATAGAAACACTAACAAAGCGGTTTACTACTTCTAAGCAATGTTTTTGTTGGTTTTAGCCTCTTTTGGGAGAAAATGGGTATAAATGTTGTCCAAACACTCCGTAACCATCTCTAACTCTTATAATTAGTCAAATGCATTGGATTGTGATACATTTTGACAATAGAAACACTAACAAAGCGGTTTACTACTTCTAAGCAATGTTTTTGTTGGTTTTAGCCTCTTTTGGGAGAAAATGGGTATAAATGTTGTCCAAACACTCCGTAACCATCTCTAACTCTTATAATTAGTCAAATGCATTGGATTGTGATACATTTTGACAATAGAAACACTAACAAAGCGGTTTACTACTTCTAAGCAATGTTTTTGTTGGTTTTAGCCTCTTTTGGGAGAAAATGGGTATAAATGTTGTCCAAACACTCCGTAACCATCTCTAACTCTTATAATTAGTCAAATGCATTGGATTGTGATACATTTTGACAATAGAAACACTAACAAAGCGGTTTACTACTTCTAAGCAATGTTTTTGTTGGTTTTAGCCTCTTTTGGGAGAAAATGGGTATAAATGTTGTCCAAACACTCCGTAACCATCTCTAACTCTTATAATTAGTCAAATGCATTGGATTGTGATACATTTTGACAATAGAAACACTAACAAAGCGGTTTACTACTTCTAAGCAATGTTTTTGTTGGTTTTAGCCTCTTTTGGGAGAAAATGGGTATAAATGTTGTCCAAACACTCCGTAACCATCTCTAACTCTTATAATTAGTCAAATGCATTGGATTGTGATACATTTTGACAATAGAAACACTAACAAAGCGGTTTACTACTTCTAAGCAATGTTTTTGTTGGTTCTAGCCTCTTTTGGGAGAAAATGGGTATAAATGTTGTCCAAACACTCCGTAACCATCTCTAACTCTTATGATAAGTCAAATGCATTGGATTGTGATACATTTTGACAATAGAAACACTAACAAAGCGGTTTACTACTTCTAAGCAATGTTTTTGTTGGTTTTAGCCTCTTTTGGGAGAAAATGGGTATAAATGTTGTCCAAACACTCCGTAACCATCTCTAACTCTTATAATTAGTCAAATGCATTGGATTGTGATACATTTTGACAATAGAAACACTAACAAAGCGGTTTACTACTTCTAAGCAATGTTTTTGTTGGTTTTAGCCTCTTTTGGGAGAAAATGGGTATAAATGTTGTCCAAACACTCCGTAACCATCTCTAACTCTTATAATTAGTCAAATGCATTGGATTGTGATACATTTTGACAATAGAAACACTAACAAAGCGGTTTACTACTTCTAAGCAATGTTTTTGTTGGTTTTAGCCTCTTTTGGGAGAAAATGGGTATAAATGTTGTCCAAACACTCCGTAACCATCTCTAACTCTTATAATTAGTCAAATGCATTGGATTGTGATACATTTTGACAATAGAAACACTAACAAAGCGGTTTACTACTTCTAAGCAATGTTTTTGTTGGTTTTAGCCTCTTTTGGAGAAAATGGGTATAAATGTTGTCCAAACACTCCGTAACCATCTCTAACTCTTATAATTAGTCAAATGCATTGGATTGTGATACATTTTGACAATAGAAACACTAACAAAGCGGTTTACTACTTCTAAGCAATGTTTTTGTTGGTTTTAGCCTCTTTTGGGAGAAAATGGGTATAAATGTTGTCCAAACACTCCGTAACCATCTCTAACTCTTATAATTAGTCAAATGCATTGGATTGTGATACATTTTGACAATAGAAACACTAACAAAGCGGTTTACTACTTCTAAGCAATGTTTTTGTTGGTTCTAGCCTCTTTTGGGAGAAAATGGGTATAAGTGTTGTCCAAACACTCCGTAACCATCTCTAACTCTTATGATAAGTCAAATGCATTGGATTGTGATACATTTTGACAATAGAAACACTAACAAAGCGGTTTACTACTTCTAAGCAATGTTTTTGTTGGTTTTAGCCTCTTTTGGGAGAAAATGGGTATAAATGTTGTCCAAACACTCCGTAACCATCTCTAACTCTTATAATTAGTCAAATGCATTGGATTGTGATACATTTTGACAATAGAAACACTAACAAAGCGGTTTACTACTTCTAAGCAATGTTTTTGTTGGTTTTAGCCTCTTTTGGGAGAAAATGGGTATAAATGTTGTCCAAACACTCCGTAACCATCTCTAACTCTTATAATTAGTCAAATGCATTGGATTGTGATACATTTTGACAATAGAAACACTAACAAAGCGGTTTACTACTTCTAAGCAATGTTTTTGTTGGTTTTAGCCTCTTTTGGGAGAAAATGGGTATAAATGTTGTCCAAACACTCCGTAACCATCTCTAACTCTTATAATTAGTCAAATGCATTGGATTGTGATACATTTTGACAATAGAAACACTAACAAAGCGGTTTACTACTTCTAAGCAATGTTTTTGTTGGTTTTAGCCTCTTTTGGGAGAAAATGAGTATAAATGTTGTCCAAACACTCCGTAACCATCTCTAACTCTTATAATTAGTCAAATGCATTGGATTGTGATACATTTTGACAATAGAAACACTAACAAAGCGGTTTACTACTTCTAAGCAATGTTTTTGTTGGTTTTAGCCTCTTTTGGGAGAAAATGGGTATAATGTTGTCCAAACACTCCGTAACCATCTCTAACTCTTATAATTAGTCAAATGCATTGGATTGTGATACATTTTGACAATAGAAACACTAACAAAGCGGTTTACTACTTCTAAGCAATGTTTTTGTTGGTTTTAGCCTCTTTTGGGAGAAAATGGGTATAAATGTTGTCCAAACACTCCGTAACCATCTCTAACTCTTATAATTAGTCAAATGCATTGGATTGTGATACATTTTGACAATAGAAACACTAACAAAGCGGTTTACTACTTCTAAGCAATGTTTTTGTTGGTTTTAGCCTCTTTTGGGAGAAAATGGGTATAAGTGTTGTCCAAACACTCCGTAACCATCTCTAACTCTTATAATAAGTCAAATGCATTGGATTGTGATACATTTTGACAATAGAAACACTAACAAAGCGGTTTACTACTTCTAAGCAATGTTTTTGTTGGTTTTAGCCTCTTTTGGGAGAAAATGGGTATAAATGTTGTCCAAACACTCCGTAACCATCTCTAACTCTTATAATTAGTCAAATGCATTGGATTGTGATACATTTTGACAATAGAAACACTAACAAAGCGGTTTACTACTTCTAAGCAATGTTTTTGTTGGTTTTAGCCTCTTTTGGGAGAAAATGGGTATAAGTGTTGTCCAAACACTCCGTAACCATCTCTAACTCTTATAATAAGTCAAATGCATTGGATTGTGATACATTTTGACAATAGAAACACTAACAAAGCGGTTTACTACTTCTAAGCAATGTTTTTGTTGGTTTTAGCCTCTTTTGGGAGAAAATGGGTATAAATGTTGTCCAAACACTCCGTAACCATCTCTAACTCTTATAATTAGTCAAATGCATTGGATTGTGATACATTTTGACAATAGAAACACTAACAAAGCGGTTTACTACTTCTAAGCAATGTTTTTGTTGGTTTTAGCCTCTTTTGGGAGAAAATGGGTATAAATGTTGTCCAAACACTCCGTAACCATCTCTAACTCTTATAATTAGTCAAATGCATTGGATTGTGATACATTTTGACAATAGAAACACTAACAAAGCGGTTTACTACTTCTAAGCAATGTTTTTGTTGGTTTTAGCCTCTTTTGGGAGAAAATGGGTATAAATGTTGTCCAAACACTCCGTAACCATCTCTAACTCTTATAATTAGTCAAATGCATTGGATTGTGATACATTTTGACAATAGAAACACTAACAAAGCGGTTTACTACTTCTAAGCAATGTTTTTGTTGGTTTTAGCCTCTTTTGGGAGAAAATGGGTATAAATGTTGTCCAAACACTCCGTAACCATCTCTAACTCTTATAATTAGTCAAATGCATTGGATTGTGATACATTTTGACAATAGAAACACTAACAAAGCGGTTTACTACTTCTAAGCAATGTTTTTGTTGGTTTTAGCCTCTTTTGGGAGAAAATGGGTATAAGTGTTGTCCAAACACTCCGTAACCATCTCTAACTCTTATAATTAGTCAAATGCATTGGATTGTGATACATTTTGACAATAGAAACACTAACAAAGCGGTTTACTACTTCTAAGCAATGTTTTTGTTGGTTTTAGCCTCTTTTGGGAGAAAATGGGTATAAATGTTGTCCAAACACTCCGTAACCATCTCTAACTCTTATAATTAGTCAAATGCATTGGATTGTGATACATTTTGACAATAGAAACACTAACAAAGCGGTTTACTACTTCTAAGCAATGTTTTTGTTGGTTTTAGCCTCTTTTGGGAGAAAATGGGTATAAATGTTGTCCAAACACTCCGTAACCATCTCTAACTCTTATAATTAGTCAAATGCATTGGATTGTGATACATTTTGACAATAGAAACACTAACAAAGCGGTTTACTACTTCTAAGCAATGTTTTTGTTGGTTTTAGCCTCTTTTGGGAGAAAATGGGTATAAATGTTGTCCAAACACTCCGTAACCATCTCTAACTCTTATAATTAGTCAAATGCATTGGATTGTGATACATTTTGACAATAGAAACACTAACAAAGCGGTTTACTACTTCTAAGCAATGTTTTTGTTGGTTTTAGCCTCTTTTGGGAGAAAATGGGTATAAATGTTGTCCAAACACTCCGTAACCATCTCTAACTCTTATAATTAGTCAAATGCATTGGATTGTGATACATTTTGACAATAGAAACACTAACAAAGCTGTTTACTACTTCTAAGCAATGTTTTTGTTGGTTCTAGCCTCTTTTGGGAGAAAATGGGTATAAATGTTGTCCAAACACTCCGTAACCATCTCTAACTCTTATGATAAGTCAAATGCATTGGATTGTGATACATTTTGACAATAGAAACACTAACAAAGCGGTTTACTACTTCTAAGCAATGTTTTTGTTGGTTTTAGCCTCTTTTGGGAGAAAATGAGTATAAATGTTGTCCAAACACTCCGTAACCATCTCTAACTCTTATAATTAGTCAAATGCATTGGATTGTGATACATTTTGACAATAGAAACACTAACAAAGCGGTTTACTACTTCTAAGCAATGTTTTTGTTGGTTTTAGCCTCTTTTGGGAGAAAATGAGTATAAATGTTGTCCAAACACTCCGTAACCATCTCTAACTCTTATAATTAGTCAAATGCATTGGATTGTGATACATTTTGACAATAGAAACACTAACAAAGCGGTTTACTACTTCTAAGCAATGTTTTTGTTGGTTCTAGCCTCTTTTGGGAGAAAATGGGTATAAGTGTTGTCCAAACACTCCGTAACCATCTCTAACTCTTATGATAAGTCAAATGCATTGGATTGTGATACATTTTGACAATAGAAACACTAACAAAGCGGTTTACTACTTCTAAGCAATGTTTTTGTTGGTTTTAGCCTCTTTTGGGAGAAAATGGGTATAAATTTTGTCCAAACACTACGTAACCATCTCTAACTCTTATAATTAGTCAAATGCATTGGATTGTGATACATTTTGACAATAGAAACACTAACAAAGCGGTTTACCATTTCTAAGCAATGTTTTTGTTGGTTTTAGCCTCTTTTGGGAGAAAATGGGTATAAATGTTGTCCAAACACTCCGTAACCATCTCTGACTCTTATAATTAGTCAAATGCATTGGATTTTGATACATTTTGACAATAGAAACACTAACAAAGCGGTTTACTACTTCTAAGCAATGTTTTTGTTGGTTTTAGCCTCTTTTGGGAGAAAATGAGTATAAATGTTGTCTAAACACTCCGTAACCATCTCTAACTCTTATAATTAGTCAAATGCATTGGATTGTGATACATTTTGACAATAGAAACACTAACAAAGCGGTTTACTACTTCTAAGCAATGTTTTTGTTGGTTTTAGCCTCTTTTGGGAGAAAATGGGTATAAATGTTGTCCAAACACTCCGTAACCATCTCTAACTCTTATGATAAGTCAAATGCATTGGATTGTGATACATTTTGACAATAGAAACACTAACAAAGCGGTTTACTACTTCTAAGCAATGTTTTTGTTGGTTTTAGCCTCTTTTGGGAGAAAATGAGTATAAATGTTGTCCAAACACTCCGTAACCATCTCTAACTCTTATAATTAGTCAAATGCATTGGATTGTGATACATTTTGACAATAGAAACACTAACAAAGCGGTTTACTACTTCTAAGCAATGTTTTTGTTGGTTTTAGCCTCTTTTGGGAGAAAATGGGTATAAATGTTGTCCAAACACTCCGTAACCATCTCTAACTCTTATAATTAGTCAAATGCATTGGATTGTGATACATTTTGACAATAGAAACACTAACAAAGCGGTTTACTACTTCTAAGCAATGTTTTTGTTGGTTCTAGCCTCTTTTGGGAGAAAATGGGTATAAGTGTTGTCCAAACACTCCGTAACCATCTCTAACTCTTATGATAAGTCAAATGCATTGGATTGTGATACATTTTGACAATAGAAACACTAACAAAGCGGTTTACTACTTCTAAGCAATGTTTTTGTTGGTTTTAGCCTCTTTTGGGAGAAAATGGGTATAAATTTTGTCCAAACACTACGTAACCATCTCTAACTCTTATAATTAGTCAAATGCATTGGATTTTGATACATTTTGACAATAGAAACACTAACAAAGCGGTTTACTACTTCTAAGCAATGTTTTTGTTGGTTTTAGCCTCTTTTGGGAGAAAATGAGTATAAATGTTGTCTAAACACTCCGTAACCATCTCTAACTCTTATAATTAGTCAAATGCATTGGATTGTGATACATTTTGACAATAGAAACACTAACAAAGCGGTTTACTACTTCTAAGCAATGTTTTTGTTGGTTTTAGCCTCTTTTGGGAGAAAATGGGTATAAATGTTGTCCAAACACTCCGTAACCATCTCTAACTCTTATAATTAGTCAAATGCATTGGATTGTGATACATTTTGACAATAGAAACACTAACAAAGCGGTTTACTACTTCTAAGCAATGTTTTTGTTGGTTCTAGCCTCTTTTGGGAGAAAATGGGTATAAATGTTGTCCAAACACTCCGTAACCATCTCTAACTCTTATAATTAGTAAAATGCATTGGATTGTGATACATTTTGACAATAGAAACACTAACAAAGTGGTTTACTACTTCTAAGCAATGTTTTTGTTGGTTCTAGCCTCTTTTGGGAGAAAATGGGTATAAATGTTGTCCAAACACTCCGTAACCATCTCTAACTCTTATGATAAGTCAAATGCATTGGATTGTGATACATTTTGACAATAGAAACACTAACAAAGCGGTTTACTACTTCTAAGCAATGTTTTTGTTGGTTTTAGCCTGTTTTGGGAGAAAATGAGTATAAATGTTGTCCAAACACTCCGTAACCATCTCTAACTCTTATAATTAGTCAAATGCATTGGATTGTGATACATTTTGACAATAGAAACACTAACAAAGCGGTTTACTACTTCTAAGCAATGTTTTTGTTGGTTTTAGCCTCTTTTGGGAGAAAATGAGTATAAATGTTGTCCAAACACTCCGTAACCATCTCTAACTCTTATAATTAGTCAAATGCATTGGATTGTGATACATTTTGACAATAGAAACACTAACAAAGCGGTTTACTACTTCTAAGCAATGTTTTTGTTGGTTTTAGCCTCTTTTGAGAGAAAATGGGTATAAATGTTGTCCAAACACTCCGTAACCATCTCTAACTCTTATAATTAGTCAAATGCATTGGATTGTGATACATTTTGACAATAGAAACACTAACAAAGCGGTTTACTACTTCTAAGCAATGTTTTTGTTGGTTCTAGCCTCTTTTGGGAGAAAATGGGTATAAGTGTTGTCCAAACACTCCGTAACCATCTCTAACTCTTATGATAAGTCAAATGCATTGGATTGTGATACATTTTGACAATAGAAACACTAACAAAGCGGTTTACTACTTCTAAGCAATGTTTTTGTTGGTTTTAGCCTCTTTTGGGAGAAAATGGGTATAAATGTTGTCCAAACACTCCGTAACCATCTCTAACTCTTATAATTAGTCAAATGCATTGGATTGTGATACATTTTGACAATAGAAACACTAACAAAGCGGTTTACTACTTCTAAGCAATGTTTTTGTTGGTTCTAGCCTCTTTTGGGAGAAAATGGGTATAAGTGTTGGCCAAACACTCCGTAACCATCTCTAACTCTTATGATAAGTCAAATGCATTGGATTGTGATACATTTTGACAATAGAAACACTAACAAAGCGATTTACTACTTCTAAGCAATGTTTTTGTTGGTTTTAGCCTCTTTTGGGAGAAAATGGGTATAAATGTTGTCCAAACACTCCGTAACCATCTCTAACTCTTATAATTAGTCAAATGCATTGGATTGTGATACATTTTGACAATAGAAACACTAACAAAGCGGTTTACTACTTCTAAGCAATGTTTTTGTTGGTTTTAGTCTCTTTTGGGAGAAAATGGGTATAAATGTTGTCCAAACACTCCGTAACCATCTCTAACTCTTATAATTAGTCAAATGCATTGGATTGTGATACATTTTGACAATAGAAACACTAACAAAGTGGTTTACTACTTCTAAGCAATGTTTTTGTTGGTTCTAGCCTCTTTTGGGAGAAAATGGGTATAAATGTTGGCCAAACACTCCGTAACCATCTCTAACTCTTATGATAAGTCAAATGCATTGGATTGTGATACATTTTGACAATAGAAACACTAACAAAGCGGTTTACTACTTCTAAGCAATGTTTTTGTTGGTTTTAGTCTCTTTTGGGAGAAAATGAGTATAAATGTTGTCCAAACACTCCGTAACCATCTCTAACTCTTATAATTAGTCAAATGCATTGGATTGTGATACATTTTGACAATAGAAACACTAACAAAGCGGTTTACTACTTCTAAGCAATGTTTTTGTTGGTTTTAGCCTCTTTTGGGAGAAAATGAGTATAAATGTTGTCCAAACACTCCGTAACCATCTCTAACTCTTATAATTAGTCAAATGCATTGGATTGTGATACATTTTGACAATAGAAACACTAACAAAGCGGTTTACTACTTCTAAGCAATGTTTTTGTTGGTTTTAGCCTCTTTTGAGAGAAAATGGGTATAAATGTTGTCCAAACACTCCGTAACCATCTCTAACTCTTATAATTAGTCAAATGCATTGGATTGTGATACATTTTGACAATAGAAACACTAACAAAGCGGTTTACTACTTCTAAGCAATGTTTTTGTTGGTTCTAGCCTCTTTTGGGAGAAAATGGGTATAAGTGTTGTCCAAACACTCCGTAACCATCTCTAACTCTTATGATAAGTCAAATGCATTGGATTGTGATACATTTTGACAATAGAAACACTAACAAAGCGGTTTACTACTTCTAAGCAATGTTTTTGTTGGTTTTAGCCTCTTTTGGGAGAAAATGGGTATAAATGTTGTCCAAACACTCCGTAACCATCTCTAACTCTTATAATTAGTCAAATGCATTGGATTGTGATACATTTTGACAATAGAAACACTAACAAAGCGGTTTACTACTTCTAAGCAATGTTTTTGTTGGTTCTAGCCTCTTTTGGGAGAAAATGGGTATAAGTGTTGGCCAAACACTCCGTAACCATCTCTAACTCTTATGATAAGTCAAATGCATTGGATTGTGATACATTTTGACAATAGAAACACTAACAAAGCGATGTACTACTTCTAAGCAATGTTTTTGTTGGTTTTAGCCTCTTTTGGGAGAAAATGGGTATAAATGTTGTCCAAACACTCCGTAACCATCTCTAACTCTTATAATTAGTCAAATGCATTGGATTGTGATACATTTTGACAATAGAAACACTAACAAAGCGGTTTACTACTTCTAAGCAATGTTTTTGTTGGTTTTAGCCTCTTTTGGGAGAAAATGGGTATAAATGTTGTCCAAACACTCCGTAACCATCTCTAACTCTTATAATTAGTCAAATGCATTGGATTTTGATACATTTTGACAATAGAAACACTAACAAAGCGGTTTACTACTTCTAAGCAATGTTTTTGTTGGTTTTAGCCTCTTTTGGGAGAAAATGGGTATAAATGTTGTCCAAACACTCCGTAACCATCTCTAACTCTTATAATTAGTCAAATGCATTGGATTGTGATACATTTTGACAATAGAGACACTAACAAAGCGGTTTACTACTTCTAAGCAATGTTTTTGTTGGTTTTAGCCTCTTTTGGGAGAAAATGGGTATAAATGTTGTCCAAACACTCCGTAACCATCTCTAACTCTTATAATTAGTCAAATGCATTGGATTGTGATACATTTTGACAATAGAAACACTAACAAAGCGGTTTACTACTTCTAAGCAATGTTTTTGTTGGTTCTAGCCTCTTTTGGGAGAAAATGGGTATAAGTGTTGTCCAAACACTCCGTAACCATCTCTAACTCTTATAATTAGTCAAATGCATTGGATTTTGATACATTTTGACAATAGAAACACTAACAAAGCGGTTTACTACTTCTAAGCAATGTTTTTGTTGGTTTTAGCCTCTTTTGATACATTTTGACAATAGAAACACTAACAAAGCGGTTTAGTCAAATGTAGTACTTAGGGGTCGAATCCACAAGGACTTAGTTACACAATAGGCTTTTAGTTATCAGATTATGCTAAACCAGAAATAGAGAATTAAAAGAACAATTAACAGGAAATTAAAAGAGAGTTGTAAACAGATCAGAGAAAGCGTTAGACCTAGGGAATTCTCAGGAAATCAGGAAAGATAAATGCAGATTAGTCAGGATTAATAAATCAATGTCCTAGAACTCAAACACAAATATAAAGCTGACCAACTCCCGTTGTGAAAACTTCTAAACCTAGAAACAGAATCCCAAATCCCTTTGTGAATTCTAAAGAATCTAAATTTGCATTAAAATCAGGTTTGATAAGTTCACAAGACCCTAAACCAAATTCCTTTGTGAATAGGAGTGTTGCTAATCAGAGATAGGTTCAAGCTATCAATCCTACTTCCGCAGAGACTAACAACCTAAAATCAGATTCAAGGTGATCAATCAAGAATAAGCAGTAAGAACAATCTCAGATTAAGAACAAGTAGATAAACAATCCTTAACTAATCAATTCATTCAATCAAACCATCAATCCCTTATGAGAAACCCTAAATCTAACAAGTGAATTACTCATACATAATCAAAGCAATAACACAAGAGATAAGAAACGAAATCATTTTTGATCCTGGGCTTCTTTCTCGGACTGCTCTGCTTTCAGGCTTCCTGTCGATCGACACAACTAAGGCCTGTCGATCGACACTCATCGTGTTTCTGGACAGAGAAGGCTGCAAATCCGCATAAGTCTTCATTTGTCTCCAAAAGCTCCAATTTGAATCTTTTTTGATCCTTTTGCTCCAAGCAAGCTCCAAACGTCAATTAACCTGTAAAGACACTAAAACACTACAAAAACACTAAAAAGACTCTAAAAACCATTCCTAAATCACAAGTGAAATGGGTAAAATATGAGGTATATCAACTCCCCCAGACTTAGCTTTTGCTTGCCCTCAAGCAAAACAGAAAACTAAACTGTGAAAGAGGTTTGAAAACACGAAAACTCACCTTCGTCTTGAATGCCTTGCCTTAGTCATTCGTGAAAATGTTGAAGATTCAAGTGGGAAGAATGGAAAGAATAGAGAGAAACATTGTTAAGAGTAGAGGAAGAAGATGATATTATTTGAGAGATAAAAGTTACAAGTTGTTTTCGGATTGCATATGGTTTATATAGAAGCTCTACTAGGTCTAAATGGGTATGTACATAACCTTAAACCCATCCTCATTCAGCCTAGTGAGTCACCATATGCTTTTCCTCTTTTGACAGCTCACTAACGGTCTGATTCACTAGAGGACAACTCGTACACGCGCACAGCTCATCAACGGATAAGGCCAACCCTTGTGCGCGCGTCCGTACGGTCAACATGACCGTTGTCCCTTTCTTATCCTATTCAAACCCGTGGCCTCTCTCATACGTTCTCTCTTCCTTTCTTTTATAAAAGACCCGAGGCAACCCGAGGCTATACTCTTAGCTATTAGTTAGCTAAAGTTAAACCCGAGGTGACCCGAAACCCATTTCACTCTTAGCTATTAATTAGCTAAGGTAAAATGCTTCTTGATCAACACTCCCCCTCAAGTCTATACTACAATAATCATGGTTATAGACGATGATCATTGTTATAGACTTGACACTTATGCGAGTAACCTCATTAAAAACCTAAGATTGGTCAAACCACGTGGGACAAATCCCAATCTTAGGAAAAGAGTATTACTGACATAAGCGAGGGAGTTCTCTCAAGGACGTGTAAGGTCTACAAGCCCAAGTTTGCCATGAATAAACTCGCAAACTTGGGGACTTGCTGCCTTGGTAAAGATGTCGGCCAACTGGTCCGAACTCCTAGTGTAGCAAGGTAAGATAGTACCGTCTTCGATCTTCTCCCGAGTCTTGTGGCAGTCTAACTCGACATGCTTGGTTCTCTCATGGAAGACCGGGTTGTTGGCGATGTGAATGGCTGCTTGGTTGTCGCAATGAAACGTTATCGGTGTCTTCTGCTCAATCCCAAGGTCTTGAAGGAGCGCTTTTAACCATGTCAACTCGTTAGTAAGCTTCTTCATGGCTCTATATTCCGCTTCAGCACTTGAACATGACACCACCTTTTGCTTCTTAGACTTCCAAGTTACCAAGTTCCCTCCAATGAAGGTACAAAAGCCGGTTGTTGACTTCCTATCGTTGCGGTCTCCACCATAGTCCGCATCACAATAGCCAACTATCTCTGTGCTTGAGTTCTTCCCCATCCAAATGCCTTGTCCGGGGCTTCCTTTGAGATACTTGAGGATCCTCTCCACCATACTCCAATGATAGACCGTAGGTTCCTTCATATGTTGACTCACCTGGTTCACGGCAAAAGAGATATCAGGCCGTGTATAAGTCAAGTAGATCAACTTACCCACAAGTCTTCTATATTGCTCTGGGCAATGATATGGTGTATCATCCTTCTCCCCCTTTCGATTGACCTTATATCCTGGTTCTAATGGTGTTGAAACCGCCTTAGCTCCAAGCTTTCCCGTAAGCTTAAGAAGATCAAGTGTGTATTTCCTTTGTGAGAGAAATAATCCCTCCGGTGATCTACACACTTCGATACCTAAAAAGTATTTCAACACACCAAGATCTTTAATGTCAAAAGCATTATGAAGAGAAGCTTTGATAGACTTAATACCTTCCTTGTTACTCCCCGAAATGATCAAGTCATCGACATAGATCAAGACAACTACAATGCCTTGATCATTTTGAAGAGTAAACAAGGTGTGATCGGATTCTGACTTCTTGAATCCATTAGCCTTTAATGTGGAGCTCAACTTGTGATACCAAGCTCTCGGAGATTGCTTTAGACCGTAGATGGCTTTGCGAAGTCTTAACACTTTTCCCGGAGCTACCGTGTCTTCCAAACCCGGAGGAGGGGTCATATAGACCTCTTCTTCTAGCTCTCCTTGTAAAAATGCGTTCTTGACATCCATTTGCCACAACTCCCAATCCAAATTAGTCGCCAAAGAGAGAACCACCTTAACTGTATGTTGCTTAGCCACCGGAGCAAAGGTCTCTCGATAGTCGTCGCCATATGTTTGTGTAAATCCTCTTGCAACCAACCTGGCCTTGTATCTCTCAATCTCACCATTGCTCTAGTACTTAATAGTGAACACCCATTTTGAGCTCACACACTTCTTGCCTTTTGGTAGATCCGCTTCATCCCATGTATGGTTTCTTGTCATTGCTCCCACTTCATCCTCAACCGCATTGTCCCATTCCTTTATCCCTTTTGCTTCCTCATAGTTTTGTGGCACAAACTCCACATCTAACTTACTAAGAAACGCCTTGTGTTCTTCGGGAAGAAGGTCAATCGAACATGTCGCTTGTATTGGATGAGCCACGGCTTGACAATTATAGTAAACTCTTGTGTTTCTCCAATTTGATGGAGACTTTCTTTCTCTAGTGCTCTTCCTCGGGTTTTCCCTAGTGTAGACCGGATCTTGTGTCACTTGTGGAGCTTGATATGTCTCATCATCGCTTGAAGATGCAATAGCTTCTCCCTCACTAGATGGACTCTTCTCTACCACTTCTTCACTAGACCCATCTTCTCCACTACTATCTTGTTGAATACCCGAAGCTTCTTGATATACATCGTTGTCACTCTCTTGAGCTTCACTTTGATCGTTTCTTGGTGTAGCTTCCTTCTCCTCATGAGATAAGCTTACATTGCCATTCGCATTTCCCAAATGCTCTAGAATTTGTTGAAGACTCCTTGCTCTATCCGAGGCCGAGTTAGGTAAGTCCTTAACACCTTCCCAATTCTTTTCTCCGAAATAGGCCTCATCTTCCATAAACTTGACGTCTCTTGACACATAATACCGGTTCATGACTGGATCATAACACTTGTAGCCCTTTTGACTCGTAGAGTAGCCTATGAACACACACTTAGTACTCTTGGGCTCCAACTTGTTCCGTAGATCCCCTGGTACAAACACAAAGCAAACACTCCCAAACACTCTCAAATGGCCAATGTTAGGACTTTGGTTAGTTAATACTTGAAATGGAGATCTATCATTAAGGATACGAGTGGGTGTCCGGTTTATAAGGTAGCAAGCTGTCATAACCGCGTCTCCCCAGAACCTCTTTGGCATGTGCTTGTGAAATAGCATGGCTCTAGACACCTCCATCAAGTGCCTATTCTTCCTCTCGGCAACACCGTTTTGTTGGGGGTTGTAAGGACAGCTTGTTTGGTGTAGAATTCCGCATTTATCCAAGTGCATTTTGAGCTTAGTACTCGTGTATTCTCCTCCATTATCTGTTCTAAGAATTTTGATCTTGGCATCATAATGGTTAGTCACATAAGTTTGGAAGTTTATGAATGCATCATAGACCCTATCCTTAGATGGAAGCAAAGTTACCCAAGTATACTTAGACTTTTCATCTATAAATGTGACAAAGTACTTTTGATTATCTCTAGATGCACATGGTGAGGTCCAAACATCCGAATGCACAAGATCAAAACACTTCTCATAGATAGTATTGGATTTTGGAAACACTACTTTGCAATGCTTGCCTAGAATGCATGCTTCACACTTATCACAATCATATGAGAGACCGGGTAACATTAAACTCAAAGCTCTAGAATGCGGATGACCGAGTCTATTATGCCATAATATAACCGAAGATTTAACATTGTTTGCAACAATACAAGAAGCAACATTATTCGAAATTGCATTTATTAAAACAGATTTAAGAGAAGTGTCTTCAAGCACATATAAGTCATCTTTAGTGCCTCCTTGTCCGAATACATCTCCACTTTTAATATCCTGCAATTTCACATCGTTAGGACTGAAAATAGCAAGGCAATTCAAGTCTCTAGTGGTCTTCTTAACCGATAACAAGTTCGAAGTAAACTTTGGCATATAAAACGCTTTAGACTTTTTGCCAAACAAGTTGATATTACCGACTCCTTCAATCGGAACATGATGACCATTAGCAACTTTAACACTTCCTAAAGCCGGTTTAATACTTTCTAGCAACCTATCATTACTTATCATATGATGGGAAGCTCCCGAATCTAATACTAGCGCATTCGAATCATTAGAGTTAGAGGTAAAGAAAGAGATACCGCCGGTGTGAAGTTTGGATGCAATGGATTGAAGGAGAGATTCAAGATCAGCCTTGTTCATCACGATGGTTTCTTGAGCTTGAGAGCTTGATCCAGCAGTACCCTTGTCTTGAGTCACGGCTTGCAAAGCCTTCTCTTGACCATATTGCACAATCGCTCTATCTTCGTTCTCGGGACCACCGTCGCTAGCGCTCGCCGTATTTGCCTTTGACTTGAGCTTTTTGAACTTTTCCGGCTTCAAATGAGGGTGTAGAATCCAGCACTTGTCCTTGTTATGACCATTCTTGTGGCAGTGGTCACACACCAAAGCTTTCTTGTCCTCATTCTTCACAAAACCCGCCTTATGAGCCGTAGGAAGGTTCTCACCTTTGGAGCCAAATAGACCTTGTGATCCAAATTCCTTTTGTATCTTGGCACACACTTGTTCCAAGGTGGGAACCTTGTCATCCCTTAGAATGTGTTGTGTTACCTCCTTGTAGCTCGGGTTAAGCGTCATCAACAAGCCAAACACACGATCTTGCTCTCGGCGATCCTTTAGTATTTGAGCCTCGGTCGTGAATGGCCTTAGCATCTCTAGTTCAGCAACTAGAGACCTATACTTCCCAAAATGGGTTTTGAAGTCGCTATCTTCCTGATTTAGACTTCCAAGAGCCCTCTTGATCTCATAGACCCGAGTGAGGTTCGACTCATTGCCGAACACATTCGCTAGAGTATCCCAAAGCTCTTTAGAGGTTTCACAATAAGAGTAGCCTTCCAAGAGGGAAGCTTCAAGAGAACAATGGAGAGCACTCAGAACCGTCAAGTCTTCTTGCGTCCAAGTCTCCTTTACCAAGCTCTCTTCCACCACTTTCGCCTCATCATAGGTCTTCTCAATGTATTTGGTGAGCTTTCTCCCACCTAAAACGTTGGTTGTTGTTCTCTTCCATAAGAGATAGTTGCTTCCACTCAAAACAACAGGAAATTTCAAGTCTTTGTAAGCCTTGCTCACATCTTGAACCATAAGAGCCATTTTGTAAGATTAAAAATTCGATCTTGAGCCGTTCCAACCTTTCCAAGTTCGACCCGAGAGAAAGCTTCAATCTTTATTCACGAAACCGCTTCAAACTTCTTTAGACACCTTCGAATACCTTCAAAGATTACCTAAAACTCTCCACCAGTAACGATTACCAAAGATTCAGAAGTTTCAACCCAAGAAGACAAAATCCAGAAATAAGAACAGCTTGCTTTAATCGAAGAAGGGAACCGTAACCAAAGATTGAGTAGAAAAAGGAGTTAAGAATCGAAAAGAAATGCTCTGATACCATGAAAATGTTGAAGATTCAAGTGGGAAGAATGGAAAGAATAGAGAGAAACATTGTTAAGAGTAGAGGAAGAAGATGATATTATTTGAGAGATAAAAGTTACAAGTTGTTTTCGGATTGCATATGGTTTATATAGAAGCTCTACTAGGTCTAAATGGGTATGTACATAACCTTAAACCCATCCTCATTCAGCCTAGTGAGTCACCATATGCTTTTCCTCTTTTGACAGCTCACTAACGGTCTGATTCACTAGAGGACAACTCGTACACGCGCACAGCTCATCAACGGATAAGGCCAACCCTTGTGCGCGCGTCCGTACGGTCAACATGACCGTTGTCCCTTTCTTATCCTATTCAAACCCGTGGCCTCTCTCATACGTTCTCTCTTCCTTTCTTTTATAAAAGACCCGAGGCAACCCGAGGCTATACTCTTAGCTATTAGTTAGCTAAAGTTAAACCCGAGGTGACCCGAAACCCATTTCACTCTTAGCTATTAATTAGCTAAGGTAAAATGCTTCTTGATCAACAATTCGAACCAAATCCATATGCCTAACAGACAAGCCAAAAACGAACCACCATGTACTTCTCCGCTGAAATCACAATGAAACCAAGAAACTCCCAAAACATCTCCACACATTCATCAAGAAAACCATCATCACCGGGTCTCAATCAACCTTCTAGACTCATTCACTGTACTCTACCATCAAAACTCAACATATCCAACGGAGAATAACCTTACTCTCCCCCAGACTTATTCTTTTGCACACTCATGTATTCTTTTTTTTTTTTTTTTTTTTTTTTTTTTTTTTTTTTAAGAAACTTCAGGGTGAAATAATGAGATCATCGATAATAATTTACCTACTCTTCTAACAACCCTGCGCGATCATTCCAGACAAGAGCAGAGTAATGGGATCATCGATACGCATCTACCCTCTAGCTCGCAGGAAATCATCTCGTCTTTTATAAGCACTAAAAATTTTTTTTTTTAGACTAGGGGAAAGGGGTACCATTGTTTTCAACGTAAGCTATCAGGTATGAACAAAGAGTCAAGCTCTTAGAAACACTAACCACATTGATTAGGTAAAAGGAAGAGCTCAGAAATTGGCTCCGGCTTTAATGAATCTTGATGGGAATTTGTTTGTCTCTGGTTCACCGCTCAATCATTGGATTTTTCATTAGTCGGAATCAGACTTTATCTGCAGCATTAATCAACCAGGCAAAACACAAAAGAAAAAGGATCATAGTTTTCAACAAAATTTTGACTCAATAAAACAAAAGAAAAAGACTCAAATGGTTAGTAAAAGAAAATCAAAAACCAAAATAAAGAAAAATACGTCAGTATTTTCCTCCCCCAGACTTAAGTAACACTGTCCCCAGTGGTAAAAAGCCTTAGGATCGGAGCTAAAAACGAAAGATAACTTGAATTGAAAATTGAGGAATTTTTGCTAAGTTAGAACCAGTTACCCCGTGGGCTGTCGATCGACAGGAATGAAGTGTGTCGATCGACACACAGTCCGTGATCTGAAAGGTCTGAGGCAAAATTTCTGCAAGATGGTTGGTGTTTTGTTGAAGTTTTCACACATGAATTCCCTGCTATAAGCTATGGAAAGACAATCAAGCTTCAAAACAAGACATCATATCATTAGATATGCATTAGTTCCATCAATAATCAAAAGCAAGTTAGTGAAAAATCAAAAGCCAAAAATCCTAAAAAGAAAAATAAAGAAAAACCAACGAGTGGGTTGCCTCCCACTAAGCGCTTCTTTTCAGTCATTAGCTTGACTGTGGTAGATTCAGAGGTCAGGTGGATCAGAAGGTGGCAATGAATGCCTCTGAGAAAGATGTTTCCTCATCCAAGGTGGTGTATAAGCATTCAGTGCATGAGGTCTTCCAAGGAATTGAGGAATAACAGCAGAAGGGTGGGCGTGAGGTATGGGTGGCATACTTCGCTTTCCTGAAACATCATCAAAAGAAGAAACAAGCCCTCTACGAGAATCTCGTGGCTTGGTTAATGGCAAAGCAGTTTTTGAACTTCTAAAATTCTTATTGATGAGTTTAGGAGGTGGAGGGTTAGAATGTGCGTACCTTAACTTTCTGCGAGGTTTGGAAGGTGGCAGATGAGGAGCTTTCTGTCGTGGAGCAGCAGTCGGACTTGCGAGTTTAAGAACATTCTGAGAAACAGTCTTGCTTGCTGTCTCTGGCTCAGATTGCGTGGGGTGTTGATCGACACGAGTGACGTGTGTTGATCGACACACTGTTTCTGCAATCCCAATATCAGAACGTCCTCTGCTATGTATCTCATTCAAATCCTCCGGCTTAGAAGCATGCTCACTAGAACTCAACTTGTCGACATACCCAGCAGTAATGTCTTCAGAAGTTACCACAGAAAAAACCATACCATCAATGGTGGGTGCCATCCTAAGCTTGTCCATGTCGAAATCTATGACCACATCACCCAAATCAAGTTGCATAGTCCCTTTCTTCACATCTATCTTGGCACCAGCTGTAGCCAAGAAAGGTCGTCCTAAAATCAAAGGATCTATGGGTTCACTAGCATACGTCATGACCACAAAGTCGGTAGGAATCACGCAGCCTCCAACTTTGATTGGAACATCCTCTAAAATACCCTCTGGGAACCGTCGGGATCAATCAGCAAGGAAAATAGAGATATTGGTCGGTTTGAAATCAGTCATCTCGAGTCGCAAAGCAACGGAGAGAGGCATCAGGTTGATACCAGATCCAAGATCACATAGAGAGTGTGAAAACCTTGCTGTGGAGATAGAGCAATCGAGCACAAAACGACCTGGATCAGGTAACTTCTTTGGTAGACTTCTCTGAATCATCGCGCTAGATTGCTTAGAAACAATCACCTTCTCTTTCTTCTCCTTTGTCTTCTTAGGTGCCTTAGATGAGATAGCCGCAGTGG